>SJYX01006687.1:0-21533 GCA_006410675.1 Oreotragus oreotragus | reverse complement strand
ATGGCATCTGGTCCCATCACTTCATGGGAAATAGATGGGGAAACAATGGAAACAGTGTCAGACTTTATTTTTTGGGGGGTCCAAAATCACTGCAGATGGTGACTGCAGCCATGAAATTAAAAGACGCTTACTCCTTGGAAGGAAAGTTATGACCAACCTAGATGACATATTCAAAAGCAGAGACATTACTTTGCCAACAAAGGTCCGTCTAGTCAAGGCTATGGTTTTTCTAGTACTCATGTGTGGATGTGAGAGCTGGACTGTGAAGAAAGCTGAGCGCCGAAGAATTGATGCTGTTGAAATGTGGTATTGGAGAAGACTCTTGAGAGTCCCTTGGACTGCAAGGGGATCCAACCAGTCCATCTTTGGGTGAGATCAGTCGTGGGTGTTCATTGGAAGGACTGATGTTGAAGCTGAAACTCCAGTACTTTGGCCATTTCATGTGAAGAATTAACTCATTGGAAAAGATTTTGATGCTGGGAGGGATTGGGGGCAGGAGGAGAAGGGGAAGACAGAGGATGAGATGGCTGGATGGCATCACCGACTTGATGGACATGAGTTTGTGTGAACTCCGGGAGTTGGTGACGGACAGGGAGGCCTGACTGGTGTGCTGTGATTCATGGGGTCGCAAAGAGTCGGACACGACTGAGCGACTGAACTGAGCTCGTTAGATGATGCTGAAGCTGAAGCTCCAATATTTTGGTCACCTGATGCTAAGAACTGACTCATTGGAAAAGATCCTGATGCAGAAAGATTGAGGGAAAGAGAGGAAGTCGGTGACAGACGATAAAATGGTTGGATAGCATCACTGATTCAATGGACATGAGTCTGAGCAAATTCAGACAGTGAAGGACAGGGAAGACTGGTGTGCTGCAGTTCATAGAGTCGCAAAGAGTCAGACACAACTTAGCGACCAAACAACCACCACCACCAGAACCCATTACATTATGCAGCAACTGATAGTGATGCAATCCAACCATAATCCACGGGCAGAGCATAAGTAAGAGATGGTGATTATCACCAACTTAAAGGATTTAGGTTCAGTCCCTGGGTCAGGAAGATCCTCTGGAGAAGAAAATGGCATTCCACCCCAGTATTCTTGCCTGGGAACTCCCATGGACAGAGGAGCTGGGTAGGCTACAGTTCATGGGGTCGCAAAAGAGTCAGACATGGATTAGAGCCTAAACAACAACAAAATAAGGAAATAAATAAATGTATAGTTAATATCACAAAAGCCAGTTCCATAGCCCACAAGTGGAATACAGAGTTAGATGAATACTGAGTGAAAATGCTGTTAGAAGTCTGACATGGATAAAGTGTCTGCCAGAAAGAGTCACTTGAGTATCTTTCTAAATGAAGGCATTTAGATAGTTTAAACAGAACATTTTTTCCCCTAATGTAGATTGCTCTGCTGACAGGGGACTTTGTGAAGGAAAAAACCCCAAATTTTAGACATGAAATGATTAATTTGTATGAACTGAAAGCTGTTTATCAATTCAACATATCACTTTGCTTCCTGTTCCTCTTGTATCTTCCTGTTCCTTTTATATTAAGAAGTAAAATATAAAATATTTTAAAATGCAAAAGCATTATTTATTAAATAAAAACATTAAAAGCAAGCCAATATAGTAAAACAATAGAAACCTATCCTTTTGGTGGACAGAATCACCAAAAAGGGACTAGATCAAAATTTGACATCACTAGACAATATAGGAAATGAGTGTGAATTAGAGTATGCATCAGGGAGGATTTTTAAAAAAAAAACATTTCCAGCTTAATTGATGTATAATTAACACATTAAAATTGCATATTTGTATGATGCCTTACTCTTACATATATATATGTATGTGGCTGTGTTAGTCACTCAGCCGTGTCCAACTCTTTACGACCCCCTGGGCTGTAGCCCACCAGGCTCATCTGAATGACCCTTCCAGGCTCATTCTTCTCCAGGAAGAATACTAGAGTGAGTTGCCATTTCCTTCTCCAGGGGGTCTTACTGACCCAGGAATCGAAACCAGGTCTCCTGCATTGTAGACAGGTTCTTTACCATCTGAACTTTTGTCATATGATTACCACAATCAAGTTAATTAACACATCCATCACCTCACATAGGTACCATTGTTTTGGGTATGCTATAAGAATAGTTATGTTTTATTCTCTTAGCAAATTCCAAGTACAGTTGGTCCTTGGTATCTAAGGTACAGGGGTTCCAGGACTGCCCTTGGATACTAAAATCAGAGGATGTTCAAGTCCCTTATATAAACTAGCTTAGTATTTGCATANGTGCTATAAGAATAGTTATGTTTTATTCTCTTAGCAAATTCCAAGTACAGTTGGTCCTTGGTATCTAAGGTACAGGGGTTCCAGGACTGCCCTTGGATACTAAAATCAGAGGATGTTCAAGTCCCTTATATAAACTAGCTTAGTATTTGCATATAGCCTACGCACATCCTCCTGTATACTTTAAATCAGCTCTTGATTATTTATGATACCTGTTAACAGTGCAAATGCTATGTAAATAGTTTTAAATACAATGTAAATGGTATGTAAATATTTGCCTGCTCACAGCAGTTCAAGTTTTGCTTTTTGGAACTTTCTGGATTTTTTTTTCCCAAATATTTTTGTTCTGCAGTTGGTTGAATCTGCAGATGAGGAACCCAAACATAATAGAGAGCTGATGGTATATAACACAGTAGTATTAACTGTAGTCACCAGCTGTACATTGAGATGCTCAGAGCTTATTCATCTCATAATTGCAAGTTGGTACCTTTTGACCTCCTAGGAGTTCAACAATTTTAGTTTACACATGTAAGTGAGGCCATTCAGTATGCCTTTCCCCATCTGGCTTATTTCACTTAGCATAATGCCCTTCAGGCCCATCCAGGTTGTTGCAACTGGCAAGATTCTGTTCTTTCTATGGTTAAGTAATAGTCCACTTTAGGGAGGATCCTGTCTAGTACCCGTGTTGAGAGTCCAAGGGCAGTTATAGAGCCTGAAGGTAGAGGACTAGCACCCTAGTTGATGTGATGATAACTTCTGTCACCTGCAAGATAAAACCTGCCCATCAATTTTTATGTAAAATGCATCATTTCCTTCCCCACTGGTAGTAAGCTCATTGTTATAGAAACGCTCCTCTCACTAATTCTCAGGCAGTGAACAGATGCCTTTGTGGTTCCTCTGGGCATGACCCTGCCCTCCTCAGTTGAGTAGGTCTATATTGGTCTCATCTGTGACTTCCTCCAAGGAAGCCTTCCTGAAGTCCAACCTCATCTTCACCGCATCATCACCCCACTGCCCAACCTCCCACCTGTTACAGGTGACATTTCCCCATGTCTGGTGTTGGCTGAACTTATCGTCATCCTCACCTTTTAACGCCATTATTATTTCCTGTTTAGTTCTTTTTCACTTGACTGTAAACTCAACTCGTTCACCTTTGTGAACTTACTGTCTAGCATTGTTCCTGGCAGATTGAGTAGACTCAATAAATATTTGCCAAGTGAGAACCTGTGGTCATCTTCTCAAGAGAACACACAGAGTGTGAATGACTGAAACTTGCTGACAGACTCGCTCCTGTTTGGGTCTTCCCTTGTGGCGCTAGTGGTAAAGAATCTGCCTGCCAATGCAAGAGACATAAGAGACGTGGATTCGATCCCTGGGTTAGGAAGATCCCCTGGAGGAGAGCATGGTAACCTACTCCAGTATTCTTACCTGGAGAATCCCCATGGACAGAGGAGCCTGGCAGGCTACAGTCCATAGGGTTGAGAAGAACTGGACATGACTGAAGCAACATAGCATGCACACACTTCTGTATAATTGTACTTATGACTGCTTTTTCATATGCCTTGTACACATGAATGAATGCAGTAATGTCTGTACTGCTCTGTAATCTGAGCTGCTGCCCGTGTATTTTTCAGTCAGTTTAGTCAATATCATTCAATTATGGGGAAGACAATTGGAACCATTCTCTGCAAATTTTACCCCCACAGTAGATGCATTAGATGAAATGCCCTGAGTATACCATATTAATTTCTTAATATCTTACATCTAATCTGGCATTTCTATGTCTGTTGCACCCACCAGCATAGTTTGGACATTTCACAGACTCCTATAGAACTGAGACAAGAAGCAGGCAGGGCCCAACCTTGAAAAGACTGACATAGTCATTGAGACTATGGCATAAACTGTTTAGAACCAATTATGTCCAAGATGGCAGAAGATTCAGCTTCCAGTAGGCCTTAAACCTCATTATATACTCATTGTAATACATTAGCATGTAAATGACATACCCACAGGTACCATGGCAGTTCCTGGGTCAACCATAAATGGTCAAAAAGTGGGCTGTATCCCAATGCCTGGAAATCCCTGCCCTTGCCCAAAACAGTTGGACTACTGTAATCCTTCTATTCATTAGCCAATGAAATTACCCAGCCCATAAAAGCTAACTACCCCATAGATTGGGCTCTCTAACCTTCTGAGAGGAACTTCCCAGGTGGCTCAGATATTAACAATTAAACAATCTGCCTGTCAATCAGGAGGTGTGGATTCAATTCCTGGGCCAGGAAAATGCTCTGGAGAAGGGAATGGCAACCCACTCCAGTATTCTTGCCTGGAGCATCCCATGGACAGAGGAACCTGGCGGGCTACAGTCCATGGGGTCGCAAAAGAGTCGAACATCAGCAGCAGCAGGCTTCTGAGATGGTCTACACTTTGTGGAATATATATCTCCTTGAATAAACCTTCTTTCACTTTACTATGACTCATTCTAAAATTCTTTCCTGTGCAAAGCCAAGAGTTCACACTGGGTGACCATCTCAGGGACTTGCCTAAGACCTGGGATGGTTCTTCCTACAACAGGACTAGTTTTAAAATTACGAACAGGTAGTTTTTCTCCCTGTCACTCTGTCCAGTGTCTATCTCACACTGCAGCTAATTCATTTGTCCCTCAGCATGGAGATGATCATGTTGCTCTTCTACCCAAGAACTTAACAAAGAGCCATTCTTCCCTGTGCTTGCATTTGATTGGCAGCAAATAACAATTGTTTAGCTTACATTTCTATGTTATATCCTGCTCTCATTTTTCCTTAATGATTTTTAAAAAAATTTTTGGTGAAATTTGGGAAAAATAATAGCTAAAAAATTAGCTATTTTAAAGTGAATAATTCAGTGGCATTTGGTACATTCACAATGTTGTACAACAACCATCTCTTTCCATACTTCCAAAACATTTTTTCACTCTGAAAGGAAACTCCAAATTCGTTGAGCAGTAACTCCTCATTTTCTCCCCTGCCCGCCCCGTCCGACCAGCCTTTGGAAAGCATCAATCTGCTTTTTGTTAGAAAATGGATTTGACTCTTTGGGATACTTCATATATTTGAAATTATACAATATGTGACCTTTTATGTCTAGCACCTTCTTTCACTCAGCATAATATTTTTATGTTTAATCACTCTTATAGCAAGTATGCGGGGAAGGCAATGGCACCCCACCCCAGTACTCTTGCCTGGAAAATCCAATGGACGAAGTAGCCTGGTGGGCTGCAGTCCATGGGGTCGCTAACAGTCGGACAGACTGAGCGACTTCACTTTCACTTTTCTCTTTCATGCATTGGAGAAGGAAATGGCAACCCACTCCAGTATTCTTGCCTGGAGAGTCCCAGGGATGGGGGAGCCTGGTGGGCTGCCGTCTATGGGGTCACACAGAGTCGGACACGACTGAAGTGACTTAGCAGCAGCAGCAGCATAGCAAGTATGAACTCTTCATTCTTTCTCATGGCCAAATAATATTCCACGGTATGGATATGCCACGTTTGTTGATCTATTCACCAGTGGATGGACCTTAGGATTGTTTTTGGATTCTGTGAATAGTGCTGCTGTGAATTTGCATGTACATATAGTTGTTTGAGTACCTGCTTTTATATCTTTTGGATATATACCCAGGAGTGGAATTTCTGGGTTATGAGGAAATTTTATATGTAACTTTTTAAGGAACTGCCAAACTGTTTGCCACAGTGGTTAAACCATTTGACATTGCCACCAGCAACAGCTGAGGAATCCAGTGTCTCCACATACTTGCCAATACCTCTTTGCAGCTTCAATTTACAGTCCTTTACTGGCTAATAGTGTACTTCTCTTCATATGCTTTGGAGACATGTCTGTTTAAGTCCTTTGTGTGCTCTGTGTGTGTGCTCAGTCATGTCTGACTCTTTGCGATCCCCCTGGACTATAGCCCATCAGGCTCCTCTGTCCATGGGATTCTTCCAGCAAGAATATTGGAGTGGAGTGCCATTTCCTCTCCAGGGGGTCTTCCAGGATCAGGGATTGAACCTGCATCTCTTATGCCTCCTGCATTGGTAGGTAGATTCTTTATGATTAGAACTGCCTGGGAAGAACTAAGTCCTTCTTCCTTTAACTGTGTTCTTTTTCCTTTTGCTTTTGAGTTCCAAGCGTTCTTTGTAAATTCTGATTATCAGAACCTTGTCAGATGTGTGAATTACAAGTACTTTTCTTCCATTCTGTTGGTTGCCCTTTCACTTTCTTGATAATATCATTTGAGTCACAGAAATCATTTGAATTTCTGCTAAAGTCCAATTTATTTATAATTTTGTGTTTTTTGTGTGTGCTTTTGTTGTCATATCTAAGAATCCATTGTCATGAAGATTTACCTCTATGCTTTCTTCTCACGTTTAAGTCATATTTACATCGTTGATCTATTTTGAGCTAATTTTTGTATATGGTGTGAGGTAAAAGTTTTCCCCTCAATTTTATATTGTCGATCATTCAAGCAAACAGAAATAAATTCATGCAGAATAAATTCTTGTCTCCAAACCTTTATTATTTCTTCTGCCTTCAATGGCCTTGCTTAGTATTGTCACTACCTAGGTTTATATTATCAGCCTTTCCGTGTGCTGCACAAATCCCAACTATATTTTACGTTTATATTTATTATAGTGTTAAGCTCCTGTATCTTTTCTCCATCCCAGCTTACCAAAATAACAGAAACAAATTGTCTTTTCAAGAAATCCCATCACTTCTCTTATGACACTAATCCATAGATCCATGTATTCATTTATCCAAGTAATTATCTACACATTCAATAATATAATTGTTGCGTATCTCCTCTGCTAGTTATTAAAATCTTTTCAAATACACTATGTATTTGTGTCCCATATTCTGTCATATATTATGTATGTATGAGTATATCATGTCATGTATATTTACATAAGATATATAATTTTAATATATACACGTTACGTATTTATGAAGATATCTTCTCTCTCCTCGTCTGTTCCATCATTTTTCTCTGTAGGAGAGATCCAATGAGCCCAGGTCTGTCTGGAAAATTCTTGGATCCTGTGGGGACACACCCTGAGTGTGAACCTGGATACCAGACCTTGGTGGCAAAATTCATTTTTCTCTCACTGGGGGTGTAATTTTTAAAACACAGCAACATCATCTCATTGATCTCTCCATCCGTCTTTGGTCTCAGCTCAACAAACTGAATGAATGAAGCTTAAATGCAATCATTTTCTAACCATTTTACCTCTGTCAGTACAAACAACTGCCTTGACCCCCACATATCTTTCACTGCCATGAAGGACCCACGTCAGCTGAAGTTTACAGCAGCATGCTTTCCCCAAACTTATCAAGTTTACTGCACCCTCTCTCCTCTGGCTGCTGCTCATCCTTCTTGGTAAATGTGATTTTCAGTTTCTTCAAGGTGGGAATTGTTGCAGCAAGATAACCATCGCCTATTTCCTGGCAAAGAAACCTAAGAATACAGGATTATTTCAACTTACTTGCTCATAGAATTTATATAAATGATGTGGCAGACTCATGTGAAGTTTTAGTAAAGGCTTTTTACAAACTTCTAATATTAGAAGTCATTGATACATCTTTCAGTATTTTTTCCCCAAATATTCCTTTACAAGAGTAGTGGAAGTTACATTAGTTTTGTCATATATCTGTGTGTGTGTTTGTGTGTGTTATGTGTGTTGTGTGTGTGTGTGTGTGTGCATGGTATGCTTCTTTTACCTCATCCATGGTGAACAGTTTTTCAAAAAACTTTTTTCTAAGTTGTCTTGGAGCAACGAAAATGGCCATAGTGGATACAAGATTGATAGCTTCTAACACAGCATCCGACATTTTAATCACATCCCACATTGAATAAAGACAGGTTACTGGATCTGTTCTAGGTTTTTGGATTTTTTTCTATTGATAGATTTCGATGACCTGTTTTGTCCAAGCTACAAAGTAATCTGCAGATAGAAAAAGTTCTTAATGCAAATACTTTTTGCTACACAGCACTTGTAAAATAAAAAATCTATCTTTTGAAAATGAGAAAAGAGAGATGGCACATATTTAGAAACTAAATACCCCTGGTGTGCTGAAAAATAAGGCACAAGAACCATGAGTTATTTAAATACTGTATTCAATTTAAAGTAAAATCCTGACAATAGCGTTCCTAACTAGGTGGTCATTTTCTGTTTCTCTTGCTTCCCAGCATAACTTTTCAAAGCCCTTGCTGCTTTTTAGTGATGCATTAGATGGCAGTGTTCACATAGTTTACAATAGCACTTTTATTACAGTTTTATTGCACAGAACCAAATATACACCTTCATTTTGGATTTTACACCATTTCATCTCTGTCTCTAAAGCTGTTCTTTTCTTGGACTCTTTTTATGCCTTTGATGCAATGAGGGGAAAAAAAAAAACCAAAAATGTTTATAAGAATGTTAGAACTTGTGGATGTTCCAGACAGATGTAAAAGCATGGATCGTGGTGCCTTACTTAAGCCATAAGGAAATATGGCATTTCCTACTTGTTTTCCACTCATGAGTATTTCAAGTTCACAGAAATACACATTGCAGTAGTTTGCTGACATGAAGCCACCGTACACACCTGAAAGTAAAGGCAGGTCTTTTTTTAAATAAGAAACATATAAGATTTGAATCACAGTTTTATTAAAAATTGTTTCCAATTTAAAAGTCTTAATTTCACTGTTGTTTTTTCTTACTCCTTTTCTGTTGACTTTTGCCCTTTATCTTTTGAAAAGAAAAGCTCTCTTCTAACCCTCCTTGTGTTTCTATTTTTTTATCTTCAAATCCAATAAAGGTAATTTACCAAAGCCAAGCCTGAGTAACTCCCTTAGAGCCAAGTCCATTTTGCACATGGACCAAATGCCAAATAATTTAATATGTCTTAGATGCCATCAGGGAAATATCTCCAAGGCCTAAATCAAGATGCCTTTTTAGCATTGGGGCATAGCTTTCTTTTAGAAATTTAGTTTAAAGCAATCCCATATCCTCAAGTCACTGTTTTTCTCCAAATAGTTGAATGATCTTCCTTCTCCAATTTCTCCCACCCAGCAAAATCTGTCTTCCAGTTTTCCAGAAACACAGAGACCTCTTGACCCAGGAAGGTATGATGCCATATGTTAAATCCACTTAGACTAAATTTAGAAGCATTTCTTTCCCTACCCCAAGTGAGATCAAGCAGTCTGCATGGGGAAGAGAGGCGGGACTTCCAGAACTAAGGGCTTGGAGGTCAGAGGAATAAAGAGAGCTTTGTGATACCTGAGATTTAACCCTTCTTATCCTTTTCAGAAGCACCAGAGATTTTGGCTACCCCCAATGATAATAAACATTCAAATGGAATAAAATCCTTTTGGAAGGTGAAACTCTCAGAAGAAGTTTGTTAAATGAATAGTATCTAACTGTGAGGATAACGTGTATCTGATTATGGTTGTGAAATCCTTTCTCACATAAAGATTGGCCCAATGGATTTTCTTGTCCTATTTTGCAGGTGAAGAAAATGAGAACCAGACAGGTGTTGTTCAAGTTTGCAGATCTAAGGCTAACACCCACATCTTCTGATTCCTGTCTGATCTAGTCTTCTCATCACACTCTGAAAGCTCAACCAAATACAATGCAATTTTTTTTTTCTGTATAACAATCTGGATTATATATGTCCTCTTTAAGCATTGGCTCCAATTTCTCTTGACTTATTAGCTCAGGGTGAAGCTAAAAGTTATATTCTCTTCTGGTCAGGAAATCATTATGAAGAACAGCCAGAAAAACTCAATTGGGGTCTTTTTTTTTTTTTTTAAGATTTATTCATGTAGTTTTGACTGTGCGGGGTCTTTGTTGCTGCATGTGGACTTTCTCTAGTTGCAGCAGGTGGGGGCTACTCTTCATTGCTTTGCACAAGCTGCTTCTTGAAGTGGCTTCTCTTGTTGTGGAGCGTGGACTCTAAGCATTCCGGCTTCAGTCGTGTGGCATGTGGGCTCTAGAGCACTGGCTCAGTAGTTGCACTCACAGTTGCTCAGCACATGGGATCTTCCCAGACCAAGGACTGAACCTGGGTCTCTTGCATTAGCAGGAGGATTAACCATTTGATCATGAGGGAAGCCCAACCCACTCAATTCTTAGCTGGCTAAATTACTGTGGTATTTCCACAGTAATCTGAATACTTTTTAAGAGCCACTTTTCTCTGGATTTAAGGATCTTGAAAGCAGTGGGTAGTGTTTTAGAGAATTCATCTCTTAAAGGAAGATTGAAGAAGAAAAATTCCCTTTAAGTGAGAGTTTCTGTGACAAAACAAACAGAAATTTACAAAGTTGCGATAGACTACATTTGCTTTTTAATACCCACCATATGTTGGGTTTTATTCAGGGACTGGAGGAGTGGGTTATTGCTTATTTTCACAGATTATATAAATAACAGCCCTTGCTATTGCTTATTTTTTCTAGGTGATAACATTTTGATTGTACTAAATAAAGTGCTAGGGAAAAACTTAAAACCATCCCTAATTATTAATAGTGACAGTCCACTGATAGGTCTTTGTTTAGTGTCTGTAATACTTCGGACTTGACTTTTTAGAATGTGGACTGTTTTACAGCTAGAGATAAAGGTGATTGCTTTTAGGGGTTTCAATATTAATGTTTTCATTTCCTGTTGTCTTTTTCTCCCTGTAATTTTGTTTTTAGCCTTTGCTTAATGACTTATCAGTCTAAAGCTGAATTTTAAGATGAGAGTCCAGCAACATTCTCTCATAGTTTTCTTTTTTTTTTCCATCTATCCCCTCTTAGGACACCAAACACCGGCTTTTCTCTGTAGAAATGCAACTAGACCAGCCTAGGGTAGTGCCCAGAGGGAAAGAAGGCGCTCCCATTCGTGTCCAGGCACTGTGCTAACCTGTTACATATGTGCTGGGATAATATTTCAAAGTGCTAGTTGTCCGATATAACTGCCGATTCTCCCCAGCTTGGCAGCTAAATGGAAAAGCAGCATGGCCATGCGGACGATTTACAGTGGGGAACAAAGGTCTTTAGCTTTTAAGTTCAAAGGGCACCATCTGGGTATGAGAAAGGAAAATTTTTGAAAAGGAATGCAGTCAGGGAAAACAGGTTTTACTTCCTAATTTGAGATGGAAGAGATAAAGGAGCTGGGAGCTGGCAACCAAGTCTTCTCCAAAGCCGTCCAGTTCCCCAAACAACCGACTTGATGTTCCATTTTTACTTTCCTTCCTCAAAATGCCTGTGCTGGTGCTTTCTTTCTGAGGCCACCCAGAGTCAGCAGTTTTCGCAAAGGATAACAGACTGAGGTTGCTTCTCTGGGATTGGTCACAAAAAGGGAACAACTGAATACAATGGACATCGACCAGAGAATTGATTAAACATTTGGGTTGAAGTGTTTACAGAAATTTTGTTTGATAGCGGACTTAAATCTTCCTGTTCTTCGTCATTTGTGAGTTAGTAACCACAGGTCTGGCCTAAGCCCTCCCCTCCCTGAGCCCTCTTTCTTTTGATTTGAATTGCTTCCCTGATGGCTCAGCAGGTGAAGAATCCATCTGCAATGAAGCAGACACAAGAGATGAGGGTTTGATCCCTGGGTCAGGATGATCCCCTGGAGGAGGAAATGGCAACCCACTGCAGTATTCCTGCCCAGAAAATCCCATGAACAGAGGAGCCTCATGGCCTTCAGTTCATGGGGTCTCAAAGAGTCGGACACAACTGAGCAACTAAACGTGCACACATGGCTTCATCGTCAGGGAGCAGCACTGGGTGGGCTTTCTAGCCTTTGTGGGCAATCTTGTAAGTTCCCCATTTTCTTTAAACTGCACTCTTTTCTTACCCAACCCTGGCTGCGCATCACCTACCATCTGCTTTTCTGTCTCTCCCAGCCCTTTCTCTCCTTCCCACCCTTTGTCCCAGGGAATCCTGCCTTTGGGGCAACTTCTTAGGTCCCACCTCTTTTTCCAAGGAGTTCCCTGGAAATATGCAGGATGTTAAATGAGTCCATGTTAGTTGTTCAGTCATTTCTGACTCCTTGTGATCCCATGGACTATAGCCCACCAGGCGCCTCCGTTCATGTAATTCTCCAGGAAAGAAAACTGGAGTAGGTTGTCACTCCCTTCTCAAGGAGATCTTCCTAACCCAAGGATTGAATCCCGGTCTCCTGCATCGCAGGCAGATTCTTTACCATCTGAACCACCAGGATGGGAGGGGTTATTTATTTCCTTTAGAAAGCTGTCATTTTGGGATAAAAAAGTTTGACTTCCAGGAGTGATCAGTTTAGCATTTTGCTGAGAGTTCTCCTGACTTCCTCCTTCCTCAGAAAACAAACCCAAACCCTTTGTCGTGATTTCCTGAGTTTCTAATTTTAAAGAGTACCCACAGCAGCCATCTTCAGAAAGGCAGTGACAACTGCTATTGAGATTGCAGAGGGAGATAGGCGCTTTTATACCCCTGTTCCTCCTGTAGTGTTGGTTTCTATGAGCACAGGGCGCTGGATGGGAGGGTCTTAAGTTCATGCAGGGCTAGCTTCTTGTGCAAATGTCACTTCAGACAATAAATCATTTGTCTCCACCTCAATTCTTCATCTGCAAGATGGATTTTACTGCCCCTGAAAGAGGATACGAGATGAAAGATATGCCAACTTTTTCAAGATAAAGATGCTTTTTTAAAATGCAGAGTAGTGGTATTATCCTGCAGAGACACTGTGATAAAAATATTCACTATCTGTTATTAAAGACTAATAGACTCAAAATGTATGTACTTGTTAGACTGGATTTCAAAGCAAATCTGTTTTAGAAGATAAATATCTGAAGTGTTTTTTGACATCTTCATGCTGCATAAATTATTGGAGCCAAAAGATTTTTGTAAAACTGAGCTAATTGTGTTGCTTTTAAGTCAGAGTCTTCCTTTTACATTGAAAGTCACTGTGGGACAAATTAGAAGTCAGAGTATAAGAAAAATGAGCACAAAAAAACACGGCTGTTAAATTTTTGCTACTCAATGAGAGACCTTGTTTACTTCTAGCCATTGGGAAAACTCATCACTCTTTAAGTTTGGTGGTGACAGTCAAATGCAAGAAAACAACGTTTTAAAGAAAAAAATCTAAATAAATATTTTAGAGGAGATGCAATCATTTTACATTTCCTCATATGAAGATACCACAAAGTTGGTTATAAAATATTTATTTCACTTGGGACAACCCAAGTTGGGTCTTTCCTTCTATTCA
The DNA here is from genome assembly GCA_006410675.1 of Oreotragus oreotragus. Classification (NCBI taxonomy): domain Eukaryota; kingdom Metazoa; phylum Chordata; class Mammalia; order Artiodactyla; family Bovidae; genus Oreotragus; species Oreotragus oreotragus. The sequence continues at coordinate 8,014 of SJYX01006687.1, read as the reverse complement.
AAGAATTGGAATTTAAATGAAAAACATGCCTTCACGTCACAGTGGTGTCCTATGTGAGCTACATTTCAAAATTCATAATGATCTACGTAATCTCTTTTCTCTTGTTAAAAACGATGATCATATTATAAGTTTGCTTCTCTTCAAAGGTTGAGAAGATTTGGTCGGGTATTAAGTCCAGAAAGTTGCAACGTGAGAAAAGAAGAGGGACAAGGTGATTTCGGCAAAAACTATCTTGAATTTCCTAGGAAAATGATGAAGACTGGAAGAAGGCCTAATTTGCCTCAGAAATGCAAAGGCATCTCAGGACTGGGCTAACGACTTTTCTGGGATGAGATTCCAAAGCATTGTAGCTCTCACTTCACCCCTCCCCCTCACCACAAACACTGGCATGACTCACTATGGAAATGTAAAGTTCCATGCCTTATGATGTCAGTCAGTTAGTCAGTCAGTCAGTTCAATCATCAGTCGTGTCCAGCTCTTTGTGACCCCATAAACTGCAGCATGCCAGGCCTCCCTGTCTTTCACCAACTCCTGGAGCTCACTCAAATTCACGTCCATCGAGTCTGTGATGCCATCCAGCCATCTCATCCTCGGTTGTCCCCTTCTCCTCCTGCCTCCAATCCCTCCCGGCATCAGGGTCTTTTCCAATGAGTCAACTCTTCGCATGAGNCAGGAAATCATTATGAAGAACAGCCAGAAAAACTCAATTGGGGTCTTTTTTTTTTTTTTTAAGATTTATTCATGTAGTTTTGACTGTGCGGGGTCTTTGTTGCTGCATGTGGACTTTCTCTAGTTGCAGCAGGTGGGGGCTACTCTTCATTGCTTTGCACAAGCTGCTTCTTGAAGTGGCTTCTCTTGTTGTGGAGCGTGGACTCTAAGCATTCCGGCTTCAGTCGTGTGGCATGTGGGCTCTAGAGCACTGGCTCAGTAGTTGCACTCACAGTTGCTCAGCACATGGGATCTTCCCAGACCAAGGACTGAACCTGGGTCTCTTGCATTAGCAGGAGGATTAACCATTTGATCATGAGGGAAGCCCAACCCACTCAATTCTTAGCTGGCTAAATTACTGTGTTATTTCCACAGTAATCTGAATACTTTTTAAGAGCCACTTTTCTCTGGATTTAAGGATCTTGAAAGCAGTGGGTAGTGTTTTAGAGAATTCATCTCTTAAAGGAAGATTGAAGAAGAAAAATTCCCTTTAAGTGAGAGTTTCTGTGACAAAACAAACAGAAATTTACAAAGTTGCGATAGACTACATTTGCTTTTTAATACCCACCATATGTTGGGTTTTATTCAGGGACTGGAGGAGTGGGTTATTGCTTATTTTCACAGATTATATAAATAACAGCCCTTGCTATTGCTTATTTTTTCTAGGTGATAACATTTTGATTGTACTAAATAAAGTGCTAGGGAAAAACTTAAAACCATCCCTAATTATTAATAGTGACAGTCCACTGATAGGTCTTTGTTTAGTGTCTGTAATACTTCGGACTTGACTTTTTAGAATGTGGACTGTTTTACAGCTAGAGATAAAGGTGATTGCTTTTAGGGGTTTCAATATTAATGTTTTCATTTCCTGTTGTCTTTTTCTCCCTGTAATTTTGTTTTTAGCCTTTGCTTAATGACTTATCAGTCTAAAGCTGAATTTTAAGATGAGAGTCCAGCAACATTCTCTCATAGTTTTCTTTTTTTTTCCCATCTATCCCCTCTTAGGACACCAAACACCGGCTTTTCTCTGTAGAAATGCAACTAGACCAGCCTAGGGTAGTGCCCAGAGGGAAAGAAGGCGCTCCCATTCGTGTCCAGGCACTGTGCTAACCTGTTACATATGTGCTGGGATAATATTTCAAAGTGCTAGTTGTCCGATATAACTGCCGATTCTCCCCAGCTTGGCAGCTAAATGGAAAAGCAGCATGGCCATGCGGACGATTTACAGTGGGGAACAAAGGTCTTTAGCTTTTAAGTTCAAAGGGCACCATCTGGGTATGAGAAAGGAAAATTTTTGAAAAGGAATGCAGTCAGGGAAAACAGGTTTTACTTCCTAATTTGAGATGGAAGAGATAAAGGAGCTGGGAGCTGGCAACCAAGTCTTCTCCAAAGCCGTCCAGTTCCCCAAACAACCGACTTGATGTTCCATTTTTACTTTCCTTCCTCAAAATGCCTGTGCTGGTGCTTTCTTTCTGAGGCCACCCAGAGTCAGCAGTTTTCGCAAAGGATAACAGACTGAGGTTGCTTCTCTGGGATTGGTCACAAAAAGGGAACAACTGAATACAATGGACATCGACCAGAGAATTGATTAAACATTTGGGTTGAAGTGTTTACAGAAATTTTGTTTGATAGCGGACTTAAATCTTCCTGTTCTTCGTCATTTGTGAGTTAGTAACCACAGGTCTGGCCTAAGCCCTCCCCTCCCTGAGCCCTCTTTCTTTTGATTTGAATTGCTTCCCTGATGGCTCAGCAGGTGAAGAATCCATCTGCAATGAAGCAGACACAAGAGATGAGGGTTTGATCCCTGGGTCAGGATGATCCCCTGGAGGAGGAAATGGCAACCCACTGCAGTATTCCTGCCCAGAAAATCCCATGAACAGAGGAGCCTCATGGCCTTCAGTTCATGGGGTCTCAAAGAGTCGGACACAACTGAGCAACTAAACGTGCACACATGGCTTCATCGTCAGGGAGCAGCACTGGGTGGGCTTTCTAGCCTTTGTGGGCAATCTTGTAAGTTCCCCATTTTCTTTAAACTGCACTCTTTTCTTACCCAACCCTGGCTGCGCATCACCTACCATCTGCTTTTCTGTCTCTCCCAGCCCTTTCTCTCCTTCCCACCCTTTGTCCCAGGGAATCCTGCCTTTGGGGCAACTTCTTAGGTCCCACCTCTTTTTCCAAGGAGTTCCCTGGAAATATGCAGGATGTTAAATGAGTCCATGTTAGTTGTTCAGTCATTTCTGACTCCTTGTGATCCCATGGACTATAGCCCACCAGGCGCCTCCGTTCATGTAATTCTCCAGGAAAGAAAACTGGAGTAGGTTGTCACTCCCTTCTCAAGGAGATCTTCCTAACCCAAGGATTGAATCCCGGTCTCCTGCATCGCAGGCAGATTCTTTACCATCTGAACCACCAGGATGGGAGGGGTTATTTATTTCCTTTAGAAAGCTGTCATTTTGGGATAAAAAAGTTTGACTTCCAGGAGTGATCAATTTAGCATTTTGCTGAGAGTTCTCCTGACTTCCTCCTTCCTCAGAAAACAAACCCAAACCCTTTGTCGTGATTTCCTGAGTTTCTAATTTTAAAGAGTACCCACAGCAGCCATCTTCAGAAAGGCAGTGACAACTGCTATTGAGATTGCAGAGGGAGATAGGCGCTTTTATACCCCTGTTCCTCCTGTAGTGTTGGTTTCTATGAGCACAGGGCGCTGGATGGGAGGGTCTTAAGTTCATGCAGGGCTAGCTTCTTGTGCAAATGTCACTTCAGACAATAAATCATTTGTCTCCACCTCAATTCTTCATCTGCAAGATGGATTTTACTGCCCCTGAAAGAGGATACGAGATGAAAGATATGCCAACTTTTTCAAGATAAAGATGCTTTTTTAAAATGCAGAGTAGTGGTATTATCCTGCAGAGACACTGTGATAAAAATATTCACTATCTGTTATTAAAGACTAATAGACTCAAAATGTATGTACTTGTTAGACTGGATTTCAAAGCAAATCTGTTTTAGAAGATAAATATCTGAAGTGTTTTTTGACATCTTCATGCTGCATAAATTATTGGAGCCAAAAGATTTTTGTAAAACTGAGCTAATTGTGTTGCTTTTAAGTCAGAGTCTTCCTTTTACATTGAAAGTCACTGTGGGACAAATTAGAAGTCAGTGTATAAGAAAAATGAGCACAAAAAAACACGGCTGTTAAATTTTTGCTACTCAATGAGAGACCTTGTTTACTTCTAGCCATTGGGAAAACTCATCACTCTTTAAGTTTGGTGGTGACAGTCAAATGCAAGAAAACAACGTTTTAAAGAAAAAAATCTAAATAAATATTTTAGAGGAGATGCAATCATTTTACATTTCCTCATATGAAGATACCACAAAGTTGGTTATAAAATATTTATTTCACTTGGGACAACCCAAGTTGGGTCTTTCCTTCTATTCAAAGAATTGGAATTTAAATGAAAAACATGCCTTCACGTCACAGTGGTGTCCTATGTGAGCTACATTTCAAAATTCATAATGATCTACGTAATCTCTTTTCTCTTGTTAAAAACGATGATCATATTGTAAGTTTGCTTCTCTTCAAAGGTTGAGAAGATTTGGTCGGGTATTAAGTCCAGAAAGTTGCAACGTGAGAAAAGAAGAGGGACAAGGTGATTTCGGCAAAAACTATCTTGAATTTCCTAGGAAAATGATGAAGACTGGAAGAAGGCCTAATTTGCCTCAGAAATGCAAAGGCATCTCAGGACTGGGCTAACGACTTTTCTGGGATGAGATTCCAAAGCATTGTAGCTCTCACTTCACCCCTCCCCCTCACCACAAACACTGGCATGACTCACTATGGAAATGTAAAGTTCCATGCCTTATGATGTCAGTCAGTTAGTCAGTCAGTCAGTTCAATCATCAGTCGTGTCCAGCTCTTTGTGACCCCATAAACTGCAGCATGCCAGGCCTCCCTGTCTTTCACCAACTCCTGGAGCTCACTCAAATTCACGTCCATCGAGTCTGTGATGCCATCCAGCCATCTCATCCTCGGTTGTCCCCTTCTCCTCCTGCCTCCAATCCCTCCCGGCATCAGGGTCTTTTCCAATGAGTCAACTCTTCGCATGAGTTGGCCAAAGTACTGGAGTTTCAGCTTTAGCATCATTCCTTCCAAAGAAATCCCTGGGTTAATCTCCTTCAGAATGGACTGGTTGGATCTCCTTGCAGTCCAAGGGACTCTCAAGAGTCTTCTCCAACACCACAGTTCAAAAGCATCAATTCTTCGGCGCTCAGCCTTCTTCACAGTCCAACTTTCACATCCATACATGACCACTAGGAAAACCATAGCCTTGACTAGACGGACATTTGTTGGCAAGGTAATGTCTCTGCTTTTTCATATGCTATCTAGGCTGGTCATAACCCTCCTTCCAAGGAGTGTCTTTTAATTTCATGGCTGCAATGATGTCAGTATTTCAATTTAGAATGTTATACCTGATTAAAGACTCAGTTTTCTCTCCCTTTCAGTTTGTTCCGTGTATTGGTTGGGTTTTTTTTTGGTACAAATTTCTATCTTCTGCACAGGGTTATGAACAACTTTCAACTGTACCCCTGGCAAGACTCATCACAGTAGCTTTCTCATTGTGAGAGTTTAATAAATACTCTTAATTTAAGAAATGAAATTATCTGGTGTACAAGGTATTTTACTAGACAAAAACTTTAAATAAGTGTTTACAACAAATAGAATAGTTTGGATCCTAGGGCCAGCCAGGTGGAAGGGTGCGTAGACAACTGAAAAAAAATGTAGTGAAATTTCAGAAACATAAATGTTACTTTTAAAAGAAAAATTTCACTCTGGGAAATATTATACCAGAAGGAAACATTCAAATGTAGCAGAGGCATGCAAGTTTCTCTGTACCCTGCTTCCTGGCCTCCAGGTCAAATCTCTGCCATTCTCTGCCTTACTCTGTTCTCTAGGAATGTAGCTTGTATGAATATAAGTTTTTAGTCTCTAAGATAAATGCCCAAAAGTACAGTTGCTGAGTTGTATGTTCAGTGCATGTTTTATTTTGTAGGACAGCTCCATTTAAACTTTTCCTATAGTTCTGTAAATACTCTCTTTTTAATCTTTTGAGTTAGCTATCTCTTTCCCATTTGAGTTGATATGCTAAAATTGGAGGAAAAAAGTGCTGGAAATATAAAAAGTCTCTAATTTTGTAAAAGTTTTTTAGTCATGTACTCTTTTCATATACATGAATATGCCACCATTAAAAAAAAACAACTCATAGCTGTAAATATAAGATAAAAAAGTTAAACAAAGGATTATCATTGTCTGACTTTCCCATGATTAAGAATGCAGGAGACATAGGTTTGGTCCCTTGTCAAGGAAAATCCTAAATGCCACAGAGTTACTAAACCCATGTGCCACAACTATCAAGCCCCAAACCTATGCTCAAGAGCCTGCAAGCCACAATTACTGAACCAATGTACCTCAACTATTGAAGCCTGCGCACTCTAATCCTGTACTCTGCAACAAGAGAAAGCACTGCAGTGAGAAGCCTGTGCACCACATTGAAGAGTAACCCCTGCTCCAACTAGAGAAAGCCCACTTGCAGCAACAAAGATAAAGCTCAGAAGAACTTAAAATAAAATAAAGAATAATCATTGTCTTTCCCCTTCTTTCACAAGAAATCCAGAATAACATCATTTTTAAAAATACATCAACAAAAGTTTAATTTGGCTCTGGTTATGCCTATTAGTTATTATTTCCATAGATCTTGTAGATTCTCCATGATGAAAAATAAAAAACACCAAAAAGCTATAAAACTCAACAGAAAAAAAAGAATCACCCACCTATATGTGAGTGTATGGTATCAGGTGCATATTCAGCATTGCCTAGCACCATTGCATAAGTTGTTAAAAAAGCAGAGAAAACACAGCATGTCTAAGGTACAATCCTGAAATAGTGGGATGCTCTGAATTTCTCTTCTATTTAAAGTGCTATGTCTCATTAATCATCCATCCATTCATTCTGCAAATATTTTTTTGGTCATCTACTATGTAAAATGCATTGTATGGGAAAGGAAGTTATCTTTCTATGCTTCAAGTTAATTCCCTGAGGACAGAGTAATTCATCAGAAGTAGCTTGAGCTATCTTCCAAACATGAATAAATGTGTTAGTAAACTTGAAAGAGAAACTATGTACTTGGATTTAAATAGTGACCCAGTTCTGCATGAGAAAATAATTGAATCAATCAATTCACCCAAAAAGAAAAGCTTGATTAATTAGGGTATTGGTGGTAATGGTACAAGAAAAAATATTGATTTAAAAAATTTTCTTACTGACTTTATCATTCTTGGATGACACAAACCTAGATACAAAACTGCTAGACCTTACATTAAAATTACTGCCTTACAAATGCTATAAATGGTCTGTGAGCTTTATAAGCTGGGCTTCCCAGGCAGCTCAGTGGTTAAAGAATCCATCTCCAATGCCTGAGGCTTGGGTTTGATCCCTGGGGTGGGAAAATCCCTTGGAGAAGGTCATGGCAACCCATTCCAGTGTTATTGCCTAGAGAATCCCATGGAAAGAGAGAGGAGTCTGGAGGTGGGGTGGGGTGCTACAGTCCATAAGGTCCTATAGAGTCTGACATAACTGAAGTGGTAACATGCATGCATGTTGCTTAATAAGATCAGAAAGTAAAAAGTGAAAGTGAAGTCGCTCAGTCATGTCGGTTCTTTGCGACCCCATGGACTGTAGCCCACCAGGCTCCTCTGTCCATGGGATTCTCCAGGCAAGAATACTGGGGTGGGTTGCCATTTCCTTCTCCAGGGGATCTTCCCAACCCAGGGATCGAACCCTGGTCTCTTGCACTGCAGGCAGATGCTTTACCCTCTGAGCCACCAGGGAAGCCTTTAATAAGATCAGAAGCTTAGCATAATATATTGCTCAAAACAGTAGTGTAGATAAGGAAACAGCTCAAAGATAAAAAGAGATACATATATCATTATTACTCTCAAGAATTTGTGGCACTAGAAAGTGGACAGGAATCAGAAGATGCTGGACAAATTCAGCCTGAAGCACTTTCCCAGTTCAGTTCAGTTCAGTCGCTCAGTTGAGTCCGACTCTTTGCGACCCCATGAATCGCAGCACGCCAGGCCTCCCTGTTCATCACCATCTCCCGGAGTTCACTCACACTCACGTCCATCGAGTCCGTGATGCCATCCAGCCATCTCATCCTCGGTCGTCCCCTTCTCCTCCTGCCCCCAATCCCTCCCAGCATCAGAGTCTTTTCCAATGAGTCAACTCTTCGCATGAGGTGGCCAAAGT
>SJYX01006686.1:68864-144291 GCA_006410675.1 Oreotragus oreotragus | reverse complement strand
TCGATGGACACGAGTTTGAGTGAACTCTGGGAGTTGGTGATGGACAGGGAGGCCTGGCATGCTGCAATTCATGGGGTCGCAAAGAGTCAGACACGACTGAGCGACTGAACTGAACTGAACTGAAGACAGAGGCAGTGAAATGCATTTGATAATATTTAAACACTGAAATCCTCATTTTTAGTTAGTAAATATGGCAATGATCAAGAAGACAGATAATCTGCCCCCTTCCCCTACATTGCTGTACAGAAGGCTGCAAAGCCTTAAAGAAATAAATTTTGGATTATCTGAAAATTTTTGGCTTTCTTGGCTATTTTGGCTTTTCCAGGCTGCCATTTCCTCTCATTCAGTGGATAATCAAAAAAGTCTGTAATTAATTAAATGATATCACGAACACAGATGGGATTTACTCAAGGCTGCAAATATTCACAGCACCAGGTGTATTTTTCCAGGCTCCAGAAATACAGAGGACAGAACACAGCAGGTGATTGGCAGGTGCATCAGAGAGGATTGAGGGGGAGGGGGCAGTAGGGCACTGGCATTTGCTGGAAGCCAGTGTATGTCACTGCCTCCTTTCACTAAACTCTGGACACTTCAAAGCTGAAACCCAAAGAGGGCACAGGAGTCAGCCAGGGGAGGAGAAGGGGGAAATGAGAAGTTGCCCTGAATCAAAGAAACACGTGAGTAAAACCCTATTTATCAGAGAACTTGGCTTCAGTGCAGCCCCTGCAAAGATGTGAGGTGGTAAGCAAAAAGTGATAGTCCACAAACGCAGTCACCTACCCAACACAGTCCTTTGCTTGCTCAAGAGCTGCCATAGCCCCCAGCTGCTGCCACCTGCTGCCAGAAGGGCTGGTTCCAGGTGAGCTGTTCTGCCCTGGGTCCTGGGTGATTTGCTGTGTCTCCTTCAGGCTCAGCCCTGAAACCCCACCTGCTGCTGTAACCCTAGCTGCCCCTCCACCTGCCTCCCAGGGTGGCAGAATGAACAACTCCACCATCTGTTTCCCTCCCCAGAGCACCAGATATTGAACACTGGGGATTTGTGGGGTCATCAGGCAGAGCTAGGAGAGTTTGGGAGTGACAGGGAATTATAAACACATCTGCGAGGTGGCAGCAAGGAAGTCAGAAAAGACAGGTTAGATACTGAGAGGAGAGAAGTGGAAACCACAGAAGCAAGTGGCTCTCAGAAGAGTCATTTAGTCAGCTTCATCTTAGCTTCCACATTTCAGACACACTCAGAGAGATACTGGATCCATTCTGTGATGAGTCTCTGTGTTAACCTTGCTAAAGATAACTTTTCTAGTTTTGAAGCTGAAGTTAACAAAAGAGCGATTCTTCACTCTTTTGACCAAAGGGGCTCTTACATAAAGAATGCAGACTCATTAGCTGTGAGTCAAATAAACATGTTATTTGCATGCTGTTTCCCATCTGGAGTTCCAGGATGGCTTCACATGGACAGGGTGGGTCTCAACTCTGCCAGCCCATCTCACAAAGGGAGATAGTAAAGGCACAGGTGATATATAAAGTAGGATGTGAGTCTTAATACCTTAGATTGTCGAGCAGAGGATCTGTTGGTGCCTCTAAATGGATGAGATACAACTTCTACCAAGAATAGCCTGGGACCTTTCAAACCACATCACTCCAAACCAGTCCTGTGCTTGTAGTTCAAAAATAAACTCNTCATGCTGTTTCCCATCTGGAGTTCCAGGATGGCTTCACATGGACAGGGTGGGTCTCAACTCTGCCAGCCCATCTCACAAAGGGAGATAGTAAAGGCACAGGTGATATATAAAGTAGGATGTGAGTCTTAATACCTTAGATTGTCGAGCAGAGGATCTGTTGGTGCCTCTAAATGGATGAGATACAACTTCTACCAAGAATAGCCTGGGACCTTTCAAACCACATCACTCCAAACCAGTCCTGTGCTTGTAGTTCAAAAATAAACTCCGTGCCTAAATTCCAACTACCACACTGCAGTGAAATTGCACCATTTTTAGCCCTCAACTCATTTTGGGTTCAAAATGATAACAAGCGCCTCACGACATTTGCTTGCAGATGCAGGCCTCTTGAGAGGAGTCTCCCCAGGCAACAGCTCCAGTATAACCCTGCATTAGAGGATATTTCTGAGAAGCCTTGAGTTACCTGAGAATATGACAGAGTCACTCTGCAGCTGCTGAAGTGTTGCCTCATTGAGGATCTGCTTTAAAGAGGATGAGAGTGTGATGTATAATTGGCACATTTCTCATGCTGCTGAGACTAAGCTGTGAGCTCCTTGGGCAGGAGAGCCCTTAGCTCACCACTGCCAGAAACGTGCAAAAGGGTTTCAACACATGTATCTGTTGAATGAGTGAATGAGTCAAAGACACACAATGTTAGATGAATGATTGAAACAAGACGATAAAGTGAGTCCCAAGAGACTTGCTCACCTTCTTTAGAACATTGATCAATGGCTATTTACTCAACTGAGCCCCATGGAAGATTCCCAAGTCATCCACATGAGCCCACTGCATGTTCTCTCCTTTGCCTGGTTTTGTTTTTCCCCAGGCTGCTTATTATGCTATCTGACCTATATACATTTTATCTTGGAAATGTGTTTATTTTCACACATGGTATAAGGTCCTAAGAGCAGGGACTTTTATCTCATTCATCCACCACTGCAGCCCTATTACCTAGTACTGGCCCATAGCAACAGTTCACTATTAATCACAAGACTTTTAAAAAATGGTTCTATCTCGAAACAGAAACGACTGGAGATATTTCTGCTCCATGTACCAAGGATCTTTATATGTGTAAATTAATCAAGCAATTAAGATGTACTTGAGGATCATTATTTTAAGAAATGTAACTATGTCATCTTGCAGGGTTCTTTAAACCTTTGCATTACAGTCCCAACATAACATTTGAGCTTTATTATATCAACATCATCTCCATCACCATCATCAAGGACAACTACAGAGAATATCTACTACTACCTGCTGAGTACAATATGTTTTGATAATAGGTGTTTGGCAGACAGAAAATGAACAGGATACTGAAGTCTCTTTTCAAAATGTCTATCTGTAGGAAACATTAAGAGACAATTACATATATATGTGAAACATATACTGCCAAAGGAGAGGTTAAACTGGTGCTGTCTGATAGAAACAGAATAAAGTGAACTACATCAGCTAAGTTAAATTCTTCTAGTAACCACATTAAAAAATAAAAAGAAAAAAGTGAAACCAATTTTAGTAATATTTTACACAACTCCAGCAGATATTATCATTTTAACATGCACCAAATATTTTAAAAATTTGTGTCAATGAGATGTATTATTTTCTCTTTTTTGTACTTAATCTTTGAATATGTATGTGGTACATGTGTAGGAAAAGGCAATGGCAACCCACTCCAGTACTCTTGCCTGGAAAATCCCATGGATGGAGGAGCCTGGGAGGCTGTAGTCCATGGGGTAGCGAAGAGTCACACAAGACTGAGTGACTCCACTTTCACTTTTCACTTTGATGCATTGGAGAAGAAATGGCAACCCACTCCAGTGTTCTTGCCTGGAGAATCCCAGGGACCGGGGAGCCTGGTGGGCTGCCGTCTATGGGGTCGTACAGAGTCAGAGACGACTAAAGCAACTTAGCAGCAGTAGCAGCATGGCACATGTGTGCATGCTAAGTTGCTTCAGTCATGTCCGACTGTGTGTATACGACACAGCACATCTCAGTTCAGACTAGTCATATTTCAAGTGCCTAACAGCCACGTGTGGACAGTGGCCACCAGGAGGAACACCACTCTCTTCCCTCCTTTCTTTCTCCTCTTTCCTTCCCTCCCATCCCCCTCCACCCACCCCTTGGAAGCAAGGATGATGGTGGAAGGGAAGCATAGGCATCCCAAGAAAAAAAGAAACAGAATACCTAGTCCTACTCATGAACCCTGACTCCACCCCATCTCTTGCCTTTATTCTCTTAGATACAGTTAGGAAAACTAAAACCCCATCCCAGCACTAATGAGAGATCTGGGTCTTTGCCTACAAGCATTAACCCAAGGTTCCTCTGATCTCTAAAGAAAAGTATATTCAGGCTTTAGGCAACCCTAGGGAACTGGAACTATTCTCAGCTCTTGCATGCATGAGACTTACCTGCAAGGAATTTTTAAAGTGACAGAGCCACAACCATACATCCCCACATTCTGATTTAATTGGTCTAGACTGAAGCCTGGGGATTTTGGCACATGTTAGAGGCTCCTAGGTGAGTATAATGGTATTTAGGGCTGAGACCTGCTGGGTTGGAAAGCAGAAGGTACAGAGAGGAAAAGAGGAAAGAACAGCCTGTTTGCTACAGATGCTGTTTGGTACAGTGCTCAGCACTGCACTTTAAGTGCATTTGTTTCATCTGATCCATATGAGATACATACCCCTAGGAGATATGTATCACTAACCCCATTTTACAGATGAGAAAACTGAGGCTCTGTGAAACAAAGTGACTTTTCTAGCATTGCACAGTCAGCCACTGGCAAAGAGAGAAATTCAAACCAGGTCTGACCCCAAAATTCATGCTCATCCTTTATCTGTCCTTGTCTATCCTTCTTTATCAATCCCACCCACCCCCATTCCCCCATCCCAATCTTGGTACAAGGTAAGAAACTGGGATGTGAACGGAGAGGAAGAAAGTAACACTGCAGGAAGGGGTTGGGGGTGGGGTGGGTGGAACGTAGAAAAGAAAAATAGTAGGAGATGCATCCGTAAAGGAAGGCGTCTTTCCTAGAGGGCCAGTGTTTCCTGGGAGACTATTGCAACTACAAAGAGACTGACCACGGAGAGAGCGTGGGCGGTGAAGGCAGCAGTACTTATCGCTAAACTTATCTGGTATTATGACAATGAGGAAGATGCCCCAGAAAAAGCAGTCATTATCTGACTGCCGCAGAGGAGCCTGCCTTCATTCACCAATGCCTAGGCTGGAGAGATGGTCAGCAACTAGAGGAGAAAGGATAAAGGGGTTGTAAATAAAGACATGCACTTTAGAGTTCTTACTCTCAAATCACCAAGCAGTGAAAAATTAACTCAGGGCTATTTAAAAAAAAAAAAAAAAACACAGAAGAAAGGTGGAGGGGAGAGAGAGAGGGAAGGAGGGAGGGAGGAGGCAGGAGGGAAGGAAGAAGAATCTGGTGATACTAGAAATCAGTCTTGCCTGACAGAATTTAAATTGAATGTCTGTGAGCATGGCCCATAATTTTTTAGCAAAAGTAGAAGCTATTAAAGAGTCGGTGCACAAGATTAAAATTTAGAATGCTGTTTTAATAATAGTGAATTCTACTCAGTTTCAAATGACTGTCATTTTTAAGCTCCACCAATTTGAGAATATTTGATGGATGGCGTTGGGAGCTGATGGGGAAGCCTGAGCTTGAAAGGTCCAGCTCAGCTAACACAGCCTGAGAGATGAGCTTCTATCCTTAAGGAAATAAGCTGACGTTATTAATGCGCCAACTCTGAGACTGCTTACCTACCTGTTCAACAGGACAACTAACACCTGCCTTACCTAAAGGAACAGACCGAATAAAAGATGAAAGAACCACTGTCAAAAGCAAAGTGCGGTGAAGGATGCATCAGAGACCTGTCACGTGTGTGGCCTGCGCTTGCCACTGGTTCATGGGCCATTTTTTCTGGAAAGTTCCTCAGCCCCAGTTCTAATTCCTAATTTAGAGAGTCGATCAACAAGCAACTGGACTAGTGCTAAGATAGAGGGATGCCCAGGGTGTTCTGGAAGCCAGAGGGAACTTGAGTCATCTGTCAGCTTCAGAAGACCCACCACCCCGAGTGACTGGGATTTTGCTCTAACAGCACTGTGCCTGGTACACAGTCCTCAGTAAGTACCTGTAGGTCTCTTATCAACATAGTCCTTATTCCTGGGAGTTTTAACTTTACTTGGGCCAACAAATATTTTGTTGTTGTTGTTCAGTTTAAGTCATGTTTGACTTTGTGACCTCATGGACTGCAGCATGCCAGGCTCCCCTGTCCTTTGCTATCTCCTGGAGTTTCCTCAGACTCATGCCCATTGAGTCAGTGATGTTATCTGACCATCTCATCCTCTGCCACCCCCTTCTCCTCCTGCCCTCAATCTTTCCCAGCATCAGGGTCTTTTCCAATGAGTTGGCTCTTCGCATCAAGTGGCCAAAGTCCAGATTCGAGTCCTTCCAATGAATATTCAGGGTTGATTTCCTTTAGAACTGACTGGTTTGATCTCCTTGCTGTCCAAGGGACTCTCAAGGGTCTTCTCAACTATTTACTGAACAGCACAATATGGGCATTAATAGAGAGATCTTTAGAGAAACTAGAGGAAGAAAACATTTCTCCCTGATCTTGAAAAATCAGTTCAATATCTTCATCATTCATTATTCGGAGAAGGCGATGGCACCCCACTCCAGTACTCTTGCCTGGGAAATCCCATGGATGAAGGAGCCTGGTAGGCTGCAGTCCATGGGGTCGCTACGAGTTGGACATGACTGAGCGACTTCACTTTCACTTTTCTCTTTCATGCATTGGAGAAGGAAATGGCAACCCACTCCAGTGTTCTTGCCTGGAGAATCCCAGGGANCTCCAGTACTCTTGCCTGGGAAATCCCATGGATGAAGGAGCCTGGTAGGCTGCAGTCCATGGGGTCGCTACGAGTTGGACATGACTGAGCGACTTCACTTTCACTTTTCTCTTTCATGCATTGGAGAAGGAAATGGCAACCCACTCCAGTGTTCTTGCCTGGAGAATCCCAGGGACGGGGGAGCCTGGTGGGCTGCCGTCTATGGGGTCGCACAGAGTTGGACACGACTGAAGTGCCTTAGCAGCAGCAGCAGCAGCAGCATTCATTATTACCATTGTGGTCATCCTTAGAGTCTTTCACAAATATCTCCTGCTCTTCATGTGGGTTATACGCAGGATTATGTTTCCTTGTCCCCTTTGAAGTCAGGCTAAGCCAGGTAACCTGCAATGGCCAATGAAATGTCAACAGAAGCGGTGGGAGTCACACCTTGGCAGAAACGTACAGAGCTGTGCACAATTCTCCCCCACCAGTGGAAGCATATGAGAACATAAGGCTCTGGGGGAAAGACAACACAGGTTCCAGAAGCCTGTACCACATAAAGCATGGAGAGCCTGTGCACAAGCAGGAAACACGCCTCTGTGGCACCACCCCACTGAGATTTGGGGGTCGTTTGTCACAGAAGCCTTTTCTCATTGACCATCATGTCCAAAAGGGCCCATGTAACTGCCTGTCCACTGTAGAGGTACATCACCCTGTATGGGAACATATGAGAGAGATGGCAGGTCTTTGGAGAACAAGGAAAGAAGATTCTAGTCTTTCATTCTTTTGGTCATAGACTCTGCTACTTTCTTTCAGAGATTTCCTCCACTGGGAAACTCCAAAAAGACCAGTTAATTTCCAGGATCTCCTGAGGTAGGAACCCCAGATGCCTGCCCTTTATGTTACCGTCTCCTGCCCTAACCTGTGAACCACGTTGCCTCAAAGCCATTGTGCTCAGTATCAGAGCTGGATTCCTGGCTGAAGACCACGTTCCAACCAGACCTCAAAGAATAAACAGGCCTCCCCAGGGCTTCCTCGCATGGCCTAGGAGGGCTCCAACCTGGGTTCCCTCAGCTCCCTGCTAAGATTCCTCATCTTCAGCCAGAGTCCCATCTGGGCCCTGAGCCTCCTGCCTTCCTGCTATTCCCACCACCTGGCCTGCCTCCCCGTCTTATTTCTGGGTCTTCGAGGCCTGTTCCCAACCAGTCCCTCCAGAAAGTGGTGTCACAGACTCCAGTCCATCCTGCTCCTCACCCCACCAGCTCTAAACCATTTGACACTTGGCTATATTCTGTCACAGTGGTACCATTACCTCCTTCATCTGGGCAGGTTGGGTTTCTTCAAGGGAGGGGTGAACCTTTTAACTGTGATGCCCTCAATTGTGACCTGTCGGGTAAGAGCGTGTCTATGAGGCACCGCCTTGGTGCCTGGCATATAACAGGTGCTCGAGAAATGGGAAATTCTTTCCTACTCCCCTTCTGCACAAGGTCTAAGCATCGTGGGTGGGGCCAGTCCTTCCCTTCCCCAAGGAAACCCATGTGTGACCCCAGAGATGTATCTACTGCAATATTCTTGATGGGGACATATCTCCTCCAAGGGGGCAAACACGGGTATTGGGGGCAAGAGCAGTAAATAAAAAAATAAAACCCCACTCCTCTTGGATAAAAGCTTAGATATACGTACAGTACCTAAACAGATATACTGTATATCTATGATATTAAAATTTCATTGGGGGAAGGGTAGAGAAGATGATTAGGGGAAAAAATGCAAAAAAAAAAAAAAAAAAAGACTCCATAGTCAGGGAGTAATGAAAATTTGGTTGAGAAACCCTGGTCTGATATTACCTCCAATCAAAACACAGGCAGCCTCTCTCACACCCAGCTCAGCCGAGCCTCTTAACACCTGTCTCTTACATTTCCTCTCCCATTGTCTCTTCCAAATCAATAATACGATATTTTTGAAACTTCTGTCAAATCCACGTTCATGCCTCCTCGGCTCCCTTCCCAGCCTCTCCACTCCTTCACTGATCTAATCTGCTGCCTCTCCTGGGATGTGAGCCGTGCAACAGGCTGCAGAAAAGGCAGGCAGTGGAGAGCTGACATTCCAGTCTCAGTTTCCCAGACATGACAGACAGGATAGAGTTCATCTCCACCTCCAGCAGCAGCAGGGCAGGAAGGAGCTGTACCCTGGCCTCCCCTACCCCTGCCACTTGCCACTACCTGGATAAGGCCACCAGTCCAGGCTGGTCTGCAACTTCCACGGGAGCTAAAGGCACACCCTCCTGGCAGGGGGTTGTGGGCAGGGAATGAAGCTTACCACTGGGTGTGGGCTTCACTGGTTTGTTGGAATATTGTAGACACTGCAGTTAGGCTTGCCCAAGGTGGATTTCTACCTGTCCTAGAGGCTTAAAGACTGCCTACTCACCTCACTTGTAGCTTTGAATGGCCATGTCATATACTCTGCATGGGAAGAAGGCTGATAAGGAGTAGGAGAAGGAGACAGCTTTACCTGATGCTGCCCTCTGTCCTTCCTAAAATACACAGTAGTTCTGATGTTGCCCCTTCTTCTTGCAACCACAAGGAAAAGCCAAAAGAATCTTGACATTCTAGAGAGGTCGACCTTGACATGATACAACAGCTGAACTGGCAGCAGCAGCCACCTACGTCTAGACTTCATTTTGTGTAGAAGAATGGTGCTCTCTGTTGGTCCCCTGCTGCCGCTGCTAAGTTACTTCAGTCGTGTCCGACTCTGTGCGACCCCATAGACGGCAGCCCACTAGGCTCCTCTGTCCCTGGGATTCTCCAGGCAAGAACACTGGAGTGGCCCCCTAAAGCATCCTAATAACACAAGGTCAAGGGTGAGATACATAATGGTCTCCCATCTGCTTTCTCTGCAGTCTCTATACCAGTATATCTCTACTACAAAAGACCGCACCGTATGTCTTACTGTGTGGGCCTGCAGAGGGGCTCAGAGGGGCTCTGCCACAGTGGCCATACTCCCAAGGTCAAGGCATTTCTGCAGGGGGATAAGCATACGGGCTGTGCAGTCAAGACACCCTGGGTTCTAGTCCTGAGCTCCCACTGAATGCTGTGTGACCTTAGGTAAGATGCCTGACCTTGCTGAAAGTCCTCTGCCTTTACTACAGAAAACAAAAGTTGAAAGTAGTACTTATACCATACTACCATTGCTAAGATTAAATGAGCTACAAGACGCAAAGTGCTCATCTTGGCGCCTGGAACCTACTCGGTACATACTCGATGGCTACAGCCACCATTTTCTATCGTTCTTCCTGCGAGTCTGTCTGTCTTGTGGTCTGGCTCTTTTCTCTAGTTTTCCCCTCCTCCATTTCTCTGCAGGTCTCTGTGTGACTCTTCCCTTGCTGGTCCCCTGCTCCCATCCATTTTCACAGTGGAAGGATGTGCAATTTCCCTGGTGTTCCCAGTCGCTGAAGGCTTCATTGTTGCAGGCAAAGATCTATCCCCACACAGGCCAGGCCCAGGCTCTTAGCATTGCTACTAGGTTTGGCTGAGGCTCTGGACTTGGCAGTGGGGGAAGAGAATGGCGCCCAAGCCTCCAGAAGCCCACTGTGCCCTCCCTCTAGAGTGGAACCTCTCAGGTATGGCTCATGCCCCAGAAGACTCTGCTAGAGTAGCTGTGAAGACAAGGACTCGGAGGTAGTGCCCCATTCAGCCTCTGAACTGAGACCAGACCAAACTGTTAGTGCTTCCCAGGACCTCACGGCCCCATCCACACAGGGCCAGGCTGATACTGGTCCCTGGGACTTCACTGGGGACAGGAAATGCGTCCACTTTACAAACCAAAGAGCGTACAACTCCAAGAAAATTGTAGGGGAAAGGCTGGTTTGCTAATTTTCCAGAAGATGCGCTGATGGAATCCTGTCCTTCTGCAGGTCAAGGGAAAGCCCTTCCCCAGCTCTCAGGCACAGTTCTTTGGATGGCAGTCCCCAGACTCCTTGTGTTTCTAAATGCTATGAGACGGAGGAGAGGGGAGGGCTGGCTTCCTGTGGACAGGTTGCTGAAGGATCAGGGTATTTATTGGAGACAGGATGCACTGGTGCGAGAGAGAGGTCAGCTGCCCCTCACCAGGAGTCCCACACCCTTCGAAGCTAGATTCAGCAGCTCAGTCTGGAAGGATCACAGCGTCACAGAGTCCACTCCCAACTCACTTTCTGGCCTGCGGGAAATTCCTGAGCAGAACTCAGAACAGTGTGGCAAGGAGAATTCCTTCTTTCCAGAAGCTTACTGCCCCCAAAGGGAAGCAAAACCTACATAAACTAGCCCACCCCACAGAGACCCCTCTCCCTGCCCGCCTCTAGGCCTCCCCTGCACCCCAACTTCCCCCTAAGTAAGGGAGGCAGCTCACCCATAATAAAGAAAAACAGCCAACCTCCCTAAGTTCTTACCCTGTGCCAGCAGTTTGCTCTAAATGCGTTTCCTGCACTAACTCACTGATGACCAGCTCAAGCCACCCCCAGACTTGAACACATAGACACATGAAGGGCTGGCCACACAAACGCTTCCTGCTTGGACTCACCTAGTGCAAAAGGTGCTCTTATCACAGAAGCCAAGGCTTCTTGCAGACTACAGAGGTGACACGAGGTAAATTCATTTCCTTCCTGTCAAGAGAGACTCAACAAGGGTATACTCAGAGGCTAATGTGTGCACCCGTGATTGGGCCCATTGCAGGGGTGGCATGTAATTGAACACATTCGCTGTGCCCAGAGGAGCATGGTGAAGTCCCCAAACTGCAAAGTGTCACTGTTTTGGTCGGCGTACCTCCATTTTTAGTAACATTATGGAAAAACTGCTGAAGGTCAGGGCAAGGACAGCGCCTTGAGGCTGTGGCCTCTCTGCGCCATGGAGAGCTTCAACCTTGAGAAAAGGACCTTCTGCCCACATCTGGGTCAGTCACTTTTCCCAGGGATCCTTTCCCTAGACTGAGTGGGGTCTAGGGACCAGGTTTCAGTGCGGCTGTACCTTCTTGCTGAATGGACCCCAAGGGCCCCCGCCCAGCACCCCTCACCTTCCGGTAGGCACTGGGGCCAGGCTTCTTGGTTACTGATGGGGCTGCCCAGTGGGCAGGCCCCTCTTCTCCACTGACGACTGGTAACAATGATAATACTTGTGCTGTGCTAAGTCACTCCAGTTATGTCCGACCTACAGACTGTAGCCCACCAGGCTCCTCTGTCCATGGGATTCCCCAGGCAAGAATACTGGAGTGGGTTGCCATGCCCTCCTCCAGGGGATCTTCCTGACTCAGAGATCGAACTCAGGTTTCTTGTGGCTCCTCCACTGGCAGGCAAATTCTTTACCACCAGCGCCACCTGGGAAGTCCATAGCCTCTTTCTATGAGTTAAGGCACTTCTCTGAGCCGCTTGCAGCTCACTTGATCTGGAAAACAGTTCTAAGGTACTGCTCCTCTCAGGTTGCACAAATGAGGAAACTGAGGTACGGATGAACTTGGCTAAGGTCACACAGCTGGCACGTTGTGTTGAGGCCCTGGCAGCCTGGCTCTGAAGCGCATCATCCTGACCACACTTTCTACCGTCTATTGAGTTCCCTTGTGGCTCAGCTGGCAGAGTCTGCCTGCAATGCTGGAGACCCGCGTTCTATCCCTGGGTTGGGAAGATCCCCTGGAGAAGGGAACGGCTACCCACTCCAGTATTCTTGGGCTTCCCTTGTGGCTCAGCTGGCAGAGTCTGCCTGCAATGCTGGAGACCCGCGTTCTATCCCTGGGTTGGGAAGATACCCTGGAGAAGGGAACGGCTACCCACTCCAGTATTCTGGCCTGGAGAATTCCATGGACTGTATAGTCCATGGGGTCACAAAGAGTTGGATATGACTGAGCAACTTTGACTTCAGTGAGTCAGCACAGCCGAGCCGAGGGACCGGAGAAGCAGCAGGTGTCAGGGAGGTGCCTCCCTGGCAATTGGCACTCACTCATTCACATTCTTTTTTCTTTCCACTTAAAAAAAAAAAAGTAAATGAAAGATTCTTTAAATTCTATAGTGCTTTTCAATTTTCAAAAGTTTCACACACATGATTTCATATAATCCCCAAATAATCCTTTTTCCCCTATGCCTATCTTGTCCCTCCCCACTTTCCTATCTCCTCTCCCAGTAACCAGTCATTTGTTCTCTATATCTGTGAGTCTGCTTTTCTGTTTTATATATTCACATTCTTACTGAGCATCTTCTTTGCACCAGACTCTGTTCTAGGCACCAACGAGATGGTGATATATAAATAGATGCAAGATTACAGTGTAGTGAGAAGACAGAAATACATACATATATGTACATATATATATATACACACACACTTAAATAAGGTAATATCATAGAATGGCAAATATGTGAAAAAAAAAATAGAGCAGGGATGTCAGACAGAGTGATTAGGTAGGAAGAGGTATGGGAATTATTTTAAGAGGGGAAAAGTTAAAAGAAACAGGCCTATCCAAGGCTGACTAATCCATTGGCAGAGGTTTTTGAAAGCCTACAAAAATACAAGGAGTAACATGTCCTTGAGGCCCAGAGAAGCCAGGAAGTTAGAGATCAAAGAAGACAAGGGGACTGGGGTCCACTCCATGCTCCCACTGTGGGGCCCAGGCTGATGGAAGCTCTGCCACCTTGCACTGGACTACATCGGTATCCTCTGCCTCCTGGAAATGATGCCCAGCTCCTAGGTTCCCACATCTCTCCTAATTGTGGGCTCTGGGAAAGATACAGGAGCCAATGGAGCAACTGGTGAGCTTTCCTGCATCAGCCATGGGCCCAAAGGGGACATGAAGGGAGACAGCAGAGATGCGTGAGGGCTCTCGCCCTGAGAGGCAGGACCCAAGCCAGGCGGAGTGGAAAGCCAGCAGTCTAGGAGCTGCGAGTTAATAGATTTCTCCGAATGAATGGCCCTTCATTCTAATTCAAGGAGGTGAGGGGATCAGGTGAAGGAAGCCAGGAGAAAAAGAGGATTAATCCATCTATCAGGGACCTTTGGAACTGAAAACATGAAAAGATGAATTCATTTGTGAGCCATAATGATTCACTACCGGGAGAAATAATTATCTTGAAGCTTGTTTGGGCTCAGAATCAATCTTTATTTAACTGTATTTATTTTGGGCTGCTCATCCTGCTTGCCTCTCTTGGAAACTCAGGGAGGGCTTTCTCCCTCCCTCGTGTGTGTGTGTGTGTGTGTGTGTGTGTGTGTGTGCGTGTGTGTGTGAGAGAGAGAAATTCCAAAAGCTTGCTTATCTCACAGTTTTCCACAGAATGATCTTTGTGTGGGTCTTTCCCTCTCCCCTTGTCCTATGTGTCAGTGATTCTCACCTCTAATCACTCACTTCCCAGTATTCTCTTGTTTCCTTAAAGCACTTTTCACTCTTTTCAAATCTATCAGTTTATTTGCTTTTTAGATAATCTGCCTCTTCTACTGGAACAAAAGACTGGTAAAAGCAGGGACCTTGGCTATCTCCTAGATAGAGCACAACATCAGAGCAATGAAGAGTCACGGAATAAACAAACAAAAAGATACTAACAAACACAGGTAGCTCATGATCTCTTTTAGTCTTTCTTACAATCCCAACTTATTATTATCGACTATGCCCATTTTACAAATGAGATAACTACCTGAGGAACAGAGAATAATTAAGTAACTTGCTCAAGATTACAAAGATAGCAAAATCCTGTGCCTGGATTTGAACTCAGACAATCTGGCTCCAGAACGGTTGCCCAACTGACTTGAGTTTTCAAGAAATGATTCTTGACTGAATGAATAAATCTTGAATGAATGACTGCCTTGGGTTTCCTGCTTTCCTTCCCAGTGTTACTTGTTCTTAACTTTTCCTGGACCCCCCTACACATCTGGCATGGTCCTAAAGTCTCTACCTGTATGACTCAGTGGAACCCTCAACCTACTCTGCTCTCCCTGGCACAGGTGCCAAGTCTGACACTTAGAACTGACTTCATTCTCCAGTTTAGGTCGCCTGGCTCCCCATTACCAGCCGATACTGCCCTGATCTGAAATCATGGAGTTAGTTCCTTCAGAAAGAAAAACCAAAGATTCAGGGGGATGTGCCTCCCCGGAGAAGCACGTGGCTGACTGTGGGTCTGGAAGACCTTCTCTCTCTGTTTGGAAACTGAATCCAAAGAGATGAAGTTATAGGTTTCATGCCCATGTCCACCCTTCAGGCTGGGGAACAGAGGCAAAATGAATACCAGTTGCTAGAGGCCAGGACGGGAGGGAACGAAGGAAGAAAGTAAAGTGCTTTTCCAACTAAATTGGCTCTGAGAGTAGAGAAGAACCAACCTGAGTTATTAAGGAAGCATCATCATACACCACAGGTCTTCATTTCCCAAGGGAGCGAGCCCTCCCCTCTGTCTTGCAGCCCCCACGGCTGACTCTATGAGTGGTTATGAGTGGTCCTGCTTGACACATCCATCACCAGGCATCATTCTCATCCATCAGGCTTTATATCCATGCCTGGAACAACACTTGGCACACAGTGGGTGCTCAATCATTGCTGGCTGGGCCAATGAATGAGGAAGGCATTCCCTTTCTGCCTTGGCTCTGCCTTCATCCCTCACCCCCATGGGCTACACAGTTGTACCTATCTCCATCCCCACGGACTCAAATCTTGGTCATATTCATGTACTGATTACCCTTGGGTATGTACTCCCATCCTCCACAGGAATGTTTACAGGACCCTGAGTCAAAGAAGGCAGAGTAGGGATATCCTGAGAAAATGTGCTTTCATTGAGTGATAGAACTTGCTATTCTCCACAACCATCCCTGGATCATGAGAATACTACAACAGTTGTTCTTCCCAAATTGCGGGTCTGTGCAGACTCAGGCCAACAGCAAGTAATGCTCCACTGAGCAATTTAAAGTCCAGTCATACAAAGCCGAGTGTGCTTTCTTGTCTAGGAAACAAAAATGTTCCAACTGCTCAGCACATCCAAGTCAATACTCTGTTAACAACCCATGCTGAATCTTTCCCTGGACTCCAAAAGCCATAGGAAAGCCATGCTGGTAACCCCAGACTCTCCCTGGTGTTTCGTTCTCCCTCCTGTTCTAGTGTCTTACATCTGTACCTCTGGTCATTTGTTTTGCTCTTGTCTTTTGAGCTGAAGGGCATCCATGATTTTGAAATCATTGGCTAGAATTTATCTGGAGAATTCAGATTAAGAACTTGTGCAATCCCTCTCTCTCTCTCTCACTGCTCTGCAATGCTTGGGTTCTTCCTCGATCAACTGGAAGACTGTCTGGGGACTTCTTCAGTTTGTCTTGCTGGAAGGGCCTCTTCTGGTCATTTGGACTGTTCAAGAGGTCCCCTGGGATTTCTGGGTCCTGTGCTGTGGCACAGATTATGACCCAGCCAAGCATGCATATATGAATGAGCCACCATCTCTGACTGAACTGTTCAACCCAAGACCAGAGTTGGTACTTCCTTCCTGGAGAAACAGTATTAAACTTCTGCTTTATTCTCCTGCCCCAGGAATACCATCTTCAAGCCCAAATGACAGCACTGTCCTACAGAGACACAAGATCAAAGTGTCCACTGCCAGTCTGCCCTGCTGATGGTCAGCACCAGCCATGTGAGCACATGGCCTAAAGAAGAGGAATGGGGAAAGCGTTTCAACAGAGTAAGGCTGCTGGGCTTTCAACCTCAGCTTCATGATCTGTGGCCTTAGGACCTTGACCAAGTCACTTAATCACACAGTGACTCAGTTCCCTCAATTCTTTTTTCTTTCCACTTAAAAAAAAAAAAGTAAATGAAAGATTCTTTAAATTCTATAGTGCTTTTCAATTTTCAAAAGTTTCACACACATGATTTCATATAATCCCCAAATAATCCTTTTTCCCCTATGCCTATCTTGTCCCTCCCCACTTTCCTATCTCCTCTCCCAGTAACCAGTCATTTGTTCTCTATATCTGTGAGTCTGCTTTTCTGTTTTATATATTCACATTCTTACTGAGCATCTTCTTTGCACCAGACTCTGTTCTAGGCACCAACGAGATGGTGATATATAAATAGATGCAAGATTACAGTGTAGTGAGAAGACAGAAATACATACATATATGTACATATATATATATACACACACACTTAAATAAGGTAATATCATAGAATGGCAAATATGTGAAAAAAAAAATAGAGCAGGGATGTCAGACAGAGTGATTAGGTAGGAAGAGGTATGGGAATTATTTTAAGAGGGGAAAAGTTAAAAGAAACAGGCCTATCCAAGGCTGACTAATCCATTGGCAGAGGTTTTTGAAAGCCTACAAAAATACAAGGAGTAACATGTCCTTGAGGCCCAGAGAAGCCAGGAAGTTAGAGATCAAAGAAGACAAGGGGACTGGGGTCCACTCCATGCTCCCACTGTGGGGCCCAGGCTGATGGAAGCTCTGCCACCTTGCACTGGACTACATCGGTATCCTCTGCCTCCTGGAAATGATGCCCAGCTCCTAGGTTCCCACATCTCTCCTAATTGTGGGCTCTGGGAAAGATACAGGAGCCAATGGAGCAACTGGTGAGCTTTCCTGCATCAGCCATGGGCCCAAAGGGGACATGAAGGGAGACAGCAGAGATGTGTGAGGGCTCTCGCCCTGAGAGGCAGGACCCAAGCCAGGCGGAGTGGAAAGCCAGCAGTCTAGGAGCTGCGAGTTAATAGATTTCTCCGAATGAATGGCCCTTCATTCTAATTCAAGGAGGTGAGGGGATCAGGTGAAGGAAGCCAGGAGAAAAAGAGGATTAATCCATCTATCAGGGACCTTTGGAACTGAAAACATGAAAAGATGAATTCATTTGTGAGCCATAATGATTCACTACCGGGAGAAATAATTATCTTGAAGCTTGTTTGGGCTCAGAATCAATCTTTATTTAACTGTATTTATTTTGGGCTGCTCATCCTGCTTGCCTCTCTTGGAAACTCAGGGAGGGCTTTCTCCCTCCCTCGTGTGTGTGTGTGTGTGTGTGTGTGTGTGTGTGTGTGTGCGTGTGAGAGAGAGAGAAATTCCAGAAGCTTGCTTATCTCACAGTTTTCCACAGAATGATCTTTGTGTGGGTCTTTCCCTCTCCCCTTGTCCTATGTGTCAGTGATTCTCACCTCTAATCACTCACTTCCCAGTATTCTCTTGTTTCCTTAAAGCACTTTTCACTCTTTTCAAATCTATCAGTTTATTTGCTTTTTAGATAATCTGCCTCTTCTACTGGAACAAAAGACTGGTAAAAGCAGGGACCTTGGCTATCTCCTAGATAGAGCACAACATCAGAGCAATGAAGAGTCACGGAATAAACAAACAAAAAGATACTAACAAACACAGGTAGCTCATGATCTCTTTTAGTCTTTCTTACAATCCCAACTTATTATTATCGACTATGCCCATTTTACAAATGAGATAACTACCTGAGGAACAGAGAATAATTAAGTAACTTGCTCAAGATTACAAAGATAGCAAAATCCTGTGCCTGGATTTGAACTCAGACAATCTGGCTCCAGAACGGTTGCCCAACTGACTTGAGTTTTCAAGAAATGATTCTTGACTGAATGAATAAATCTTGAATGAATGACTGCCTTGGGTTTCCTGCTTTCCTTCCCAGTGTTACTTGTTCTTAACTTTTCCTGGACCCCCCTACACATCTGGCATGGTCCTAAAGTCTCTACCTGTATGACTCAGTGGAACCCTCAACCTACTCTGCTCTCCCTGGCACAGGTGCCAAGTCTGACACTTAGAACTGACTTCATTCTCCAGTTTAGGTCGCCTGGCTCCCCATTACCAGCCGATACTGCCCTGATCTGAAATCATGGAGTTAGTTCCTTCAGAAAGAAAAACCAAAGATTCAGGGGGATGTGCCTCCCCGGAGAAGCACGTGGCTGACTGTGGGTCTGGAAGACCTTCTCTCTCTGTTTGGAAACTGAATCCAAAGAGATGAAGTTATAGGTTTCATGCCCATGTCCACCCTTCAGGCTGGGGAACAGAGGCAAAATGAATACCAGTTGCTAGAGGCCAGGACGGGAGGGAACGAAGGAAGAAAGTAAAGTGCTTTTCCAACTAAATTGGCTCTGAGAGTAGAGAAGAACCAACCTGAGTTATTAAGGAAGCATCATCATACACCACAGGTCTTCATTTCCCAAGGGAGCGAGCCCTCCCCTCTGTCTTGCAGCCCCCACGGCTGACTCTATGAGTGGTTATGAGTGGTCCTGCTTGACACATCCATCACCAGGCATCATTCTCATCCATCAGGCTTTATATCCATGCCTGGAACAACACTTGGCACACAGTGGGTGCTCAATCATTGCTGGCTGGGCCAATGAATGAGGAAGGCATTCCCTTTCTGCCTTGGCTCTGCCTTCATCCCTCACCCCCATGGGCTACACAGTTGTACCTATCTCCATCCCCACGGACTCAAATCTTGGTCATATTCATGTACTGATTACCCTTGGGTATGTACTCCCATCCTCCACAGGAATGTTTACAGGACCCTGAGTCAAAGAAGGCAGAGTAGGGATATCCTGAGAAAATGTGCTTTCATTGAGTGATAGAACTTGCTATTCTCCACAACCATCCCTGGATCATGAGAATACTACAACAGTTGTTCTTCCCAAATTGCGGGTCTGTGCAGACTCAGGCCAACAGCAAGTAATGCTCCACTGAGCAATTTAAAGTCCAGTCATACAAAGCCGAGTGTGCTTTCTTGTCTAGGAAACAAAAATGTTCCAACTGCTCAGCACATCCAAGTCAATACTCTGTTAATAACCCATGCTGAATCTTTCCCTGGACTCCAAAAGCCATAGGAAAGCCATGCTGGTAACCCCAGACTCTCCCTGGTGTTTCGTTCTCCCTCCTGTTCTAGTGTCTTACATCTGTACCTCTGGTCATTTGTTTTGTTCTTGTCTTTTGAGCTGAAGGGCATCCATGATTTTGAAATCATTAGCTAGAATTTATCTGGAGAATTCAGATTAAGAACTTGTGCAATCCCTCTCTCTCTCTCTCACTGCTCTGCAATGCTTGGGTTCTTCCTCGATCAACTGGAAGACTGTCTGGGGACTTCTTCAGTTTGTCTTGCTGGAAGGGCCTCTTCTGGTCATCTGGACTGTTCAGGAGGTCCCCTGGGATTTCTGGGTCCTGTGCTGTGGCACAGATTATGACCCAGCCAAGCATGCATATATGAATGAGCCACCATCTCTGACTGAACTGTTCAACCCAAGACCAGAGTTGGTACTTCCTTCCTGGAGAAACAGTATTAAACTTCTGCTTTATTCTCCTGCCCCAGGAATACCATCTTCAAGCCCAAATGACAGCACTGTCCTACAGAGACACAAGATCAAAGTGTCCACTGCCAGTCTGCCCTGCTGATGGTCAGCACCAGCCATGTGAGCACATGGCCTAAAGAAGAGGAATGGGGAAAGCGTTTCAACAGAGTAAGGCTGCTGGGCTTTCAACCTCAACTTCATGATCTGTGGCCTTAGGACCTTGACCAAGTCACTTAATCACACAGTGACTCAGTTCCCTCTCTGAAAAATGAACAGTACAGACCTTCTGGTGGTGTCAAGAAGATTACATGAGATCCTGCATGGAAAACATCCTGAAAGCGGATTCAGAGCATCATTGTGAGCTGAGACTTACTGAATACTGACGATATGTTGGACCTTGTACTTGACACTCATACCCCATGTTATTAGCCTCACTGTGCACAGATGACATGGGTATTACCTCTTCTATTTTACAGCAGAGGAGACTATAGGTCAAAGAACTCAATAACCTGCGCAAAGGGAAGGAGTTAGGGAGGGGTGAAATTCAGATCCGGACTGAGGGCTCCCTCGCCATATGAGGAGAATCCACGAGGTGCTGACATCAGCCTCCTGTCTCTGGGTCCCCATAAAGGGCTGGTTGACAAGTAGCTCTACAGAGATGCCGGGGATCTTGGAGGACCGAGTCTTCCATGTGTTGTGTGACTTAGGACCAGCCTCTCTACTGCTCAGGATGTTTTGCTTCCTCTGCCATAAAAAGAGACAACAGCAATTTCCTTGCAAGATTGCCATGAGGCTTAAGTAAAACAATGGTGCTTTGCCATCTTTCACTCCTAGGCAAGATATTCCTACACTATGCCACACTCTGCGATACAAAAAGAAAACAATAACAACCCTCAGCACAGTATTAAAAGACTTTTGTTAGTCACTCAGTCATGTCCGACTCTTTGCAACCCCATGGACTGTGGCCCACCAGGTCCCTCTGTCCATGGAATTCTCTAGGCAAGAATGCTGGAATGGGCAGCCATTCCCTTCTCCAAAGACTTTAGAAAAATAATAATTAATGAGATGAGTAATAATAGCTAACAAACACAGGCCATATATTTCAAGAGCCAAACTAAAGCACTTAACTGTCATGACAATGCTATACTATGGAGCAGGCTGCTGCTCCTGCTGCTGCTAAGTCGCTTCAGTCGTGTCTGACTCTATGCGACCCCAGAGACGGCAGCCCACCAGGCTCCCCCGTCCCTGGGATTCCCCAGGCAAGAACACTGGAGTGGGGTGCCATTTCCTTCTCCAATGCATGAAAGTGAAAAGTGAAAGTGAAGTCGCTTAGTCATGTCTGACTCCTAGCGACCCCATGGACTGCAGCCCACCAGGTTCCTCCGTCCATGGGATTTGCCAGGCAAGTTTCATCATTTCCCTTTTATTGACAAGGAAACTGAAGCATGTCATGGTTAGGTAACTTGCTCACGGGCACAAAACCAGATGCTGAAAACTTACAGGCTTGCAATTCCTCTGGATATATGTGAGCTTTATTCAAAGAATGAGTCAGTCCAGGACAGCAACATCAGGATCCCAACCTCTCGGTCTCCCTGGGAACCACGGGGATAAACAAAGGCAAACTTGTCCAGGTCACTTTACTACAGGACTTGCATGATCTTTTAAGATGTAAATGTGCATGCAAAATCATCAAGAGGGAGGTAGAGTATGCAGCCTCCCCAGCATTGGAGGGGGACTGGTATGCCCCAAAATACAATTTCAGAAATATGCATTTGGGTCATTTACTCTAGATAGAACAGTTCCATCAGCTGTTAGCAAAACTGAGCATAATGCCAAAAGAGAGAAAAGGGGAAATGAATAGTCCAATGTCCTTCATTCTGTCTTCTGTCCTCTGATTCAGCTCTGTAGAAGTGTGTCTGCCTGCAGGCCTGGATACCCACAAGCCCTACACTGAATGAAGACTCACAGAGGCCCCCAAAAGGAGTGGCAGCAGGAAAAGGAGGTCAGTCTGGCACAGTCCTGGGAGGCAAAGACTCTGGCCAGAGCCTGCTGGGAATCAATGGCCTGTTTTTAACACAAGTGTGACATTCACCTGCAATGTTGGGACTCATTGGTGGGGAAGAAGGCGGCTTTCATATCCCTGTTCTTACCACAGTAGGCTCCAGAAATGTATTTCAGTAATTCCCTTAGCTTATAAGTATGAAAAAGAGAACACTGAATATTCCAGTAGGGATCTGACAGAACAGGGGCACGTTCATTAGCTGCTGAATTTCCCAACGACTCCTAGAAATTGCCACAATTAGACCAAATTAAATACTTCCGTTCCAAATATAGGCAATCATGGATCATTAGGGTATATCTCCGCACTGCTGACCTTGCAAAGGAAGGTCCTAGAATTCCAGAAAAAGCAGCATCTCCTTCCTTCTTGCTCTTTCTGAGCAAAGCTAAAATCCAGTGCCAAATTTCTTGAAGCTGCTTCTAAACCAGAATGGCTTTTCATAAGATTCCTAAAATTGAATCAGCCTTTGAGGAGGCGTTCCTTCACTCTGAAATTCACGTTCTTCATGTAATCACTGGAATTCTCCCTCATCCTCCACTGGGTGGGCAAAAGAGTAACATCCACACCCCTGTGGCTATGGTAGATATGGAGACGTGGGATGTCATTCCAAACCCACTGGGTGAGTCAACAGGGAAACTGAGATCAGTAAATAAACTTTGTTCCTTTTCTTCCTACCATCAGCTCTCCCCTATAGGAAACTGACAGGCAGTTCTTTGGCATACAGAGTCAATCTAAAAATCACTAACGAAGTTTAGACAAGAGGTCACAGCTTTCATCTTTTTTTTTTCATGTTCAGAACAAAAACAGTAATGATAATTTTTGGAGCATGGTAGTTAACTGGTTTGAAGAGAGAGGCCAGCCATTCAACTGTCTGGATCTACGATCAACATTTTCAAAGAGCTTTCATCTTCTAGTGAGTCCCGCTGCTACTGCCAAGTCGCGTCAGTCGTGTCCGACTCTGTGCGACCCCATAGATGGCAGCCCACCAGGCTCCTCTGTCCCTGGGATTCTCCAGGCAAGAACACTGGAGTGGGTTGCCGTTTCCTTCTCCAATGCATGAAAGTGAAAAGTGAAAGTGAAGTCACTCAGTTGTGTCCGACTCTTAGTGACCCCATGGACTATATAGCCTACGAGGCTCCTCCATTCATGGGATTTCCCAGGCAAGAGTACTGGAGTGGGGTGCCATTGCCTAGACATATTTATTTATATACCCATTTCACAGGCAAAAATACTGAAGCATTGGCAAATGGGACTTCCCTGGTGGCTCAGATTGCAAAGAATCTACCTGCAACGCAGGAGATCCAGGTTCCATGCCTGGGTTGGGAAGATCCCCTGGAGAAAGGAACGGCAACCCACTCCAGTATTCTTATTTGGAGAATCCCATGGTCAGAGGAGCCTGGTGAGCCACAGTCCATGGGGGTTGAAAAGAGCTGGACACAACTGAGCAACTAACACTTTTCACTTCACTGGCACATGACACGTTACAGAAACAAAAGGCCTTGGAAGACAGCGTCCATTCATCCTTGTACAAAAGCCAAATACACCCACTAACACCGTGCCTGTGGTGGTCTTATTTTTGGCAGCAGCGTGAGAGGTCAGATAAGCATGATGGATCTCCTGAGGCTTGGTGGAGACCACCGCAGGGCCGTCCAGATTCCCACACCTGAGTCTGCAAAGCAAAAGGAACTGGAGGGGCCTGAGTGAAGTTCAAGATAGGCTGGAAAACCTCCTGAAGGCCTTCACAGCAGGCTCCCTGAACCACTTTGAAGACAGGCTACGTGGAGGCCAGTGCTCAAAAATTCTAACTGGCCTAGGAACTCATGAGCTAAGTTCTATGAGGACAGGCTCTCCTCTAGAAAAAAGCCTACAGGGAATCTAGACCCTACCCCACCAGTGACCTCAGAGGAGTCCCTTCCCCTGCATTCCTGCCATGACAGACTTGCCTTGAACTGGGCCAAGCAGTGTGTGGGTTATTCTCTCCTCTCCAGGTGCCTCCCTATTGCTGGGGCAGCATCAGGTCACTGTGAGGACCAGAAATGATGTAAGGATTTACTGAGTGATGCTCTGGATCACTCATTGGAGACATGGGCTAACTCAGAGGCTAGAGGAAGGTTTAGGGGAGCCGAGCATCAGTGATCAGGGCCCCACCCTTTCTTTCCCTTCAATCATACTCCACCCTTACCTGTACTATACGTTGGGTTCTAGCTATGATTTCATGTGAGCAAAGATTTTGGAGGAGACTCTCCACTAAGAGTTTAAACATCCCTGGGATAATGCTGCAAGGGGAGGGAGGTCTCACAATGACATGTTGCTGCTGTTGCTGTCCAGTCACTAAGTTGAGTCCAGCTCTTTGTCACCCCATGGACTGTAGCATGCCAGACTCTCACGAAGTGTGCTCAAATCCATGTCCATTGAGTCAGTGATGCTATCTAACCATTTCATCCTCTGTCGCCCCCTCCTCCTCCTGCCCTCAATCTTTCCCAGAATAATATTTTTACAGTATTGTAAACCTTTAAAGAGCATTCTCAGTGAGAAGAGCCAAGAAAGTCTCCTTGTAATGTCACCACTCAACCTTGGGACACTAAAGGTCAAAGAGTACCAAAGACATGACCCAAAAAGATGACCCTCGAGCTGAAATTCCCAGGACTCCACAATTAACTCATGACTATGAAGACATCTGGGGAAGATTATCCTCTTGTTCTGACACTTCTGGACAGTTCTACAGATATCCTCCACCAGACACCAGCCTATTTGGTAGGCCTGTCATAGACAACCTGAAACACAATGAACCTCACACTCACCTGAGGCTTCAGGCACTGCAGGATAAGACTACCTCAGGCAGGACATCAGCCCTTCCCTGCACTGGGTTCTGAACCCTGGATCTCAGCCCTCAGAGGCAACCCTGGATCCTCCCGCACTTTCTTATTAGCCCAGACAGCCAACACTATCCTCTGCTCTTCCTTCCTCCCAAGGACAGAAGAATGCAGAACCTTTGCCCGAGGATGTGTATTAAGCTATGTAAACTGATTAAATCAGTCATTTTCCAAATTAGGTATGGTGGGGCCCCAAGAGATCCACGGACTTTTTGCAATATTCATGCAATGAGGTTTATCCCCTTGATCTATTGAGTCATCTATTGACAGCAATCCAACAGCAGCAAGCATCATCAAAAGCAAGTCTATTCATTTCTGGTGTATGCTTTTTGAGATGAATTAGTAGACTGGGCTGTCCACAAGTGGCTTTGCCCACCCAGTAGTCAACAAAGATGTTATAGTTCTGACTGGACAGGAATAGTTACTAGTCTAACAGTTTTCCTGAACCCTTTTCTCTCTAATACACGCAAGGCTCTACATTGGCTTTCTGGCTACATCCACACCAGTCACCAGTGGATTGAAACACATGTAATATGCTATACAAGTTCCTTATGCATATCAGGTAACAAAATATACATTTGTAGTTCTCTCTAAAAGAAAAATTTCCATAGTGGTGGAATGTTTATACTAGATCAGGGAACAATAGTCTCTCATTTCTCCTGTTATACAGGGGGTTGAAAATTGCAGGGGAAATACATGCAGAGTTAAAAAGGGGAACTGTTTAATATTCATGCCTGGTACTTTGCAGCTAAATGCTAACACCCATGTGCCAGTTGCCTCTCCTTTTCTCCCTCATACTAAATGCTGTCCCACACAACTCTCTGTATCAATGGAAATGTTCTTTCTGTGTCATGCAGGATGGTAGCCACTAGCCACCTGTGGCTATTGAACACTTGAAATGTGGCTAATGCAGCTGGGCAACTAAACTAGTAATTTCATATAAATTTAAATAGCCACACACAAGTAGTGGCCCATATTAAACACTGGACTGATCTGGAATTCAGGACCTTGGAGAGAGTTGTGGCAGGGGGTGGTGTTAGTGTGTATGCAAGATCTACCATAAATCCCTTCAGCGGGGTGTTTTACGACCCTGAAGAAGACACAAAGATCACTCATCCACGTGCCGACAAATACTACCACAACTTTCTTATACCACACTGTTTTCCAAAGAACCCGTCTGTCTTTCCTGAAGACACCCATCTGTGGGAATTCCCTGGGGGTCCAGTGGTTAGGACTCTATGCTTTCATGGCTGAGGGCCCGGGTTCAATATCTGGTTGGGGAACTGAGACCCTAAAAGCCAAGAGGCACAATCAAAAAAAAAAAAAAAAAGAAGAAGAAAGAAAAGAAACCTATCTGTTCTCCCCATAGAAGCCACTTCTCCCCTCTCCCTTTCCCCCTAGTAAGATAGGTTTATAAACCTTTGTACATATGTGCATGTGCGCTCATTTATATCCAACTCTTTTGCAGCCCCATTGATTGTAGCCTGCCAGGCTCCTCTGTCCATGGGATTTTCCAGGCAAAAATACGGGAACAGGTGGCCATTCCCTTCTTCAGGTGATCTTCCTGACTCAGGGATTGAACCCTCAGCTCCTGTGCCTCCCAAACTGGCAGGTAGACTCTTTACCAGTTGAGCCACTGGGGAAGTCCCTTATAAGCATTTAATCTTCACCATGTAACATGTTAGTTACTTTTCTGGTTGGCTCCTGTGAGCACAGAAATAAACTTTTTCTCTTGTTTAAGGGAAGCACACACGCGCACATGCGCACACACACACACTGCTCTTTCTCTAGTGAGCACTGTTTTATGGTCAGGGACTAAGAATATGCACAGGGGCTATCTGAGGTTCCAGCTTCTCGCTGCTCTAAGGTCTCATCAAAATAAAATCCTTAGTGCTCCCTCTGGGTAGCACAGTTCTGCATTCATTAGGAAGAGGAGCATATGGACATAGAGAAGCAACAAAAGGTACAGACACACGAGGGGCAAAATAGAGATGCAACCTTGAAAAGTGACAGATAATTCAGAAGGCCACAGCTCTCCCTGACTTAGCTGCAAAGCCGAATGCCAAGTGGGAAACAGCAGTCTCTTCACGTCCCTGGAAAACAATCCCCTGAATGCGAAATTAGAACTTGGTGACTATTTCCTGATCCAGCCCTTTGTATTTTTCATGAAGCTTAAAGGAGATTAATGGAACCATCAGGATATTACAGACGAAAACCACATGCATTTCAAAAGAGGCTGTGATAAATGAGCAAGAAGTCTGCAGACTGGGTGGAGACAGGACCCAGAAGAGGTGGGAACTGGGAAACTCCTCTCCATGGGCCCTGTCCAGCTCCCACTAGGACACCCCGGGAATTCACCCCTATCCTGAGACACACTGGACAAAAGCAGCAGCCCCATCATTGAGCAGTGGTGAGGTCCAAGGGGGTGATACTGGAAGCAAACACCCTCCAAATGAGCAAGTTCTACTCCAATGACTCACATTATTAAGCAGTTCAATCAACATAGTTATTATTAATAACGGCTAGCATTTATCAGGTGTCTGCTATAGGTCAGGCGATAGAGACGCAACAACTCTAAGGCTCATAGCAGTCCAACAAGACATATAAGACACGTCTAATTATCTTTACTGCTTGTGCTCACTTGCTGCTGTTTCGTTTTCCACATACTAACTCATTTAATCCACACAACAGCCCTATAATGTGGATATTGTTCTCATTCTTATTTTATAGATGAAACAACTGAGGCCAAAGAGATAAAGTGAAAGACCTCACCCTCCCAGGTAGAATAGAGGGCCACCCGACGAAAGGACACATCAAAGAACAACCCCTTGAATGAAAGATTAGAACTTGGTGACTATTGCTGACCCAGGTCTCCTAAATGGCAGAGCCGGGACATGAACCCAGGTGAGACAATGAGCGTACACTGAGGCTCAAGGTCCAGGGGAAGTCAACTCACCCACCATCTTGGACCTATTTGGTTCTAATCAGTTTATGTCATGTCCTAGGGCTATGTCATTCTTTTAAAGGTTGTGCCTTGCCCCCTTCCCTCCTATTTCACAGTCACAGCTTGGAGACAGGCTCAGGCTCAGACTCAAGACAGTCTGTCTACAGTTGGGATTCCTCACCTCCACACCGCACCCGTACTGCCTCTTAAAAAAGTGATGGCACCACCAGCTTGAAACTGGGCCTGCCCACCTCCAACTACTCAGCCTTTCTGGAGCCACCCTGCCTTGGTTATAATTCATGATCTCCCATTTTCTGGCTAAGAGCCTTGCATGTTCCTTCCTCTCATCAGTGAAAAACATCTTGGGAAGCCCTCTTTTTCGCCATTCTATGACTGAGAATAAATTTAGTTCCTCCACTAGGAAGGGGAGCGTGGTGGTCTTGGGGGTTGGGAAGAGTGTTAGAAAATGCTGTCAGTTTTCTTTTTAACCCTCTTTTAAGAAAAACATTCTGATGATGGCCTCAAAAATTAGTTGTTATGAAGTTCTAAACCATTCCGGGTGTAATTTTTGCCTTCCTACTCACAGAACCCTGGTCTGCCCACAAAATTCATTATATTCTACGAGAGAGTGGGTGTCCTCAGATCAAGTCAAAACAAGCTGGTCAGAGGACAAACCAGGATGAGGCAACAGAAAGAAGAAGTAGTTCGTGGCTGGATTGCCCAAGGTCGGGCCTAGAGTTAGAGCACACAGATTTATGAGCAGCAGGTATATGCTACCTTCCCTGACCAAAAGATAGAGAATGCACAAACTTGAGTTCTGTAGAGAACATTCTTTAAAGTTTTCCCAGAACCCACTGTCCACTTCCTTCTTTCACCAGTCCCCAAAATTCCATTTGAGGAATCATGTAGTTCCAGAGAAACTGACTCCATCAGTGTCGCTGCCTCTTGCCACAGCAATGAGCGCAGGGCTGAGCGCCAGTGACCTAAGCCTGTCCAATCAGAGCGGCTCTCAGGTCTCTGGCTGGGAAAGTTGGAACAAAACCACCGTTCCTTCCAGGTGGGCGTAAGAAAGGAAGATACAGCCCTAGAAGATCTGTCAGGCACCTTAGGGCTCCAAAAGGAGCCAGCCTTTGATTTAAAAAAAAAAAAAAAAAATCATTGCATAAGGCAGAATAGGGAGATGGAAGAAACCAGACCCTGGGTGAGAGTACTCAACCAACAGATCAAGGCTCACCCTATACTAGCCCTAATTCTGTGACTTTTTTCAATGAGATGAGACACTAAATCCCCTTTATTGTTTAAGCTACCTTGTATAGTGGTTCTTCTTCTTTGCAAATGAAAGCATCTGAACTAATACAAATGTATATCATTTTGGCCTTGCAGTAAAATGGGAAGGCAGAGTCCAAGATGATATTACATTTCCTGAAACTAGCAGCTCCAACTCATACAAAACTCATGCATAACTCAGTTAAAGGACAAATTCCCTCTGTACTGTATCCTCATGGGAAACTCCTACTCACTCATCAAGACCTAGCTCAAATGTCCCTTCCTGCCTCCAAGACTACACTCAGGCAAAATTAATCACTTCCTTCTATTTTATTTTTTATTCCCATAGAAGCATATTACTCATTCTTTTATGTAACTACAAACGCACAGCAGTTCCTTACTGCTCAAGGGCAGAGAACATGCCTTATAGATCCCTTTTATAGGCATCAAGCCCAGGCCAAGACACAAGCATTCTGCCTGCTCCAGGCTGAGTGGCCTTTGATGGGTCACAGAACACTCTGACCCTGTTTCCTCTCCAGAAAAACAGGGCTAAGTGTGCATCTCACAGGATTTTAGGGGAAGATCTGACTTAATGTTTATACAGCATATACACAACTGCCCAGGACATAGTAAGTACTCGATAATAGGCAAGTATAGGTATTTGATAAAAATGTGTTCAATTAATAAAATTAAATAATTTCAAATGTAAAACTGAATGGATAGACAGACACAGACGGACAGACAGACAGATAATTTTTTAAATCTCCAATAGTTATCAGCTCTCAACTGATAGTTTAAAATTAATAATAATCATACAGGGTGGAAGGGATTTGTTAGCTGCAGTTGGGGAACAAATGTGGACAAAGAGATTGCCTTGCCTTATATACACCAGATCAACCTGGTAATTAGGCTCTGCATGCTCAATTTCCAATATCTAGAAACAAGATGGCAGGACTACACCAGCAACTGAGATAGTCTATAGATATCCAAACAGGAAGACATTGCCTAACAGGATCAGTTGGCAAACACAGATCACCCAAGGGTTGACCCCTCAAATCTACTTGACCAAGTCATGTCATAGTGGATAGCTGTTTCTTTACCTGCCTAGCATACATGATCCCTCTGGTAAGAAAACAATCCCTCACACTCAATCTCTGTGGTTCGGTGAGGGCCCCGCCCCTACTCTCCAGTTCCAGGAATGGGTGTACACCAGGCTGACCCAATGAGACCAGCAGACCCATCTTCCCGGCCCCGGTAATTGGTTCAAAAACAAGCGTGTGAACCAACTTGTTCTAGTAAGAGTCAGTTTTGGTTATTTTTGCTGGAACTTCTGTATTTAAAGAAAGAAATTGCCTTTTCACTGAGAGTTAAGGGTAAGAAGTGAATATGAAATGCGTTTGACTCTGTTGCAGAAAGTATAAAACCAACACAGAGGCACAAATATGATATGGAAGGTAAAATGGAGTGAGCCAGGAAGAACAGGGACTTGGAGACATCCTTCAGGTGCCTGGGGTCAGCTAGACAGAAAGCCAAACCTAACCTCTGAGGTTTTCAGTTACCAGAGTTATCCAATCCCTCCTCAGCCTTTCCTTTTTGTTTTTATTTTGTGCTTAAGCAGCTTGAACCATATTTCTCTCATTTGCATACAAAAAAGTCCCAGATGATACATGCACTCACGCTGGAAAGACTTCCCATCCCTTTGCTCCCTGGATTTGCACCCTGACACTCTTGGGTTTGGGGAGGGTCCTGAGAGGGTCTGCTTGGCTGTGCTTAGGTAGAGCTCACTGAAAAGGAGACATGATAAATTCAGCCTTGATTTTAAAATCTGGTCTTATAGGTTCCAGTCAGCACTTCTTCTCTATCCCATAGGTTTCTCTTGAGCTGAATGAGGAATCATTTTATAAGTAAACATCTTCACTGCTTATCCAGCAGAGCTCTCCTCTTTATTGGAAAACACAATTCATTTTAAAAATTAAATTCCCCATGGGATGCAGTCATTTAAATTAAGGGAAAAGCTAGTATTTCTTCAACTTCAGCTTGCTGTATCCAAAGGGATGTTTTATGGATTCCAGAAACTTCCAAACTTATGAAGACGGCCCTCGGGTTTACCCCTGGGTTCAGATTCTCTTCATTACTTAAAACAACATGCGAAGGATGAATCACAAGTATAATCTGAAGAAATACAGAAAGAACCACCTAGGAACTCAAAGCTTAAGAAAGAAAGAGGAAAGAAAAAAAAGAAAAAAGAAAGAAAGAGGAGGGACTTCCCTGGTGGTCCAGTAGCTAAGACTCCATGCTCCCGATGCAGGGCCCAAGTTTGATTCCTGGTCAGGGAGCTAGATCCCACATGCTGCAACTCAGACTCGGCACAGACAAGTAAAATAAATAAATACTTTAAAAAAGAAAGAAAGAGGAACTTAAAAAGCAAGACGAGGTGAAGTGGACTGGTGTCTCTGAAAATACAACGTCCCAAAATCAGCTTAGAGTCCAAGAGCTGCAGGATGATCAGATGCAGGATAGAAAGAAATGCTTTAGTTCCCAAGTCTCTTTTCCAAATGAAACAGTTAAGCACAAGATGAGAAAAAAATATGTAAGTAGAAGAGCTCTCTCCAAGAGGGGGGCAGTCTAAGGAGGAACAGTGAGGATCAGCTGAGAACCAGCCCCCAGGACTCCCTGCAGCCCAGCTGATGGCCACAGGACCAGTGCTACCCTCATATTGTTCTCCATCTTCCCCCCCAACCCTAGCTGAGGTGCAGCCACACTCGTCAGACATTCTTCCAGGAAGCTTTCAGGATGAGACCAGTCTTCTTCCACTGGAATCTTCTATAGGCACGCATAGTCAAGAGTAGGACTTCTCTTACTGACCTTCTGCAATAGATCTGGTTAAAGACAGGTAACAATCTCCTTCCCCACTTTTCTACACCCACCACCACCACTACTCCCCACCCCTCAGCAGGATGTTAACTCTGAACTCGTATCTCCCCAACCCTCCCATCTGGAACATGGCAGCAGGACACTTCCTAGGACCTAACAAATGATTGCTTCCCCCCCTGCCCTTGGACTCATCTCTTCTTTTCCCTCTCAGAGGCCCCAGGGACCTGGCCCTCCAGCGTCTTTCTCCAGACAGCCCTCTTCCTCCAGGAGCCTACCAAGGAGGAGGACACTCTCTATCACCCTAACACTCAACCTAGACTTTTCCAGGACAAGTCCACAAACACCTTTGAGGATTGTTACTGCTACACCCACATGGAGGGAGTGATAAGGTACCAAAAACTATAGTGAGTTTATAAAGAAAGATGAAATATTCTACATCATTATAAAATATTTTCAGGACTTTTATATACTTAGACATGAATGTATGCCTGCTTCTTCTCCTCTCATCCCACCACCCTCATCTGTCTCTTCATCTCAGTTGCTTCATCTAAATCTTGTTTTAAAGACATCCTCAAGTTAAGCCTCCCCTCCTTTAGAATATGAGCAGCCCATCCTCCATTCCCCCTTAATACTAAAAGTAAGCCCCATTTTCAATATGTGCCCATACCACTTCCTTAAGCTCTCACTCCTGAAGGTAACAGGGGCCAAGTGAGGTGCTTCCTCTAGAAAGACCCATTCATATCCCGGAGGAGGGGATGTCCTGTGTGTTTTTCCCATTGCGCTCAGGATCAGCCATTTAAGACTTGTTCCAACCTGAAAGGCAGAAATGTGTTCACTGCCCAGCAGGTGCTTATAACCTGCAAATATGCAGTGAGAGCCTTCTTCACATTTCCTGGGTGCAAATCCTCTTGCTCAAGTCTGTTGGGCATCACGGCACACAGAGGTAACCTGGTCCTGTACCTGCAGCATGGGAGCAGCAGGAAGGCATCCCCAGCAGGAGGAAAGGCAGATAAAAGAGGGTGCAGTGTCTGAGCCAGGGTGGTAATGACACAGCTGCTGCTGCTGTGTGAGTGTTTCAGCGGGTGCTGCTTACTTGAATGTGGCATCTGTCAAGGCTCAGTGAGGATGACAGATGTCTCTCTGCTCCAGGAACAAACACCACAGCCCTGTGGGGGTGACACAGACGGGCTCAGCCAAATCAGACTGGAGACATGCGATTCTCTGAGAATCATCAGAACACAGCGTGGAGGGATCCAGAATCTACCACACACCTGCTCCCCTAAAAAAAGCCTGTTCTCATTATGAAACCTGAGAAGTGCCAGCTCCAGGAACAAGTGTGCATGAGCCTAGGTGGCCTCATTCATTACCAGAAGAACTGCTCATTCAAGAAAGACTTGAGGTGTACCCAGGCAAGGGCCCCTCATATACTCAACCCTTGAGTGAGCTCCCACGGGAATCTCAGCTCCAGGGGTGACATCATTAAGCCAATGAACTGAGCCTCACCCTAAGTCAGCCCTAATTCTGTGCTTTTCAATTGCATAAGACTATTAAAACTATACATACGCTCATTTCTGCACATCCAGCACCCAGACGAGTGCCCGTTGTTGCTCAATGGCTCACTACTGAATAAACAAATAAAACGCCAAGGAGGGAAAAGCAGTGGGAAGCAAAGCTATAAAAAAGAAACAACTATGGGCAAATGATGGATAATTAATAATTCCCACTACAAGGAAAGGGAGAATAATCTGATCTAAGTATGGAAGAGCAGAAGCTAGCTTACTGTGTATGCTGAATTCTGCTAGTGGTATTTTAAATATTTCACGGGACCAAGCACAGAAGAAGAGATCATCCTATGCTTAAAAGAGCTCTCAGTCGTATCTTAGAGAAAAGGAGAAAGACCTGTATAAAGCTGTAGGGAGACTGTGATGTAGCTGATGTTCTAGAATAAGGTCTGGAGCCATGATACTGGGCAGGCAGGGAAGACTTCTCAGAGGAGGTGTCAGTGAGTGGAGGAGGATGACAGCCTGGGGGAGAAGCAGGGTAGCCACTGTAGACAGAGAGAGCAGATTCCAAGAACTGTCCCTTCTGTAGGCCCAGAGAACTGCTGGCCTACCAGTCCTCCCAGAGATGGGGAGGCCCAGCTCCTGGCAGAGCAGAAGGCTTTGTCCAGGCTAAGGAAGCCCTCCTGGTCCAGGTCTCTGATGGTCTCAGGCAAGCATGGGAGTCAAGGCCAGCTGAACTCACTTCACCTTGCCCTCTGCGGTGCCAGGTGGGCACTCTGCCCACACAGGAACTAATGAGATTCTGAAAGCATGAAGATTAGAGACAATTGGGAGGGTGTTGCCACCTAATTGTTCCAGCACCTCCCACTGCAAACGGCAGAGAAACTGCAAGGAGGAGGTGAGAGCAGGCGGAGGAGAGCCGGAGGGGCCGGAAGTCCCAGCGCTGGCTTCAGCTGGGAGCGGCTCAGGGGACTCTCGTGGCTAGGTAGGACAGAGTGACCTCTGCTCCCTGCTACCCCTGTGGTCCATTTTGGGGGCCAAGAGACGCACGCCAGCTAATCCTCAGCTTTAACGAGCAGGGATTAGAGGGTCCAGATGCACACCCAAGCAGGGAGCAGCACACCCAGGCACTCCCTCAACTGTACAAATGGAAGTGGGGGACGTGGCCTAAGGAAACGTTGTTTCTGACCCAGCCCAGACAACGTGTGGCCTGATTCTCAGTTCCCTGAGAGCTGAGCCCACTTGTGGCTGAGCTAGGACCAAGGTCTCCCTTGGCAGGCTGCTGGCTGTCCATTTGCACCTCAGCCTCCTTCCCTGAGCTCCCTCCTCCCTAAAGAACTTCCACATCCATTAACTCACACCAGCGGCCAGCGGGCTGGCAAGGGCAGGCCAACAAGGCAGGCACGCTGACCCTGCTTCACCGGGGAGAAAAGGACAGCCCACTGACAGGCCAGAGGCGACACTCGGATCCTCCCAATCCAATGCCCCTTCACTGTCCCCTCCCAAGGACAATGTCCTAGCGTCAGACCAAGCTTGGCAGGAACACATCACAGACCCTCTCCCCCACATTACACACATACAAGCAGTTGGTATGGTCTAAGAGACAATTTAGAAAGAGCCAGAAGGATCTGTACCCAAGTCCAGTTCTACCTTGTGTCTTAGTTTGTTCAAG
The DNA here is from genome assembly GCA_006410675.1 of Oreotragus oreotragus. NCBI lineage: Eukaryota > Metazoa > Chordata > Mammalia > Artiodactyla > Bovidae > Oreotragus > Oreotragus oreotragus. The sequence goes on along the minus strand of SJYX01006686.1, from coordinate 109,283 downwards.
CACCTATGACAAAAATAAGGTGCACACATTTATTTCTTAGAGTTCCAGAGGCTGGGAAGTCCAAGATCAAGGTGTCGGGAGGTGTAGTACGTGGCGAAGGACTGCCTCCTGGTTCACAGATGGTCATCTTTTTTTGTGCCCTCATATGTGGAAAGGGTACAGCGGCTCTCTGGGGTCTCTTTTTTAAGGGCGCTGATCCCAAGAGGGCTCTATCCTCATGCCCTACTCACTTCCTAAAAGCCTTACCTCTAAATACCATCGACGGTGGGGAGAAGATTTCAACATATGAATTTGTGGGGTGGGAGGGACACAGACATTCAATCTATATCAACCCCTTCTTGCCCCTGTGAATTTGGGTGCGTTATGTAACCACTCTGAGTCTCCACTGTTTCATCGAAAAAATGGACCATCACTGGGAAGGATAACTGTGCTTGCCCGAGGGAAGGCCAGAGCCTGGGAGGCGGCAGACTCTGAACAAATGCGAGAGCTCCTTCAGAAGGATCATGGCCACCGTTCCGCCTCAGACCTGGCTGCCCTGCTTAGAGGGCAGCTGCAGCCTTGCAGGACCTGGGACCCACTGCCCATCTGCCTGAAGCACCCTTATCTCACTCTGCCACACCCACTCTTCCAAGAAGGGGCTCTCCCCTGGATAGTTAGCTTATAAAGAGATATGCGTCTGTCCAAGGGGCTTTTGATGTACGTCTCCCTGGACTCCTTTCAGATATAAAGAGGAGGAACATTCAGAAAAAAAACAAAGTCGCTGCTTCTCTGGAGGCCAAGCCATTCCACTGATCAGGCTGCAGTGGGCACAGAGAGAATATGTCCCCTTCAGAGTGTTTAGGGTCAGTGAGAGGAGGAGAGGGACACAACTGGCTTAGTTTGAATGACCTTTTTTTTTTTCCCTGAAAAATACCGGGTGAGCTTCCCTAACCCAGTTTATTCTAGCTGATGCCACAGACTCACCATTCCTCTTCCAATCAATAGTAGAATCCAATCACCAAGCTGGAATTATCCAGTTCAGGCCACACAGATAACAACCTTCTGGATTCTCACTCCTAGGGAGTCCCAAGACAAGGGAAAGTCTATGGCTTCAGTCAGGCAGAACCCTGCAGAACCCAGAGACTGCAGCATCTCAGCTCCATGAAAGATCAGAGTCAGGGAGAACCAAAGATTAGCAACAACGGGCCCCACCCTTGCCTTCTGCCAGCCCTCAGCACTCAGTGCATGAGCTCTTCCCATAAGTAGGCACTGTATTCTTAGGAATATTCAGTCCAACTGGGTCCTAATAACTAGAATTACGTTACTTCTTTGCTTAAAACGCTTCTACGGCTTGCTGCGGCTCCCAGGATAAGATAGTATGCGCGCATGCTCTTACCCTTCTCTCTTGCTGCTTTTCAGCCAGGCCACTCCTTGCTCACTACTCTTGGATCCCCCCGGCTTTAGTTTTCCTTCCTTGAACATGTGCACTCAGGAATGGATACGTGTGCTTTCTCTTCTTTGTCCAGTTAATTCCCACACCCCGCCTCCCTTTCTGGCCTCAGCTCAAAGGCTGCTGCTTCAATTCCTTAACTACTCCCCAGGACAAGTTGTCCCCACCAACTTCTCTCTTCCAGGTCTTTTAAAAACAGACTGATCAATATGTATGATTGTACATTCCTAGGTTCATTTTCCTCTCCTTCCCTACCATGTAAGCTCTAGGACACCCAGGAAAATATCTAATTTTCTCTACTAGCTCTCATAATATCTGATGCCTAGCAGATTCTCAATGATCTTTGGTGAACATATGTGTTCCTTTATTCATTCCACTCTCTAAATTCTGACTTCACATTTAATCAAAGAGCTTCAATGAACCATGAAGTAAGAAACCACTGTCTACTGAGCACTGTCCTAGAGAAATACATGAGCTCATTTGTATTTGTAGTTAGTAATGCTGCCATTTTTAAATGAGTAAATCCTGACTCCAAGAAGCTAAGTAACTTTTACAAGTCATAGAACCAGCAAGTGGCCAAACCAGAATTGGAAGCTCTGGCTCATAACTACTTTCTTTTTCCACCATATAACAGAAGTGATAATCACTTGGGTGCCCGGAATGAATGGTGAGCAAGTCTTAACTGTGTTTGTCTCCAACCCTCCAGCAGCCAGGATTGGCCCCAGTGTGGCACGGTTCCTCCACCACAGCAGAGGGGGCTGCTTGGACAATGAACTAGAATTGGCATGTTTACCTGCCTCTGATTAACCAGAGTTCTTACTTGACAGCAGTTGCTGAAATAACTGAGGCTATAAATAAATAGGAACTGGGCTAGAATCTGAACCTGCTTTCAAAGCAGGTTTCCAAAGGAGCTACACAAAATCCAATCTGCTCAGGGGGAAAAAATGGAACAAGGGAAAAAATGCTTTCATCTCTGTGGTATGTTAACTAAGGATTAATTGAGGTTGTATGCTGCAAGGAAGTCATTGTCAGGAAAACTGAGGTGCAAGAACCAACTGCACAGAGGAATCATCTAAGGTTATCAACCAAAGCACAACTGAAGGCAGTGACACTTGGAGCAAACAACAGAGGCATGAAACGTCTCACCCCAATGTCTCAAGATAGGAAACAGGTCCCACTTGTCCTGCAGATCCCTGGCTCTTTTCACTGCCATCCTTGGCCAGGCAATGGCAAGTCATGGACATCTTCCACTCCCAAGCCTTGGACAGCACAGATACCATTTCCAGGGGCCTACTAGAGACAAGGTTTTCATTGATTTGTTCAAGATCCCTCAACAAGGTAGCTGTCAGCTGCAGGAGGACTGAAGCCTGAATGGTTTGACTCTAATGAGCCTCTCACTCAACACTGGAACTTTCATGAGGACCTCCTCTAATTGGAGGCAGAGAAAAGACAATTAGGAGTAGGTGATAATATGGCTTTCTGCAGGTTCACCACTTGACAAAGTGCCATCATGTACTTGAACCTAAACTTGACAGTCACATGTGCGAGTTTGCAGCTGACTACCCAGTAGAGTCCTGAGAATCTGCTCCCTGAGCTTTGTGTGCCGTGATGGTTCAGGCCACTTGATATGCCTCTCATGGGGATGCTGGGGGCTCTGGTAGCTGAGAAACCTGCTTCCGCCTTACTCTTTCACTAACAAGCTCTATGACCTTAACCTTCCAGGGTCTCGTGATTATTACCTGCAAGATACGGAGATGAACCTCTGCCTAGGATCCCACTAAAAATATAGGGTATCTAAGGAGAAGGCAGTGGCACCCCACTCCAGTACTCTTGCCTGGAAAATCCCATGGACGGAGGAGCCTGGTAGGCTGCAGTCCGTGGGGTCACTCAGAGTCGGACAGGACTGAGTGACTTCACTTTCACTTTTCATCTCCATGCGTTGGAGAAGGAAATGGCAACCCACTTCAGTGTTTTTGCCTGGAGAATCCCAGGGACGGGGGAGCCTGGTGGGCTGCTGTCTCCAGGGTTGCACAGAGTCGGACACAACTGAAGCGACTTAGCAGCAGCAGCAAAGAGCATAATACACAAGAGCTTTGAGAAAAGTAGAAAACTCTGACAGACTATGCTTAGATAAATAATGCCGCGTAACCTCCTTAGATTCTCCTAACCTCTGGAGTTAGTGCCAAGGAAACACTGTGCAGAGTGTTTGTCACCAACAACTGATGAAGTGTTTGTTCCAGTCTTTTGCCATATTGCAATCAGGTTGTCTTCTTGCTACTGTGTTTTAATATTTCTTTATATATCCTGGCTATATACGAAGTCCTTTGTGAAATATGTGATTTTTAAGTATTTTCTCACAGTATGTAACCAGTCTTTCCATTCTCAAAATAGCGGCTTTCACAGTGCAGAAGTTTTTAATTCTGACAAAGTCCAACTGATCCATTCTTCTTGTATGAATTGTCTTTTTGATGTCATGTCTAAGCCCTCTTTGCCTAACCACAAGCCACAAAGATATCCCCCTGTTTTCTTCTACAAGTTTTATAGTTTTACATTTATATATGTGGTCCATTTTGAGCAAATTTTTGTACAAATGTGAAGTTTAGGTGGAGGTTTTTCATTTTTTTTTTATTTTGGATGTCCAATTTTTTAAACTTATTTCTAGAAAATGTTATCCTTTCTTCATCAAGTTGCCTTTAAACCTCTGTCAAGAAACAATTTTGATGTGGGTCTATTTTTGGACTCTCTTCTGTTCCATTGACCTACATGTCTATTTCTTTGCCAGTACCACATTGTTTTTATCTCTATAGTCTATAACAAATCTTAAAATCAGGTAATGTGATCTTTCTAAATATATTCTTTCTCAAAATTATCTTAGCTATTCCAGCTACTCGCCTTTTCACAGATTTTAGAAATTGGCTTATTTTTACCTATAAAAAGTCCTGCTTGGATTTTGATTAGAAATCTGTACAGAAACTGAGGAAGAATTGATTTATACGTCTTTACTTATAAATCTTCCAGTTCATGAACATGGGATGTCTTGTCATTTCTTTAAGTCTTCAGAATCTTCATTTTAACAAGGTCTCCAGGTAAACTCTGAACAGAGTTTGAGAACCACTCTGCTCTAGAGTAGAAATCACAACAACGTCCTCTGGGAAAATTTACAAAACATGGCTGTCTGGATCCCCTCTAGACCAACTGAATAAGAATATCTGAAGGTGGGGCTTCCCTGATAGATCAGCTGATAAAATGCAGGAGACTCAGGTTCAATTCCTGGGTCGGGAAGATTTGCTGGAGAAGGGATAGGCTACCCACTCCAGTATTCTTGGGCTTCCCTGTTGCTCAGCTGGTAAAGAATCTTCCTGCAATGCGGGAGACCTGGCTTTGATCCCTGGGTTGGGGAGATTCCTTGGAGTAGAGAAAGGCTACCCACTCCAGTGTTCTGGCCTGGAGAATTCCATGGACTGTATAGTCCATGGGGTTGCAGAGTAAGACACAACTGAGTGACTTGCACTTTCACTTTCATCTGNTTTGATCCCTGGGTTGGGGAGATTCCTTGGAGTAGAGAAAGGCTACCCACTCCAGTGTTCTGGCCTGGAGAATTCCATGGACTGTATAGTCCATGGGGTTGCAGAGTAAGACACAACTGAGTGACTTGCACTTTCACTTTCATCTGAAGGTGGGCTTAGACACTGGAATTTTTTTTGTTTCCAGGTGATTCCAAGCGTCAGACAGGTGTGAACCTCTACTCTAGACTAAGGTGAGGGCTTATGAGAATCTGGGCTCCTGTCGCCCTGGCTGTTGCACACTAAGCCAGTCTGATTGAGGCCACTGGTCCACTGCTTCTCAGCCCCATTGCACTTCAGAATTGCCTGAGGACAGGAGTCATCTTACTGTGAAGTTTTAAGGAACAATTCTGACTGATGGCTTCACCTAACTCCTTCTATTGGTCTAACGCATTTCCTATACTTGAAGACTGCCTTCCTCTACCCACCCCAGGAAGTGGAGCAAGATTCCAGAAGCCCAGCCTCTTGCTGCCTCCTATCTTCACAAATCTCTCTGGAAGTTACTGAGGCAGCAGGAGATGGCGGAGAGCGAGAGCATGTGTGGGCACGAGAGAAACGTCCAATTGCTAAGTCTGATCAATAAGATCCATGACCCAAAATACTTAGGGAACATCTTTTGCTTTCATATCCACCTCCTTCCCCTGCTGAGTCAGAGAAACAATTCCATATTTGAGAGAAAAACCCTCCTCTAATCTCTAAGGGCAAACAGAAGTTTGGCTGTGTCTTTTTTGGTGGCTCCTTGTAAAGGTTAAATGCGTGTCTCAGCTACGGCAAGGTGGGACATGACACGTTGGTCCCCCAGATATGAACCAGTCGGATGTTGCCTGAAGAGAGCTTTTTTTCTGTTATATTTTAAAGGATTTGGGGGAGAGAGGAGCTGATGTAGATAAAACAGATGTAAAACTTAATGCTTCCATTTTGGATGGGCACCAACCCCAGCAAGCCAAAAATAGACACAGCGCATCAATAATATTTCTCTTTTAAGCTGCGGGTCCTTTGGGGGAGTTTGCAAACGTTCATAGATTACAGAAAAGCAGAACGATGGAAACAGTAGAAGCTGCATGCTAGGCCCCCAGGTTGGGGCCTCAGTGACAGCCATGCAGGAATATCTGTTTTTTAGACACTCTGTACCTATTTCCTACAAAAAGCCCTTCCAAGAATGATAAGAGCACATTCTCTCCTGCAGGGCTGCCAAGCTCATTCTCAATACTGCTGCCACTGCCTATCCGAAGATGACACATCTCTGATTCCTAGTTCTTTCTTTGAAGCTAAACGTTCAAAGACCTTTAGCATCATAAAATCCCAACATACGAATACTTCAATTGCAGAACCATGGCACCCTGAAGTTGAAGCAGGCAGGCCCTAAAGTTTCCTCTCCTGCTCTTCTGTGAGAAGGTGGGAGTGACCTATCCAAGGTCACACAGTCAGTGCGATAAGGAACACAGTGAAGGACATAGTGTGGCCAGAGGAGAGGTGGGGACCATGGGAAGGACTTGGCCTGTGCAATCGACTGACCTGGGTTCCAAGACCAGCCTTGCCATCGATCAGCTCTGTGACCTTGACCTTGAACAAGCAGAGTCACAGCATTTTCTACTTTGCATGGCAACTTGGAGAATTAGGAGGTCATGAGAATGTGTATGAAGCGGCTGACACGTGATGGGTACTCCATAAACAGCAGGAACTTTTATAACTTGACCTCCCAAGCCCATCTTATGAACCCTTCCAATAAGCCCAAGTGTGTTAAGGGTTAGACCTCCTGCCCTCCACACATATACAGGATAACACCATCCAGGCTTCTTTAGAGACAAGAAAGGAAACTGGATTAGCACTGTTCACTCAGCTCTGACCCTGACACCTCACAACCATTGCTTCAGTCTTCTGCTCTGGGGCTGTGGTTCCTGGTCAGGCTGAGCCCTGCTTGGTACTAATTGTAACCCCTTGTCACAGCGGACGTGGTCCTGACTCTGAAGCTGCCTGCTCCTTGCTCAGTTCTCTAGCTCAGCATCCTCCTCTTCCCTCTGCCCTGAGGTACCCAAGCAGTAAGGACCTTCACTGACCACACTGCCTACAGAGAAATGATAAGATGGAGCCCTGAGGGTCACACAGCTATTTGCTGACCCATAGAATGACTTTTTTTTTTTCATTTAGTTGACAACATGTAAAAAAAAAAAAAAAAAAGCAACAGACTTCACCAAAATGTGTATTTCTTTCTTCCCTTGAAATTCACAGACTGGTCACACGGCCACATCAGCCAGAGCTCCAAGGCAGCTGCCCTCTCCCTGACCCTCACTCCATGAAGCATGGCCCCCAACAGGTCCTCTTCCCTCATGGCATGACCTTCCTAGCTCATAACAACATCTGAGTTTTTAAACTGATACAACATGGACCCCAGTACTTCTGTTGGACATTCATGGTTCTTCACTACCTGACCCATCCCACCTGTTCAAACTCTTCTCCCAGGAACCCTGGGAAATCTCCCTGCGTCCAGGCCTCTCCTGGGAGCATTCCCCTGCCCAGAATGCCTCTTTTCTCTTTTGTTTACCCAACCCAATCAAGAGGGTTTCCTCTCCAGAAATTCTTCCTGATCACCCAAGCCACCAAGAGCTCTCCTCCCCTAAAAGCCTTGAGCCAACAGCCTTCTTAACCATCACACACTGTGGCTTTTCCTGTGAGTGCGTCTCCCATTTCCCAAGCTGAACTGTAAACTTCCTGGGACAGTTACCAGTGCTTACACTTGCTCCCCTCCCCTAGAAGGCAGTTGCAGGCTCTGTATAGAAAAGCTTTTGGCCAAAAATGAATTGTTTGGTCAAGGGTTATCATCCATATCATCGCTGAGCTAAAGGTCAAGCACTCATGTCTCTCCAGCCTGACTTGTCTCCACCCAACCCCACCTATTACCCCTTCTCCCAAATGTACCCAAGACCCCAGGCTCCTGGAAACACTCCAGAAGGACTAGGACTTGTTTTCAATGCAAAAAAAAAAAAAAAAAAGCAACAGACTTCACCAAAATGTGTATTTCTTTCTTCCCTTGAAATTCACAGACTGGTCACACGGCCACATCAGCCAGAGCTCCAAGGCAGCTGCCCTCTCCCTGACCCTCACTCCATGAAGCATGGCCCCCAACAGGTCCTCTTCCCTCATGGCATGACCTTCCTAGCTCATAACAACATCTGAGTTTTTAAACTGATACAACATGGACCCCAGTACTTCTGTTGGACATTCATGGTTCTTCACTACCTGACCCATCCCACCTGTTCAAACTCTTCTCCCAGGAACCCTGGGAAATCTCCCTGCGTCCAGGCCTCTCCTGGGAGCATTCCCCTGCCCAGAATGCCTCTTTTCTCTTTTGTTTACCCAACCCAATCAAGAGGGTTTCCTCTCCAGAAATTCTTCCTGATCACCCAAGCCACCAAGAGCTCTCCTCCCCTAAAAGCCTTGAGCCAACAGCCTTCTTAACCATCACACACTGTGGCTTTTCCTGTGAGTGCGTCTCCCATTTCCCAAGCTGAACTGTAAACTTCCTGGGACAGTTACCAGTGCTTACACTTGCTCCCCTCCCCTAGAAGGCAGTTGCAGGCTCTGTATAGAAAAGCTTTTGGCCAAAAATGAATTGTTTGGTCAAGGGTTATCATCCATATCATCGCTGAGCTAAAGGTCAAGCACTCATGTCTCTCCAGCCTGACTTGTCTCCACCCAACCCCACCTATTACCCCTTCTCCCAAATGTACCCAAGACCCCAGGCTCCTGGAAACACTCCAGAAGGACTAGGACTTGTTTTCAATGCATGAGTGAGGGTTCCCATCTCCTCCACTCTCTACACACACCCCAGGGTCAAACAAAGAGAACTTGGCACACATCAAAAGCTCAACAAAGATCCACTCAACAGAAAGCACCTTACATTTTGAAATTATACAAATGAACTTACTTACAAAACAGAAAGAGGCTCACAGACTTAAAGAGTGAACCTAAAGATGTTAGGGGAGGGAGAAATTGGGGGAAGAGATACTTAGGGAGTTCCAGATGGACATATATACACACTGTTATATTTAAAATGGATAAATTACAAGGACCTACTGTAGAGCACATGGAACTCTGCTTCATGTTATATGGCAGCCTGGATGGGAGGGGAGTTTGGGAAAGAATAGGATGTATGTATATGAATGGCTGGGTCCTTTTGCTGTTTACCTGAAACTACCATAACATTGTCTGTTAATTGGCTATACATACACGCTAAGTCACTTCAGTTGTGTCCAACTCTTTGTGACCCTATGGACCGTAGCCCCCCAGGCTCCTCTGTCCATGGGATTCTCCAGCCAGGAATACTGGAGTGGGTTGCCATGCCCTCCTCCAGGGGATCTTCCTGATCCAGGGATCTAACCTGTGTCTCTTACCGTCTCCTGCGTTGGCTTCTTTACCACTAGAGTCACCTGGGAAGTCTGTTAATCAGCTATGTGTGCTGTGCCATGTCCAATACAAAATTAAAAGTTTTTTTTTTTTTTTTAAGAAGCTTACTTTTTATTCCCTGTACCTTTGCATACGCTGTTTACTTGGTCAAGTACAGTTTTCTTTTTTTCACCAACCACCAGATATGGGGCTTGGAAATTCCATATCTAATGTTCTTGTCTTGGTTCTTTCTCTTCCTCTCCTCTGCCAATTCATCCCTCTGTCTAGGCTCCATGGCACTCTGCCTTGCCTGTCCCAGCCATTGCCAAATGGCAGTGCCATTATTTGCAAAGTACAGTTTTCTTTTTTTCACCAACCACCAGATATGGGGCTTGGAAATTCCATATCTAATGTTCTTGTCTTGGTTCTTTCTCTTCCTCTCCTCTGCCAATTCATCCCTCTGTCTAGGCTCCATGGCACTCTGCCTTGCCTGTCCCAGCCATTGCCAAATGGCAGTGCCATTATTTGCACAAGTCTGCATCTCCTATGGATGTCATGTTCTTCCAGTGCTGGGACTACATGACCTTCTTCCATGCACCTGCCCAATGCCAAGCCCACATACGAGCAGAACTAGCCTGCAAGGGAGGTAGGATGAGCCTTATTTTGCGAACAAGGAAATGGTAGCAAAGACCCAGACTCTATGCATGGATGAGGAGGGCAGAAAGAAGGAGGAGAGGAATGGGTTTGCTGAGAAGACGTGGTTCTATCATCAGGATTAAAGGAAGAACATTCCTTCAGTGTCATATTTGGGGCATTGTTTGACAGCTGCCCAAAGGAACAGCTAATTATGTAGGTGAAAGCACTTTTGTCTGACTTGTCATTTACTTTCAATGAAAGGCTCAGAGTCTGTGAAGTTGCACGATCACTTGACCAGTAGAAATGCAAATGATTTCTGTTCAGTAGCAAAGATAATCCAAAAGTTTATGATTTTATGGCCTTGTAAAACATTAACTGGTTTTATATTTAATCTGGCAGTCTTATTCCAGTGTTCTTTCCTCAGTGCATATGTAACTCCATTTCGCTATTTTGTTGATCCCCTCATTAGAGAGCTAAAGGCAATTTTTGACATGTGCACATTCTATATTTGTATGAGTCACATTTTTAACTTCTGAAAATTATATTTTGACACTAAGCCTGCCACCAACTCTGAAAGTGTGGGCAAGTCTCTCCCTTCCCTCTTTTGGATTCAGTTTCCTCATCAGTAACATAAGGCAGTGGGTCTAGATGGGGAAATACAAGCCCTAGAAATTTTTTATTTTAATACATAATCTTCAAAAGAATCATTTTCTCACAGGGTTGAATATCTTACAGAGTTATTTCCAAAAATAACAACAACAGCAATCACTAACACTTATCCCACCTCAGGTATTAATATCAAATGCTATCCCATCAAATTCTCACACAATGAGGTAGGTGCTATTGTTGCTGGTCCCAATGACAGAGGAGGTTAAGAAAGCTGAAACATTGTTGCTGTTATTTTAAACCAGGAAAACACTACATTCATCCCTCTATCCATATTTCCTTCTATTCATCTCTTCACCAGTCTACTCACCCAGCCAGCCAGCCAACTGATAAAAAACAAACACGATGCCCACTTTCATACTGGATCTATCTAACTGACTGAAATGGCAGTTGGAAGAGGCAGCTATTGCTTCTGGCTGGTGGGTTCAGAAAGACATTGTGGAAGAGATGTCATTTCAACTTTGTTCCTAAAGATTCGAGCAGGGCTATTTAGAGAGAGGTCACACAAGCATCCTCAGCTGAAGGAACCCCTGGTGGCAGAAAGGACCAGGGGGAGGGGGACATGCACAGTGAGCGGGGAGCACCGGGGCAGGCTGCTGAGGATGGTGCAGGAAGGGTGGATGGCGGCAGACGGAGCTGGAAAGAGATACTGATTGGTCCTGATGTATGTCAATGTCTTACTGAGCATCATGCCAATCATCCAGACCTGGAGTACCATGCACAGTGGTAAGTTAGCCAAGGCAAACCCTTCTCCAATGCCAAGGCTGGGCACTCCAAAATGACCAGAGTTCTACACCCTGGATGGCAGAGTGGTCAACAACCACAAAAGGAGATCTACTCCAAACTCTAGCCTCCCTTCCGGAACATGAGGCTCAGAGCTAACTGAAGCTAGCTTGAGCTCACTCTGCAAGCAGTTGTCACAAGGCACTATATCAGAAGACTCCCAAGGCCCAAATATTTAACAACCAGAACACTCCCTCCATCCATCAGTGTGGTAATTCTACCCAAGGGGGGAAAAACCTATTGGGGCTTCTTCTCTGGCCTGCTCATTTCTTATAAACACGCCAGGGCCATTTATAGCTCACAACTCACTGCTCTCTAAACATTTACACATTTCTCCCTCTTAGCACATCCTTGGCCATTTGATTAAGTAGTAGGTGATAGAGGCTGGACATCAAGGCCTTGGGACCTTTGGATTCTGTCCAGACCTGCTTTCAAAAACTTTTCATGCCAGTCTCCCCGCTTCAGGGAACATGGGGATCACTGGTCTCCTTCAGCCTTGTTGATGCCTTGATCTGCCCCACACCCGCTTTCACACTTGCTGCTGGGAGGACTGCTGGCAGCCTCTTCAGGGTTTGCTAAGCTGCAAAGAGCTGCCTGGACCAAGGTCACGCCCTTCAGAGGCTGCCCAACTCCGACATGACTGATTGGGGTGAGGAAAAAGAAGCCCATTTCAGCTCATACCAGGGCAATGCTGGCAGACCAACTGAGTTCCAGCTTTCTCTTTGGGACTGGGTGAGGCTGCAATAGGACTGCCTCACAGCCCAACCTCTGTGAAATCCTGGCCTGCTCCCCTCCATCCATGGACTTTGGTTTTATGGACACTCTCTGATAAATATCCCTGAGAAGCACGCTCACCTGGCCTCCGTGTCTGCTTCCCGAGGATGCTGAATGCCACAAACTCTGAATTTGTTGACTGAACACATGTCAGAAACAAGACTTCTTGCCTGCTAAATCCAAAGTAACCCAAACCCCACGTGCCCAGACAGCATGTGGTCCTGGAGCCTCAGATCCTGGGTGCTGTTGCTCCTGGCATGATCAAGAGGGCAGTGTAAGCGAAAGGCACAAGGGGGTGCTCTGACCACCCTGGGGGGCCTTATTTCCACAAGGGCAAAGCCCCCTTCCAGGGAAATCAGAGCAGTGTAAGCGAAAGGCATATGGGGGGTGCTCTGACCACCCTGGGGGGGGCCTTATTTCCACATGGGCAAAGCAACCTTCCAGGGAAATCAGAGCAGTGCAAGCGAAAGGCATATGGGGGGTGCTCTGACCACCCTGGGGGGGCCTTATTTCCACATGGGCAAAGCCCCCTTCCAGGGAAATCAGGTACCCAGTTGTCTTCCAACAGGGTCTAGGACATTTTAGGCAGAAGTTGGGCACTATAGACCCTCTCTATCAGAAAAAGCCACAAGGTTCAATTTCCCTGGGTAGCTGGGATAGTCAGTCCTGGGTGGAGAGATGAATGAACCAATGGAATACCCAACAAGGAATGTTGCACCCAATCTGCAATGGGACAGCATTTCCCTCCCCCCCGCCTTTTTTTTTCCTATTCCAGGAACCACTGAGGACTTTGAATGGCTCAGATAAATATAAATGTAAATGATGAAGGATGGTCACTTCAGGGCCTTATGTAGAAAGTCACCTTGAGGGAGAAGAAAACTTCCATCTATATCAGAAAAGCCAGATTTTTTTTTTTCCTAGAAGATAAATAGCTAATTTCAAAATAATTATTTTATCAACTGTTGTATGTTTTCTTTTTAAGTTAACTTTTTTAAAAAGGAAATGTTTCACTTTTTAAATGAAACACTGGGACATTTAGATGTAAAGTGCCAGTAAGTTAGTTCTTTTTTGGCAGTGAGGTGAGAGATAGAGAGGGAGTTCAAAGAATCCCCAGCATTTAAATGGCTTAAAAATCCAAGATAAAACAGCACAGCTCTGAGAGCACTCTGTCTTCATCCACCGGAAGCAATGCTGGTCACCACTCGACAAGCGGTGAAAATAAAATGTCCTGACTCTCCCACCCAAAAGGAAGGGTGCCACAGGGGCGCGAGCAAGTGGGGAGGCTGCCGCTTTTCTGTGATTCCTATGTTTGTACCTCCTCTGTGCCCCACTCCCATCTCACAAGCGCCTGGGGTTTGGGCCAAAGGCTGAGCTAGGAAGAGCTTAAGTCACCTGCTTTTGTCTTGACTCTTCAGGGAGAGGAAGGAGAATCTGTCTTTTGCCAAGGTGAGGCACACAAAGCTGCTGAGTTGACTCCCCCTCCACCCCTCCGCCCGCCAAGTGCTCTGCTTTCTACTTTGAGCACAGTGGATAGGATGAGGACCCGTCAGTGGTCCAGCAGCTCGATGGGCAGGATGATATCTATCTCTGCCATATGCATTCAGGGAAAAGTCTTGGCTCCCAGAGTCTTCACTGTTGTATGTCGCAAGGCACGTGACATATCTTTTTTGATCCTCAGCTTCCATGTTGTGAAGAGAGATCTTAGTTCCAGCCTCCTTACTTCCAGGGTTCTTGAGATGTTCAAATAACAAATAAGATAGCATATGATAGAATACCTTGACAAGTGAACATCAAGTATATGCAAATATGAAGCACTCTTATCTTCATCATAAACCAACTAATCTATGGTGATCACTTGGCAGGAAGGATGTAAGGAGGTAATTTCAAGACAGAATTATTATTCATTGTAGGTTATTTGTGTAATGTTGTAAGTGACAGCTCTTCACCCCATCCCCGGATTCAAATTAAAAGCCTCATTCCATGGCCTTTACGCACACATTCATTCTCATTGTTCAATTACAAACACTGAGATGAGATGCTGATGACATCCTGGGTAATTGGTTTCTATTCAGAAGTTCTTGGTTCACGAGCATTGTTTCATTTGATATTTGGGGAATAACTAGGTCTTCCCTTGACACTTAAAAAAACAATAACAGTGTTTAACAATTTCTATGTTAAACTGAGTAATAAATAACCAAGAAAGATAATGGACCAAATTCTGTGGTTAATAGAGAACTGTGAGGCTTCCTCCCGACCTCCATCAACTGTCCAATAGGGAATCAAAATATTCTTCTGATACTAATTAAGTTAAAAGGCAATTTAATGTTTTTGCATTTAAAATAGAGATCAACTAAATCATCGAAAATTTTAAAATTAAAGCCTAAAACTCTTTTCTACTCAGTAAGCAATAAGAACACACTTGAATTCTTTTTTCATGGGCATTTAAGGGATACCAATAGGTAAGTACTGGAGTGGGGTGCCATTGCCTTCTCCAACCTGGTACCTTAGGTGGCACTTAATAAATCCTTAATAAATATGAGCATCTGTTATTAGCTAGGGCTACAATTCACTTTAGATGAAGAAAAAGAAGGAATGTGTGTGTATAGATTTTTTTAAAAAATATTTTGGATATTGTATAACATCATCTGAAAGCTCTTTCTTTATTAGCTTGAAGGTATCACACTCAGAGCCGTCCTTGTCTCATACCCTACATGAACAATGAAGAACATTCTGCATTTTCTATCCTGCATCTCCTTCCCGTCTCTGGCTTCCACACCCAGACCTCAGGCTTGGTCAGCCCCCAAGTCTTTTTAGGGGTCAGCCCCCAAGTCTTCTTGAAGTCTTAGTCCAGCCTGGACTCTTAACTTTGAGAAGCACTTCTCTCATTCATTCAGGTCTTCATTCAGGCCGTGGTTCAACCCAAGCATCACCTCCGTCTCCTTCCTTCATTTCCCTCACAAAGGAATCCTTTCATCTGGATCCCTTAGTGTGGCTCCTTGAGAGTCTCTTCTTGCATTACTTTCTTGCTCCGCCTACCTTTCCAAAGAATGAAAGCACCTTTTAGGAACCTGCCAAAAAATGTTAATCCTTCTTTCTCTCAGTGTCCTACACATGAACCCTCAAATACTCAGACGCAAGTCACAGGTCCACATTCAACTCAGAGCTTAGCACAGAGTAGACTTCTGTGTTACAGCTTTGATTCCAGTATCCCTTCATTTGGAAGACCTGCTCCTCTTCCTCCAACCTAGTGAAACACTACTGGAACTTGATAGGGAAAAATGCCTTCTCTCTGGAGGGAATGATGCTCTAAGCATCCACCCTGTGTACTGTTTACATCAAGCAGTATAGTGGGCACCATGATGGGAAATGACTTGTCTACTTCAAAAGAGCTCAAAGTTCCAAGACTTATGACCTCTTTGCAATTCATTATTTATAACTTAGTATAGGACAACTCTGCTGTTCTGACCTTAGAGTCTCATTTGGGGTAGAAGTGATGGCCCTATATCTCTCCAGAGACTCTGAATTAGCTATATCTTTGACGCCCGTTAGCTCTCAGCCCCTCCTTCAACAGATTCATTCATTCAACACTGACTATACTCCAGCAAGTAGATGCTAATGATACCGCAGTGATCCAGGCAGGCAAAATTCTTGCTTTTATGGAGTTAGTAGGAATTCTAATCCAGATGAGAGAAGACAGGTGATAAACAAAATACTGAACAAATAATCAAAGTATATAAATACTATATTAGAGAATTTTAAGTTTATAAAGAAACATGAAAGATGCAGAGAACAGAAAATCAGAGTAACTTAAAATAGAAGAAACTTATCAGGGTGGCCACAAAGTTCATTTTTGTTTTCCCCCAAGTTCTCAGAATGATTGAAAGTTAGAGAAAATATAAGGAAAATGCTTTCAGAAAAATGTTACTAATTTGCCATGTAAAAATCGCATGTAGCCTGCTCCCTCCAAGCCTGTTCCCTTCTCTACAGTACTTTGTACGGTACCTTCTAGCACTGAAATTTTATTTCTCTAAGTTGTAAGTAACAATTTAAACTGAGACTAGAGTTTGCTGAGACCTAATTACTGTGATCTAAGTTCAATGACATAAAGAACACTCCCACATTCCCCAGAGGTCTCCCCAAATCCACCATGTGTATTCCTGGTCCCAAACAACTGTGAGGGCAATCACAAATTCACTGTGATTTTATTTTTTTCCACTGACGCAGAAATAACTTTAAATGCAGGTCCTGCCTTCCCTCAGACACCCTCCTGATAGGGATGATCCTAAAAAGAGTCAGAAAGTGGACTCTGAGAGCAAGGATGCTGGGCACCCTAGCTTCAAGCAGCAGCTCATTCCAGAGCCATTGGCGTGACTCCAATGAATTCAGACCTGATAAGGTGGCACCCAACCAAGGGTTTCCTCTTCTGGATCTTTTATTTTCCTCTGTATTTTTCTCAGAACTGATACAAGGCTGAGGAGGAGGCCCTTCGTCTCCGAAGAGTCATCTTGGGACCATCCAGAGAAGGAAAGCCATCCATCAAGTGCTCATCAGCCGTAACTGATTAAAAGCTCCCTTTGGGGTGATTCCTCTGCTTCTCAGAGTCAGCGCTCTGCCTGCTGGAGGAGCTATGATGAGCAGGTTAGGAAGGGCCTGGAGGCCCTGGAACAGCCACTGGCCCCCTGCAGTGTGATGAGAGCTGAGCCTTCTCAGATTCTTCCTATGGGCCACATACAGTTCTGAGTGCTCTGCATATGTTAGCTCACAACCCTAGGAAGTGGATTGTTACTGTTATTCCCATAATACAGATGAAGCAAATGAGACCCAATAAAGCAGCCTGTCCAAGCTCATCAAGTTTATAAACAGGAGAGAATAGCCTAGACTCTGTGCTTAACCACAAATGCTATGGAGCAGCCCTATTAGAAGAAATGTCATACAAGACACATACATAATTTTAAGTTTTCTAGGAGGCATTTTTGGGACACTTAACTGATTTATTTACTAGTTTATTGACTGATTTATTTAAATCTGTAGATATTTAAAGACAAATCTTTAAATGGGAGGCCCTTAGACAGCAAGATCAAATCAATCAATTCTAAAGGAAATCAACCCTGAACATTCACTGGAAGGTCTGATGCTGAAGCTGAAGCTCCAATACTTTGGCCCCCTGATGTGAAAAGCCCACTCACTGGAAAACACCCTGATGTTGGGAAAGATTGAGAGCAGGAAGAGAAGGGGGTGACAGAGGATGAGATGGTTGGATGGCATCATCGACTCAATGGATGTGAGTTTGAGCAAACTCCAGGAGATAGTGAAGGACAGGGAAGCCTGGAGTGCTGTAGTCCATGGGGGTCACAAAGAGTCAAACATGAGAACAACTGAACAACAACTGTTGGAGGAGGAAATTTTTAAATTGCTTTTACCTGAAGCTCACATACATTGGTTTTCTTGTACATCTTTTTTTTTTTTCTTTTCTTTCTTTCTCTTTGGCTGCCCTGAGCAGCATGTGGGATCTTCGTTCCCCAACCAGGGATTGAACCCATGTCCCCTGCATTGGAAGCACAGAGTCTTAACCACTGGACTGCCAGAGAAGTCCTGTTTTATGCATCTTTAAGGCTGTAGTGTTGGCTGCCCTTTTCCCCCTCTTTCTTCCGAGAACCCTGCTTCAGGGATACAGGTGACTCATCATGGAGACCCTGGCTTCACTCCCCGGTAGCCCTTGGCAGTCTCAGCCAGTCACAGTGTTGCATTTCTTCGTCAGCAATTGGTATAGAACCAGGCATGTGACTCAGTTCTGGCCCAAGAGATAAATGGGGAGGTGTCCTTGGGGCTTTTAGAAAAATGGTCCTAAGAAAGGGGCCTGAAAGAGATGGTTCTTTTCCCATTGGATAATTTTTTTCTTTTTGCCTTCTTTTAACTATAGTGAAACATACAGTGTAAGATTCATGTTAACCATTTCTAAGTTCAGTGGCATTAAGTACATTCACATTGTACAATCATCCCTCTATCCATCCAGGAGCATGTTTTTTTTTCTTTTTTTTTTAAGTAAAAAAGAAACAGGTGAAATTAATTTTAATAAGAGCTTATTTAGCCTAGATTAGGTTCTGGTGAGACTGTCCTAAATACTACCTTTTCAAGATACAATCAATATAAAAATTATTATTATCAATAATATTTGGAGTCTTCCTTTCATGTTAAAATTTTGTACTCAATTTTACACTTACAGGATATCTTGATTGGGACTGGCCACATCTCAAATGCTCACTAGCCACCTGGGGTTAGTGGTTCCCATGCGGACAGCCATATCCAGTTCCTCTGGTCCACACACACTCAGCCAGCCCAAGGCCATCCCCAGGGGAGAAAACAAGCCATCTGTTTACGCATGCACATCACCAGCAGCTCTCTAGGGCAGTCTGTGATTCACTGCCAGACCCTACATGGTATCTGACTCTAACAGTCCTCGATCAGCATCTCTAAGCTCCCTCACCCCCCAGTTGCCATCATCATGATGACATCAGCACAAGACCGAGGCCGTGAAGGACAGCATTTCCTGGTGGGGCAAACTTTGTGCCTCTGGCCAATTCACCTGTGTGTTCGTGTCCAAACTGTGAGGGTGGCCTCAGCAGTGCAGGTGGAGACAGCACCTACGTAGCCACTTGAGCACCCCCGGGGCTAAGCCAATGATAAACAAACACATGCCTGCGTGGAAAGAAAGAAGTGTGTGAGCAGAATTGAGGCAAGCGATGGTTGCCATGGAAACCAGCCAGCCTCACTCCAGACTTTTCCCTGATGTCTTGATCATTATTCCATGGCTGATGAAGCCCAGTAGATAGGAAGCATTGTCCCTGTACCTATGGAAACCTTCCAAATGGTCCCATTAGGATCAAAGCGGATTAAAGAAGGAACAGTCATCATCACATCCACCTTTTGTCCTGGGTATTACCCAAAGGATCAGAAAATAAAACCATCCTGGCCTCAGAGATAAATGCCTGGAGGGCATCAAGGTAAGACAGTAGAGATGAGGTGGATCCCAAAACAAAAATGCTAAAAATGCTTGACTGGACACATGGTTATGGTTTCAGGGGGTTACCACCTTTCCAAGCTGAGAACTCATCCTGTAAAGCACACCCTTGGTCTGATCTCTTCCCAGAGCGATGGGTTTTGGGGATGGTCCAACATAGTCTTTCACACATCCATTCACTCCTTCAGTCATTCATGAGTGAGAAGCACCATGGTACAGCAGAAAGAGTCTAGAAATCCAGTTTTAAATTCCAGTCCTGATGCTTATTGGATGTATTGTCTTCACTAAATTATTTTTTTAATCTTTGTAAATCAGTTATACTTCAATGAAAAATTTAAAAATGAAAATAATGAAAAGTAAAAAATTTTGTGCTGCGCCCTGATTTTCTCATCTGTAGCATGGGGGTGAGAACAGAATAGTATTTGTCACTCGTCATCCATATAGTCATAGTCAACGTCCTTAGATATTGACTTAAAGTTATATCGTTTCCCCTAGACTGTGAGCTCCTTGAATATTGAAACCGTATCTCATTCCATTTTGATCATGAACAAACTACCTAGCAGGCAGCCTGGTACTTCCAGATACTCAATAATATCAGCTGGATGGAGAAGTGACAAAGTGCTTTCCCTCTCTTAATTTCATTCTCACAGCAATCTGGTTCAGGATTATTTTAGCCCAGCGCAAGACAAAGGAGATTATAATATTAAAATACATGCTTCCTGTTCCCAAGGTATTTACCATTTACCGTATTTAACAAACAGTTTATATAATATTTAGTCTGTGCCAGCTACTGTTCTAACTACTTTATAAATATTAGCTCACTGAATCCTCATAACACTTCAGTACAAGGTTAGGTGCTGCCTGTAGCACTATCACTGGCCCAAGGTCACATGAGTACTTGGCAGAGCAAAAGTCAAATTCAGCTGGTCTGGCTCTACAGCCAGTGTTCTTAACCACTTGGGCAATGCCTTAAATAGGGGACATAGATCACCTGCACAGTATAAAGAACGTACAAGAGTGATGGGTTACAGAGGAGGAGAAGACCCCANCAAAAGTCAAATTCAGCTGGTCTGGCTCTACAGCCAGTGTTCTTAACCACTTGGGCAATGCCTTAAATAGGGGACATAGATCACCTGCACAGTATAAAGAACGTACAAGAGTGATGGGTTACAGAGGAGGAGAAGACCCCACATTGCATTTTCAAGAGGAGAACGATCTGAACACGCAAGAACATTGGAGAAGAGAAGAAAGGCTGGCTGGAAAGCAAGTAGGGGCCAGAGGATGGTCAGCGCTGACTGTCTGCATAAACAGTTTGGGCTTCAGGCCATGGGATGCCACTGAAAGTCTCTGAGCCATAGAGGAAGCTAAGCAAAGCTGGCTTTAAGGAAAATTCATGTGACAATGGCATGCAAGGCAGACTAAAGGGAGGAGATGGGGCAAATGGGGAGAGTGACACAGTGACTGATATCATGGGTCAAGGAAGAGGTCTCAGAGTCTAAACCAGGACGATGGAGGCAGAAGCACAGAGGGCAAGTCCATAGGACATGGCTTCTGCCATGACGTAAGATGTCTACATCAGCTTTCCACCAAATTACTCAAATTACAAACAAGTTCCAGGAAGCTCTTACTGGGTACCTTCCCAGCCATCCAGAGTGGCACAGGGGCAACTTACAGCACCGGTTTCCAGAAGGCAAAACTCAGAGCTCTCCTAAGGAGTGCCTGGAAATGTAGGCTGAGCTCTTTCCATGTATATGCAGCTGGTTACTGAAGCTAAGATGGCAAATTCAATCATGACAAAGAATCCCAGGCATTTCAGAGGTGAAAGGCAGCCTAGTACATCAAACTGCTGTCCTGTTATATCACCCTGTCCATCACCACCCAGCATCTAAACCCAGCCTGGGTCTTACAGCTAGTGGAACTTTCTATTCCAGTTCCCATCGCAGGAGAAGTAAGGAGAGCAAAATGAGAAATGGGTGAGGAGAGTAGGGGTGAGTTATGGCTCAAGGACGTGCTTCGTGAGATTTCTTCCAAGATCTACCAGTTGTCTGAAATCCTTATCTATCCCCAGTGCTGCATGAATTCCTGGGGAAGGTTCTCTCTGACATCAGAATGAAATAGATGCCAGAGAACGCATATAATAGGTTGACTCATAAAACTGGTACAGAGAGCTTTGCTCTGACAAAAGCTGGAGTCTTCCTTATTATTTATCTATCACATTTGAAGCCTTGGAATCCCATTTTCATCTTGATGGAAGCGATAAAAGCTTAGCAAACTTTTATGGCTCCCAGGTCGAAGCTGAGGACTGCCCCCTGTTCCCACCCAGCAATGCTTACAGACTTTTCAATTCAAAGTCAGGGCAGAAATTGCTTTTGGTCAAAAGCAAAATGTATTTATCTTTGTAAGCATGGTCATTAAGATGTGAGCATGAATACCTGAAGAGATAAAACACAAAGGGAGAAAACAGGCAGAAATAGAAAGTGAGGCTTCTGAAGCTAGAGAGAAAATGATGACACATCAACCCCCACTGAAAACTTTTTATGGTGCAAGAGAGTGGGGTGTGGAAAAAGGCATCTTCAGAGATTGGGAGAACGGAACCCCAAGAGTGGGCCAAGGGGACAGCCTTGCAGTAGGAGGGCTGTGATCAGCCTGTGCTCGGTGCTAAAAGAGCTTTGAGAGGAGACCTAATAAAGGGGAAAATTTTGCTTGCATTCCTGTCTGTCTGTAGAATCACTGTGGATCTGAAATCCACCCCCTCTACTTCTCCACACACTGAAGAAAGTCTCCAGATGGATAAATCTGAAACTAGGCTTCAATATGAAAAAGAAAGAAAAGAAAAAGAAGGCTCATCCAGGAAGCTGACAGCTTTCTCCTCCTCTAAGATCTAACCTATGGAGCTCCAGTATCAAATATTAGAGAGAGTCAGGAAACATGGGTTCTTGTCTATTTGTTGC
Source organism: Oreotragus oreotragus (assembly GCA_006410675.1). NCBI lineage: Eukaryota > Metazoa > Chordata > Mammalia > Artiodactyla > Bovidae > Oreotragus > Oreotragus oreotragus. Next base: position 87,080 of record SJYX01006686.1, on the reverse strand, counting down.
TTTGGACTGATTGCGTGACCTTGGACAAACTTCACTTAAATCACTCATAGACTTTTTGGAAAATGATCTAGAACAGAGGTAGCAAAGGCATAACAAGGCAGAAAAAACACTGGCACTGCCACCTCCCAAGACATTGCTCATGGCAGACATCACTAATCAATCACAGCATTCTGCAGAGTAGTAGTCCCAATGACTCTGCCACACAGCTTTGAATCTTCAGCAAAGCCAATCAGTCTGGCCAACCAATTAATCAGAATGGGCCCTGGAGATGAAACCTGTTCACCTTCCCTGGACTGCTGCTGCTGCTAAGTCGCTTCAGTCGTGTCCGACTCTGTGCGACCCCACAGACGGCAGCCCACCAAGCTTCCTCATCACTGGGATTCTCCAGGCAAGAACACTGGAGTGGGTTGTCATTTCCTTCTCCAATGCATGAAAGTGAAAAGGGAAAGTGAAGCTGCTCAGTCGTGTCCGACTCTTAGCGACCCCATGGACTGCAGCCTACTACGCTCCTCCCATGGGATTTTCCAGACAAGAGTACTGGAGTGGGTTGCCATTGCCAAGACGGCAGCCCACCAAGCTTCCTCATCACTGGGATTCTCCAGGCAAGAACACTGGAGTGGGTTGTCATTTCCTTCTCCAATGCATGAAAGTGAAAAGGGAAAGTGAAGCTGCTCAGTCGTGTCCGACTCTTAGCGACCCCATGGACTGCAGCCTACTACGCTCCTCCCATGGGATTTTCCAGACAAGAGTACTGGAGTGGGTTGCCATTGCCTTCTCCTTCCCTGGACTAAATCTCTTCTAATCCTTGAATTCTAGAGCTATGAAATGCTGCATGTCACATATATTCTCATTACAGATACCCTTGAAAGTGAAAGTCACTCAGTCATGTCTGACTCTTTGTGACCCCACGGACTATATAGTCCATGGAATTCTCCAGGCTAGAATACTGGAGTGAGTAGCCACTCCCTTCTCCAGGGGATCTTCCCAACCCAGGGATCGAACCCAAGTCTCCCACTTGCAGGCAGATTCTTTACCAGCTGAGCCATCAGGGAAGCCCAAGAATACTGGAGTGGGTAGTCTATCCCTTCTCCAGTGGATCTTCCTGACCCAGGAATCAAACCGGTGTCTCCTGCATTCAAGGTGGATTCTTTTCCAGCTGAGCTAGCAGGGAAGCCCTCAACTAAGATCGATCTTTCTTCTTTTCCTTGGCCTTTTTTCCAAGCCCTAGCAAGGCTAAGGCAAGGCTATAAAGAAAAAGACTGGCTGGAAGGCTCTTCCATTACACCCATGTCTGAAGCTCCAAAAGTGACCCTGTGTATTTTTCTTGGGCCTCTTTACCTTAGATTTCCTCATTCTGCTAAAAAGCTCCTCCTAAGGCCAATGTCCCCTCTATCCTCTTAAGGATTTCATCAAGGTAGAGAATTCTGTTCCTTTTCAAATGCTATGAGATCATGGAAGAAAAGACAGCCTGGGGAAGTTCAAAGACATTTAATTATTATCCTCAGTTCTTTTGAAAATTATTAAAGAGCCCAGAATTAGAAATTCAGATTTCCTCCAGATCCCTGAGAACAAACATCTCACTTGTAAATGGCTTAATGTGTCTATTTAATGTACACAAAGTTGTCTTTCAGGAAAGCGGATTGTTTTTCATGTCATTTTGCATTTCTAAAATATACCACCTATGGCAAAAGGATGGAGATTCAAGGTCTGATAAAATCCACAGCAGAAATAATTAGCCCCAGAGGCTGTGTCTGAGAGTTAAATGAAAGAGCATCGAGTTACTTATTTATTTCTGTTCTATCTGGATCTCTCCATCATAACCTGGGGAAGAGGAACTGTGTCTTTGGAGGCTGGACGGGTATTCTGCTGCATCGTCTCTCTGAGGTTGATTTGCTGGAGAGAGCCCTGAGCCCCCAACACAGCAACTCCTCCTGGTCCAGGAAGCTATGAAAATCTGCTNGCTTATTTATTTCTGTTCTATCTGGATCTCTCCATCATAACCTGGGGAAGAGGAACTGTGTCTTTGGAGGCTGGACGGGTATTCTGCTGCATCGTCTCTCTGAGGTTGATTTGCTGGAGAGAGCCCTGAGCCCCCAACACAGCAACTCCTCCTGGTCCAGGAAGCTATGAAAATCTGCTTCAGCGATGTAACTTTCTAGGAAAAGCTACCAGAAAATTCTACTTGTTTGCAAAGTTGGCACAGATCAGAGGAACAATGATGCTTCGTCATTTAGCATCCAAGGAAGGGCTCAGTCCTTACTCCCAAGGATGTGGATGGTCTTTTCTTGAACTAAATTGCAAACATCAAAATAGACGGCCAATTGAGGGTCTGTTGTGGTTATTTTTTCAAGTTCATCAAAGAAGTTTACTGAAAATAAAGCTTCATTTAGGGGAAACTCTGCAACATCAAACCCACTAAGAACCTCAGTATTCACACCTTTGCTGTAATTTGGAGGCTAAATGCCTGGCAGCTCCTGTCAACCCCCTAGGTATATTAGGTATATAGGTATATTAGCTATATAGGTATATTGGGTATGTAGGTATATTAGCTGTATAGGTATATTGGGTATGTAGGTATATTGGGTATATAGGTATATTGGGTATATAGGTATATTGGATATAGAGGTATATTGGGTATATAGGTATACTGGGTATATAGGTATATTAGGTATCTAGGTATGTCAGCTTCCTTGCTCCCCTAATAAAAATTGACTCTTGCCGTGGTACTGTCTCCTCACTCCTCAGCACCTCTTGGGTGTCTGTCAGTCATGACTTTAAATAAACGTGCCTCTTACGAACTGTTTACAGATATCAAGAGATAGAGCTGTCTCTGCCCTCTGCCCAGAAAAGGAACAGACTTCCAGGAACTCTGGGACTTTCACTGGCAGCAGTTCTGTCAAAGCAACGCAAACAGCCAAGGGCAGAACCATACCTTCCCGAGGGCCTCCTCAAGAAGGCTGCTCCGTGGGAAAGAAGGCTCTTCAGTTCAACTTTGGTGCCAGTGGTTACCAAATCAGAACGTGATCCCCTCAGGGCTTTCCGACTCTTGGGAGATAACTAGAGGAGGGATATCCAAGACTGAAGTGGTTTACAGGAAGACGCTTCTTCAGAGAGCAACTGGTCCCCCTACCTCCTACCCAACTCCATGGCCACAGGCCCGGCTCCTCCTGCCACCTGCTTCTCTCTCTGCATATGGTGATACACCTGGAAAGGAGTCTAGGAGGAAAAGAATCATAAGAGATGAGAGGGAGGCAGAGGCCTGACGACACAGGGAGAGTTTTTGTTTTTGTCTTAAATGAAGTGCCACGCCAGGGCAATGCCAGGAGAATGGGTCCTTGACTATTTTCTGCATCCCTCCAGTTTCTCTGTAAGCTGAGAAAGGACTATTCTTTCTCCTTCTCCAGTTCCCCAAGTGCTGAGCTCATTGCCAAAATCACCACTTGCTGCCTTTGCTGAATAAAGGACAGTAGAGGAAGTGAGAAAATAGTGCCATTTTGAACTGCAAGGGAACAGACTGTTCAGTTCAGTTTAATTCAGTTGCTCAGTTGTGTCTGATTCTTTGCGACCCCATGAATCGCAGCACGCCAGGCCTCCTGTCCATCACCAACTTCTGGAGTTTACCCAAATTTATGTCCATCAAGTCAGTGATGCCATCCAGCCATCTCATCCTCTGTCATCCCCTTCTCCTCCTGCCCCCAATCCCTTCCAGCATCAGGGTCTTTTCCAATGAGTCAGCTCTTCGCATGAGGTGGCCAAAGTACTGGAGTTTCAGCTTTAGCATCATTCCCTCCAAAGAAATCCCAGGGCTGATCTCCTTCAGAATGGACTGGTTGGATCTCCTTGCAGTCCAAGGGACTCTCAAGAGTCTTCTCCAGCACCACAGCTCAAAAGCATCAATTCTTTGGCGCTCAGCTTTCTTCACAGTTCCCCTTATTTTATCCATGGACACACCAAGACCTTGAAAAGGAATGGACTTATCCAAGGTCACCAGAGCGATTATGGCAGACCCCGGATTAAGAACCCCGTGTTCTGCTGTTCACCGCTCTTCGGATGAAGGGAAGTGATGGTAACCTCTGCTCTCACATCCCAAACTGATCTGAAAACCCCATCCCCAATCCCCAAGGCCCAGACGGGTACACTGCGTGAAGCTAGGTCAGTAAACTCATTTCCTCCTTCCTGAGGATGTAAGCTTTCTTCCTGGAGAGCTTGAAGGTGGTTTAGAAGCCAAACTGCCTGCCTCACGGCTTGGGGGAGACAGTAACCTCATGGCAGCTCCCCCCGGAGCCCACACACAGGGGCCTGTGGGAAACAAGCAGCCCCTGAAACCAGCCGCTCTCCACTGCAGGAGGTTATCTGTCTCTCCCGGGGCACAAGCCCTGGCGGAAGGCCCTGTGAGTGCCAGACTGACAGAACTAACTCCAGAGAGATCCAGCTCGACACAGAAGGAAACAGGCGGCTCCCTCCCAGCGGGATTCTGCACCCCACCCCTTCCTGGGCAAGTTGCAGCCCACAGGCTAACAGAACCAGCAGGTCCCTGTGGAGTCAGGGAGCCGGTAGCTTCCGCCCTGGGAAATCTACCTTTCTGTCATTCGGCTTTCGTTGCAAGCTATTTTTAGTAGAAGCAAAGCCAAAATTTGAGGGAGAGGGATGTGGGAGCGGGGCCTTGTCTTCCCCTCTCCTTTTCCGTGAGCTGCTTGCTCCGATTCCCTGGGGACAGTCGCTTCCTCAACAGCCACCATGAAATGAAGAGGAAAACAGAAAATGCTGGAAAGAGAAAAATGGGCAAATAGGGAAAAGATCAAAATTCAGCCTCTTCACTAAAAGCAGTCTGGGAAGGTGAAGGTTTTTCAACCTTTCAGCTTAATGCACTGGATCCTGGCTTTTCCATAGGTACAAGAAACCAGAATGCCCAATCCATTCACCTTCTGGATTAACTCACCTCCAGCAAACAAGGAAGGCCCAGAGGTCTGTTTGCCCAGGGAGGAGGCAAGGTCACAGGTAGCCTGGATGTCCTCAGGTAAGATCTGTGCCCCCAGAGGCTTGTGAACCAAGAAGCGAGCCTCCACTCAAACAGGCCCCTGGCTCCTCAGCTTCGTAGAGCCTTCCATGTCAGCACGGGGCCGATTTTGTGAACTACAGTTAATTAGATGAGCAAAAAAGACAGCCCCAGTGCTTAAGAGGCCCGGGTACATTTAATTGAGTTTTCAAGTGCCCTAATTTCCTTAAGAAAGCCAGAGAAGTGAACGTCCTGCCCTAGTTCCCTCCACTACTCAAACACTTGAGAACATTTTCCACAATTAAATTTTTAGGGCAAATTTTCTGTTGTTGTCATTCTTCTGAAGTAGTTGTTTTTCTGGGAAAAGCCTCTTTCTGAACCCAGACCCTAAAAACAGGGCTTTTAGTGCACCAATCTGGGATGTTTGGGGCCCGGAGGCACGAGTCAGTCTGCCTCCTCCTAAACATAGCCCTAGTCAACTAAACCTGGGAGCATCAGCTCGTGTGTGGTCCTGAGTGTGATTTTTCCAAACACGTGTTTCCTGGCAATGACAATGGCTGGCAACTTTGTCATCAGCATCTCTATTTTTGAGTCTTCCTGTTCAACAAACTTCTTCACAGCTGAAATGGAGGCTCCAAGGAGAGCCTCAGTCCACCAGGTACTTTTCTGACAAATAGGGGCTGCTAAACTGTGAGCATTTCCCGAAGGCCCTGGGGGAAAAGGTGCATGAAAAAGTGTCCTAGCGTGAGATATATCTGGTGTGTGCTCAGTCATGTCCGACTCTCTGAGACCCCAAGGACTATAGTCCACCAGGCTTTTCTGTCCATGGAATTTTCTAGGCAAGAAATACTAGAGTGGGTTGCCATTTCCTATTCCAGGGAATCTTCCTGACCCAGGGGTTGAACCTACATCTCTTGCATCTCCTGCATTAGCAGGCAGATTCTTTACCCCTGGGCCACCTGGGAAGCCCTAGATGCTGCTGCTGCTGCTAAGTCGCTTCAGTCGTGTCCGACTCTGTGCGACCCCATAGACGGCAGCCCACCAGGCTTCTCTGTCTCTGGCATTCTCCAGGCAAGAACACTGGAGTGGGTGGCCATTTCCTTCTCCAATGCTTCAAAGCGAAAAGTGAGAGTGAAGTCGCTCAGTCATGTCCAACTCTTAGTGACCCCATGGACCGTAGCCCACCAGGCTCCTCTGTCCATGGGATTTTCCAGGGAAGAGTACTGGAATGGGGTGCCATTGCCTTCTCCGAAGCCTTAGATGGTGGGCTCCAAATACAGATGTTCTGTTTCCTACAGAGCCTCCAGGGGGCGCCAGCTTTTGCTAACTGGGAGGGAGGGGAGGGAGGGAGAAAGAAAGAGTGGGAAGGAGAGAGACAGAGTGTGCCAGTTTAACATGAATCATGTATTGTTAAACTCAGGCCCCTTGCATCCAGCCACAGAAAGACACGGGACATCTGATCAGGATTAGAAGAGGTGAGTCTCCAGGCCTGCCCGAGGATGGATGGAAAGGTCACAGGCCCTGATTATCACCAAACTGCTTCAAGCATCTTGCCACCCAAAAGCACCACAAGAAAATGCAACAAAACATTTTCACTTTCAACACCTGGGATGATTTCACTTTGCAGACTTTGCGAGAAGAACCCCTATGAGTCCAGTATCTTGAATAGCGTGTGACACCTCTCAGATGCTGCAGGAATGCTTGAAGGAATGGGGGAATGACTGGGAGGAGAGTCTGGGCATATACAGTAGAGCCTGTATCCTTCTCTTCTGGTGACTTAACACACCTTCCTGCATCTTTCCAATGGATTTGGGGTTGCTGCCTGCCAATGGATACCTCCCTATGTCAGAAGGTACTGGCATGCCTTCTGAAACCAGCCCTGTGTTCATCAGCCTCAGTCACATCCAGGGAGGACTGGATATGGGGACCACAGTGAGCACACTTGTCCCTCTTTCCTCAAGATTCATCTGTCAGCCTGCCAGGGTGTTTCCTATGACACACGTGCCTACAATGTATAGTTCCCAGGGAGAGCCCAGTCAGCCCTCCGGCCCCCAGCCAGCTCAGGATGGCTGTATGAAGTGAGAATTTCCTGGCTGACTTGACAGTGAGGAGTCAGGCTGGCATGAACCAGCTTCAGAAATGACAGGGCCTGAATTATGTGCATGGACCAAACATCATCGGCTGGCTGGACCCAAACTTGGGTCCTGGAATACTCAGACCCCGTTTAGATGGGCATGCCCAGGGGTGGCTCAGCACTCGTAGATGATGTCTGAGTTTGGCAATGTCTGAGGGCTCCTCCATTCCTGTCACAGGAGAGGATTTACCCTCCACTCCCTGCCCCTGTGTGTCTCCAAAACATCACGTTTCCTCTGTGTTATGGTAACCAGGCTCCCTTAATACTAACAAAAATAATAATAGCAAATGCTTATTAGCACTAGCCACATAAAAGGCACTATTCTAAACATTTTACATATGTTGACGCATCAAATCCTCCTAACAACATGAAAAGGCAGATGCACACTGCTACATTTAAATGAATAACCAACAAGGACCTTACTGTAGAGTACATGGAATTCTACTCAATGTTATGTGGCAGCCTGGATGGGAAGGGGGTTCAGGGGAGATGCATGTATATGCATGGCTGAGTCCCTTCGCTGTTCACCTGAAACTATCACAACACTGTTAGTTGGCTATGCCCTAATACAAAATAAAAAGTTTAACATTAAAAGGCNCTGGCATGCCTTCTGAAACCAGCCCTGTGTTCATCAGCCTCAGTCACATCCAGGGAGGACTGGATATGGGGACCACAGTGAGCACACTTGTCCCTCTTTCCTCAAGATTCATCTGTCAGCCTGCCAGGGTGTTTCCTATGACACACGTGCCTACAATGTATAGTTCCCAGGGAGAGCCCAGTCAGCCCTCCGGCCCCCAGCCAGCTCAGGATGGCTGTATGAAGTGAGAATTTCCTGGCTGACTTGACAGTGAGGAGTCAGGCTGGCATGAACCAGCTTCAGAAATGACAGGGCCTGGATTATGTGCATGGACCAAACATCATCGGCTGGCTGGACCCAAACTTGGGTCCTGGAATACTCAGACCCCGTTTAGATGGGCATGCCCAGGGGTGGCTCAGCACTCGTAGATGATGTCTGAGTTTGGCAATGTCTGAGGGCTCCTCCATTCCTGTCACAGGAGAGGATTTACCCTCCACTCCCTGCCCCTGTGTGTCTCCAAAACATCACGTTTCCTCTGTGTTGTGGTGACCAGGCTCCCTTAATACTAACAACAATAATAATAGCAAATGGTTATTAGCACTAGCCACATAAAAGCCATTATTCTAAACATTTTACATATGTTGACGCATAAAATCCTCCTAACGACATGAAAAGGCAGATGTACACTGCTACATTTAAATGAATAACCAACAAGGACCTTACTGTAGAGTACATGGAATTCTACTCAGTGTTATGTGGCAGCCTGGATGGGAAGGGGGTTCAGGGGAGATGCATGTATATGCATGGCTGAGTCCCTTCGCTGTTCACCTGAAACTATCACAACACTGTTAGTTGGCTATGCCCTAATACAAAATAAAAAGTTTAACATTAAAAGGCAGAGACTATTATTACGTTCACTGAACGGATGAAGAAACGGAGGCACTAGAAGACGAAGCAACTGGCCTGGGGGAGAGCCCTAGAGCTGAGATTCAACAGAATGACCACAGAGGCTGTGTTCCTAACCGCCCTGCCATACCACGCAGAGCAGCCCTCCACATGCCAAGCACCATAGCATCCCTCCCCAAGAGGCAGGTCCCAGGGAGAGAGGAAAAGCAGGACCTGCCGATCTGGGGATACTAAGTGCTCCACCTGTCCTTGCTGGTTCCAAACGAATGAGACACCGGGCCAGATGGGGAGCAAAATAGAGCAGAAGCCCCAATTCAGAAGGTGCTGGATCAGCCCCAGGGCAGGCTGCTGTCTCCCAGTCCAGACAGAGAAGCTGAACCGGAGCCAGCAGAGACAAGGGCGAGCCTGAGCGCCCTGCCGCATTCAGCAGGCACCCACTGCCTGGGTGCCATATTTGCTCCTGTGTGCTGGGGACACCAGCGAAGGCATGTGCATTGGACGGAAGGATGAGTGGATAGAAATGGATAAACAAACAGATGGATGAGACAGAAGCACAAAACAGCACCCACTCCTGGCAAAAGCCCCAGTGGAAAGAGGCAGCAGCATAAGCACTGGTCACCAGAGCCCAGAGCCCGCGGCGGCCGGGGATGAACAGCCGGGATGAGCTGGGATGAGCCAGGCTGCTCCTGGGCCAGAAGGCTCTCCCTTGCCCCGGGCCTTCCTGGGGATTAATTTCTGAAAGTCTCCTTTATTTTCATGGGGGAGGGTAGAGAGGCCAACATACCGGCTAGCAAAATTAGTAGCTGCTCTTTGCAGAATGTGCTGGAGAGGCGAGCACACACAGCCTATGCCCTGCAGACTGGCAGCACAGTCCAGTGGCTGCTATGGCTGAGGCACTTGGCCGGCAGGCCTGGACCAGGGGCCTCCATGGTAGGGACCAGACACTGGGCTGCCGCTCTGGGCCTGGGGTGCACTGACTGCAGGCGGATGCAGGCAGGTGGAGGCCAGGAGACAGAAAGCGACCCTGTTGCACAATTCTCAGACATATTCCACTGATCACAGGAAGCGGAAATTTCTATGCCAAGTCAACTATGGGATTTGGGGGCCTGCCTAGCTCTGTATCCCTCTCTCTACTGCATCATTTGGTTGAGCTTGTGGAAGTAAATGTAGAGGGTCTCTACAAGAAGGGACTGGATGGTACATCTCATCCATTGCCTTGAACCGTGGGAACAAGTCCTGGTGGCCACTCCGAGTCCTGTTGGCCACAGAGCAGAAGGGGAATTTGATGGTCTGGTTTGGGGGTCACCAAATGCATTCTGTCCAGGACCCAACAGTAACTCCTCCAGGGTGGTGATTCTTGGACTCTGTGGATACTATTCAATTCTGTGGCGGAGCCTGGTGGGCTGCCGTCTGTGGAGTCGCACAGAGTCGGACACGACTAAAGCGACTTAGCAGCAGCAGCAGCAGCAGCAGTGCGTGGCAAAAACAGCCACAGACAACATGTAAATGAGAACACGGCTGCGTCCCAATAAAACTTTATGAACACTGAAATATGATTCCACATCATTTTCACACGTCACAGAATAATCTTCTGTTGATTTTTCTTTTAAGCCGTGTAAAAATGTAAAAACCATCTTGAGCTTGTGAGCTGTCTGAAACAGGCAGTGAACCAGATTTGGCCCATAGGTGATAGCTGGGATAGGTAAAATTTTCCCAAAGTTTGTTCTCTGTGATGCCCACAGATGCTTCATGGGTTAAGGATTCCATGGTGAAACAGGAGTGGGAAATGCTGAGCCAAAGTCTTTCTTACTGAAGGACTTACATGGTGATACCCACTGGACAATCTTGAAAACGGGACAAGAAGTCTGTTCAACTTCCAGGGAAGTACTGTTATTCTGGAGCATCTCCTACATCTAATTTTCTGTGGACCCTAATTAAAGTAATGAGGATGAAATCTGGCCAACCATCAGCAGCAGTGCCACCAAATGAGATCCGGCCTTTCTCTGACCATCTCCACTGACAGACAGCTCACTACTAACCGTGGGTTCCTACTGAATTCAGTGATTTCTCTGACTTGTTTTCCCACCCAGTGATGCTGGGTCCCAAGTAACAAATCTAGTGCAGTCTAGTGCACCCTTCACCACAGATAAACTTTTATGTTTAATAATATAAATAAAGCTTTCCTCATTTGATTTACTGATTCAAACACCAAATATAAACTCTATTTATCCACAGGATAAAATTAAGAGTTGTTATTAAGTCACGGGGTATGGGAGTGTGGATTACCACTCAGTTCCTTTAAAAAGAAGCCTCACTTAGGGGAGTTAAACTCAAATTAAATCTCAATTTACTCCCAACTGCATGAAAAGCAGGATATACCATTTCACTATGGGGGCATTCTTACTTCAAAAAAAAAAAAAAAGCCTATGCAACCAAGATCTGTCTGCTACATAGGGTGTCATCTGTAAGGGATATAGAAATTTTATGTACATTTGTCTAAAATGTAAAAAAAAGGGGGATAGGGAAGGAGATGAGGAAGAGAGTGAGATGGAAATGTGGGGTATGTGAATCTGCCACCGAGCACCACTGAAAATCCAAAGTAGAAGATGCTGATAAGAAATGTCACCAGCACCATGAGGCGCTTAAAGGGAGAAATGAAGTCCACGGCGTCACCCACGTGATTAAGCTCTGCCCGTGTGCTCTCCACTTTGTTCAACTGGTCCGATTTCAGGTACAGACAGTACAGCAGTGAATGCACCTACTTAAGGCTATTAAGCCAATAGGATTATTTCTCCCTGAAAGGCTTGTTACATATTTTCTATGGGGCCCTGGGAGATAAGGATAGAATGGTCTAGGCTATGTATACTATGCTAATGTAAAATGACACATGCATATATTTAGGAAGATAAAAGGAAAGACTGGCATTTTCCTTTCTCCTTATTTCAACAAATCATTCCCCAGACAGTAAAGCAAGTAGAATATATTTTCAATTCATGGATTAGATGTGTCTGTTTCCTGGAGCAATATTTAAATATCACAGCATGGGAGCATGAGGTCAATAAGCAAAAGAAAAAGAGTAAGTCTAAAGGCTCTATCTTTGTTCAAGGAGCTGATAGATATATTGGCAAGACCAGGCTTTGAAGTGGGCACAAAACACTGAATCTATAAAGGGGCTGAGCAGCTACACAACCCAGCCAGTGTAGACTGTGCTTACACCTTGAGGTGAGGCCATGCTCGGCCACAATACATAGTTTTTCTAGGGATATAGTTACTCTGAGATTGCTGTGGAAATTAATATGAATATTCAGAAACAAGGTGCTAATGGAGACGGTGGTGTTAGTGTGTGTGTGCCTATGTCTATCTCTATAACTCTGTATGTGTATAATTTTTCCCACCACAAATGCGTTCACTGGTACTGTCACTCTCGTATTATATTATCTTAGGGAACTCCTACCTAAAATTTTTCTTTCAATTTCTGCCTCTCAGTTTCTTAGTTTATGAAATAAGAAGTTGAACTAGACCAAGAATCAGTAAACTGTGGCCCATGAAACAAATCTGGTCCCCCACCTGTTTTTATAAATAAAGTTTTATTGGAACAGAGTCACACCCATGTACTGTCTGTGCTGATTTCAAACTACAGTGGAAGAGTGGAGTTGTGACAAAGTCTCTCTATAGCTTGCAAAGCCTAAAATATTTATTAGCTGGCCCATTACAGAAAAACTTAACCCCGACCTAGACTATTTCTAATACTAATTTTGGCTTATGAATCTATAAAGTAATATAAATAAAAGCCTACTCTGTGTGCTTCTTATCCTTTTTACTTATATATAAGGCCTTCCTCACTTTGTTGCACTTTACTGATACTGCGTTTTTTACAAATTGAAAATCTGTGGCAACCCTGCCTTGGGCAAGTCTATAGGTGCCATTTTTCCAACATCATTTGCTCACTTCAGATCTTTGTGTCACATTTTGATAACTCTCGCAATATGTCAAGTTTTTCATCATGTGTTAGGGTGATCTGTGATCTTTTGATGATAGTAAATGACTCACTGAAGGCTCAGATGATTGTTTGCATTTTTTAGTAATAAAGGATTTTTAATTAAGTCTCTTTAATTAAGATTTAACTAAGATTTTTTTTTTAAGATTTCAGATGGATTCTTTACCAGCTGAGCCACAGTGGAAGCCCAAGAATACTGGAGTGGGTAGCCCATCCCTTCTCCAGCAGATCTTCCCAACCCAGGAATTGAACCAGGGTCTCCTGCATTGCAGGCAGATTCTTTACCAATTAAGCTATCAGGGAAGCCCAACGTACGTATAATACCTTGCTTTAAAAAACATAATGCTATTGCCCAGTTAACAGACTCCAGTATAATGTAACCATATTTTACATGTACTGGAAAACCAAAAAATTCATGGTTTCTAGCTCTAGAATGACTCGCTCTATTGTGATATTCACTTTATTGCACTGGTCTGGAATTGAGCTTGCAGTATCTCTGAGGTCTGCCTGTACTGGCTTATTCTTAGAAAAATTTCATTTAGTTCCCCAAACTCTACAGAGCACATAACCACACACATGTAAAGTTCAAATAGTAGGCAAAGGGGAAATGAGAGAAGAGATGCAGAGATGAAGCTTGGAGGATGCAAATACAGAATGTTCACCCTGAGACGCTGTGTATATTCAATGGCCCAAGAACTTGCCTCCCAGCAACCACTACAGAAAAGGGGCCAGTGTCCCCTTCCCAATTTAGAGTGTTCACTGGAGGTTAACCAGAAGGACCACAGCAATCCTAGCACAAAGAACTATTTACCCCGAGTCTGTGCTTAAGCAGCTAACATGAGATGTAGCTGGGTGGCATCTCACCGGCATTCACTGTGACATTGAAACGTCCCTCAGCATGGACCGGCTCCAGGTCCCAAAGTGGAACTGATCATCAGTTCTCCCGATATATTCCAAAATTTTGAATTAAGCATGCGCCAACATTCTAATCAGAAGATAGCAAGTATTTTTGCTTTAAGAAAAAGATAAGAAAGTAATCATCCTTAAAAGTCTGGGGGTGCACTCTGATACAGAAACGCTCGGCCATCACTCTAAGAGGAAGCCCTACACAGCCTGGATGTGAGGGAACTTTGGGGAGAATGGATACCTGTGTATGTATGGAGGAGTCCCATTGCTGTCCTCCTGAAACTAGTGCAACATTGTTAATTGGCTCTACTCCAATACAAAATAAAAAGTTAAAAAAATTTTTTTTTTTAAGAGGAGGCCCTATGAGGTCTCGCTGTTTCTGTAAAGCTGAGGCTGAGATACAAGACAAAGATGGGCCATTCTGAGACCTGGTCATCCAGTTGTTAATAGAATTAACAGTTAATTAAAGCACTGGTAAACGGTGACCCTCATTTCTCATTGTTTACACTGAGTGCTAGAACCTTTATCTAGTTTAGCAGCGTGAATAATGCACACGCTGAATCCCTGGTGCTCGTTGCCCACTGCCCGGTGCCTGGAATAATGCCTGGTGCAGGTGAGAAGTAAATACTTCCTGAATGAACGGTGTGCTCGCCTGAGAGATCCAGACAACCAGTGAATCCATAGATACGCCAAGGCTGTCTTGGACAATCCTTCCCCAGCTGGGCCTGCTCCACCTTGCCTGGTTTTGAGACTCACCTGTGACAATGAGACAAGTAAGGGCCCAGATGTGGAGGCCAAGCTCTTGAACTGTGCATCAAGGAAAACAAATTAAAAATTGAAAAGGAAAACTGCACAGCTGGTGTCTAGTCTTACTCAAGTCCCATTGTTGCAAGGATAAACATTTGGACAGTTCAAGACAAACACAGCTTTGGGTTCTGAAAAGGGAGCGCTGCTTCCCCTCGCACTCTGAGACTGCAGTATGAAATCTCTTCCCTGCTCAGAGCAAGGACCTGCCTTCCCTGAAGGAGAGGCCTGCTCTGAAGGTGCCGCCTGTACTCAGAGCTTCCTGCTCGCCAGGCAGTGGGACTGATCCATCCTGAGCACCCCTGAGCAGCCCAGGCCACCTTTTCTCCCAAGAGACCTTCAGAAAGCAGCTGGCCTCGTGGGCAGTCCCAGACAAGGCCTGAGCATGCCATGCTAGTCCACGCAAATGTCAAGAGCATCAGAACAAGCAGCCTCAGGACCTAATTGGGCTCAAAGACAGTCATGTCACAGCCAAAGCAACAGCTGACTTAGAAAGAAGGCATTATCTTCAGATGGGAAGTGATGAAACAGGAAGAGCACTGGATGGGGAGTCTGGAGGCCTGCAAGTACCAGCCCAGCTCTGTCACTTCACTGCCCTTCCTGGGCCTTGATTTTCTCAACTGTAAAATGGACATGAATTCACTGATAAGACTGGCTCCATGGCTTCCTCATCATGCACCCCTATAACAAAATGGGAGCTATGGAACAAATTCAGCACTGTCCTTGCCCTTCAATCTGATCACAACATCTAGGGCTTAGCACAGTGCCTGGCTCCCGAGAGGCTCTCAGTAACATCATTGTCAGCAGTAGTATCTGACTTTTAAAAGTCTTTAAAAAAAAAAAAAAACATATGATTACACTGACATGAAATGTCCAGTATATGCAAATCCATAGAGACAGAAAGTATATCAGTAGTTGTTAGGGGCTGGGGATAAGGAAATGGAGAGTGACTGCTAAAATAGGGTAAAGGGTTTCCTTTCGGGGTGATGACAATTAGATAGCAGTGAAAATAATCCTCAATAAAAATGGGAAAAACCCTCAATAATAACAAATCAATTAGAAATGGGGAAAATATTTGAATAGAAACTTCACTTGACATATACTGATAGCAAATAAAGATATGGAAAGATGTTGATATTTAAACAAGGGTAGCCAAGATCTTCAGGGGATATTCCCCACCAAGGGATCAAACCTGGGTCTCCCACGCTGCAGGTAGATTCTTTACCATCTGAGCCACCAGGGAAGCCCCAAACATAGGGAAGTATAAATTTAAACCACACTTAGATATCACTACACGCTGCTTAGAATGCTATAATTTTAAAAACGAACTGATATTACCAAGTACCAGCAGGGATGAAAAACAACCAGAACATTCATTTATACAGTCCTGGTAGGTACAGCTAAATTGATAGTTTCTGGCGAACTTAAACTTACCAGAAAGCAGTACAATCCAATCCCCAGATATTTACCAAATTGAAATCAAAAATCATATTCCCATAAAAATCTGAAGTAGAAGTAGAAACAACCTAAGCTGGTAGATGGAAATACAAACGGTGATGCATCCGTAAAATGGATGATTCCAGTCCAAAGTCAGCTCAGCATCTGAAGACCCGACAAGCTGTCTCCAACCCACGTTCCTAGTCTCACTGCCCCTCAGGCGCCTCTGTACTGCCAGCTCCAGCCTCATTGCCTAGCACACCATGCCCCTGATCTTTTCCTGCTGCCCCCTCACTGTGGAATCATTTCCTCTCCTTTAACTTTTCAGGATCCTAACCCACATTGCCAAGCTCCACTCAAATGCTTTCTGTTTTATTAGGCATCCTTCTCAGCTCCTGGCCCACTATGTAGTCCCTGTTTTCAAGCTCAGCTATTTTTTTTGTTTTTTACACTGTCTCTATCATCAGATGTGCTCAGTTCACCTTGAAATAGACGTTTCAGCTCAAAGGCTTTCCTTCCAGTGAAGCCCTGTGAATTCTTCCTTGACTCCCTGCTTCCTCACACTCAGCCTCTCCACCACATACACACTCACATAATATTTGTAGTCAAAGCATTTCTCCTCCAGACATCCCTTCAATACCTTCCAACCATGGTGCGATGGAACTAGGATTATTCATTATTTTTTACAGAGATGATAAAACGCCTGGCCTAAAGTTGGTGCTCAGTATCTCTTAGCTGATGAAGATGGATAGAATGGTCCTAAGGGGCCACACTGAAGCAGCAGGCATCATACTGTGCAACCAAACTGTCTGCAATTCCCTCACCCTTTCATTGTACCTCTCATGGTACTATAGATGTACAATGCACTATTTCCATTTCAACCCAGGTGAATGCACAGACCCGGACTCCAACCTCCTTAAATTTCTCACACAGAATCTACTCACACACAAGTGTGAAAAAATAACAGAGGCTTTACTGAAGACTTTAGAGGGGAGATGAGGGTGACGGTCAGACAACACAACCCACGACAAGCCGTCTTCACTTCCTCACGAGACACTCAGGGCTTCCCAGGAGAGCTTAAGTCCCGCCAACCCAGACCACCCACCTCCATCTTCCTCCACACAGCAGCTGGTCCCACCAGCTTCTCTCTCCTCCTTTCCATAATCCCAGCTTTAAATGTTCCCACTTTCTATTTTGCCACTACTTACCGATAACATAATCTACGACTCCATAACCAGATTCTTCAGAAGGCACAGCTCCTGGTGGTCCCTCAGTTAACAGAGCCCTGTCCTCCTTGAAGGCTGTTTGGCCACCAGTTCGGTGATTTGAACATGACATTTAGTGACTTATTCCTTTCGTCAAGCTGTGAGTGAGATATTTATTAAATATATAATGTAGAGTTCTCCCCAAGGATTCTGATGGGTGAAATTTCACCATCTCCCAACATCTGTGGTCACCTTCTCACTGAGTTTTTGCCATGAAACATCAAGAGTGATGGCATCTATCTTCCAGCATCCTTGCCTGATCTCTGATACTCCCTAGCCACCAGGACATCCCCATTCATTCTAAGTCTAAGCCAAATGACTCTTGACTGAACCCCAGCATCAGGACAAGGAAGGACAGCCCATATAAAACAGATTCCAGAATCACAGGGAGTTATTTAGAATGTCACATCCTTCTCAAGGAAACTCTTGACTCATCAGACCCAAGATAGCTGGTGGTCAGGGCTACCCAAGGAAGAAGCCCAACCATGGCATGAGCCTGGTCTGACCAGGTGACCAGCTCATGTCTGTTTACCTACAACTTTCCCAGTCTTTGCACCAAAAGAACCATGTCCCAGGTTCCCCAGGCAAACAGGGATTACTGGTCACTGCAGGCTTGTTCCACCCACAATACTTGCCAAGAACCAGGAGCTCATGAGGCCAGTTAATGAAGCCTAGCTCCACACAAGCAGATCAGAGAGAATGCAGTAAGTGGACAGAGAAGGGGAAGGATGAGTCTAGGCTGCAGGTGGGGCTGAGAACAGCCACTTCAGAAATAAGGTCACACAAGCCATGCTCCAAGCATGGGACCAGCGGTCACAGGCGGGCTGCTGATGAGTTTCATCACCAGCATGACCAAGGGTTTCTACCACGGGCATGATTCTGATCACATAGGGCGGGATTTCTGAAAATTATGGCGGCCAGAGGACAATAGCAACATCTTCAGAAAGCCACCAAATACACACAGGCATACCTGAGAATGTGCAAGCAAACACACACACTCAGAACTCACCCATATTTACAGAGCCTCTGCAGAATTCTGAGCACACACGTCTCTGATCCTTTCTTCTCACCAAGATAGTCAAGCTGTATGTGTGTGTCTGTGTGTGTACTGTGCGTGTGAGAATGCACACCTACTCTGCTAGCATCCTTCCCAACAGGGCCTCTCTGCCCCAGACACTGGCTCACTCTGCAAAT
>SJYX01006686.1:45477-68336 GCA_006410675.1 Oreotragus oreotragus | reverse complement strand
CACTCAGCCTCTCCACCACATACACACTCACATAATATTTGTAGTCAAAGCATTTCTCCTCCAGACATCCCTTCAATACCTTCCAACCATGGTGCGATGGAACTAGGATTATTCATTATTTTTTACAGAGATGATAAAACGCCTGGCCTAAAGTTGGTGCTCAGTATCTCTTAGCTGATGAAGATGGATAGAATGGTCCTAAGGGGCCACACTGAAGCAGCAGGCATCATACTGTGCAACCAAACTGTCTGCAATTCCCTCACCCTTTCATTGTACCTCTCATGGTACTATAGATGTACAATGCACTATTTCCATTTCAACCCAGGTGAATGCACAGACCCGGACTCCAACCTCCTTAAATTTCTCACACAGAATCTACTCACACACAAGTGTGAAAAAATAACAGAGGCTTTACTGAAGACTTTAGAGGGGAGATGAGGGTGACGGTCAGACAACACAACCCACGACAAGCCGTCTTCACTTCCTCACGAGACACTCAGGGCTTCCCAGGAGAGCTTAAGTCCCGCCAACCCAGACCACCCACCTCCATCTTCCTCCACACAGCAGCTGGTCCCACCAGCTTCTCTCTCCTCCTTTCCATAATCCCAGCTTTAAATGTTCCCACTTTCTATTTTGCCACTACTTACCGATAACATAATCTACGACTCCATTACCAGATTCTTCAGAAGGCACAGCTCCTGGTGGTCCCTCAGTTAACAGAGCCCTGTCCTCCTTGAAGGCTGTTTGGCCACCAGTTCGGTGATTTGAACATGACATTTAGTGACTTATTCCTTTCGTCAAGCTGTGAGTGAGATATTTATTAAATATATAATGTAGAGTTCTCCCCAAGGATTCTGATGGGTGAAATTTCACCATCTCCCAACATCTGTGGTCACCTTCTCACTGAGTTTTTGCCATGAAACATCAAGAGTGATGGCATCTATCTTCCAGCATCCTTGCCTGATCTCTGATACTCCCTAGCCACCAGGACATCCCCATTCATTCTAAGTCTAAGCCAAATGACTCTTGACTGAACCCCAGCATCAGGACAAGGAAGGACAGCCCATATAAAACAGATTCCAGAATCACAGGGAGTTATTTAGAATGTCACATCCTTCTCAAGGAAACTCTTGACTCATCAGACCCAAGATAGCTGGTGGTCAGGGCTACCCAAGGAAGAAGCCCAACCATGGCATGAGCCTGGTCTGACCAGGTGACCAGCTCATGTCTGTTTACCTACAACTTTCCCAGTCTTTGCACCAAAAGAACCATGTCCCAGGTTCCCCAGGCAAACAGGGATTACTGGTCACTGCAGGCTTGTTCCACCCACAATACTTGCCAAGAACCAGGAGCTCATGAGGCCAGTTAATGAAGCCTAGCTCCACACAAGCAGATCAGAGAGAATGCAGTAAGTGGACAGAGAAGGGGAAGGATGAGTCTAGGCTGCAGGTGGGGCTGAGAACAGCCACTTCAGAAATAAGGTCACACAAGCCATGCTCCAAGCATGGGACCAGCGGTCACAGGCGGGCTGCTGATGAGTTTCATCACCAGCATGACCAAGGGTTTCTACCACGGGCATGATTCTGATCACATAGGGCGGGATTTCTGAAAATTATGGCGGCCAGAGGACAATAGCAACATCTTCAGAAAGCCACCAAATACACACAGGCATACCTGAGAATGTGCAAGCAAACACACACACTCAGAACTCACCCATATTTACAGAGCCTCTGCAGAATTCTGAGCACACACGTCTCTGATCCTTTCTTCTCACCAAGATAGTCAAGCTGTATGTGTGTGTCTGTGTGTGTACTGTGCGTGTGAGAATGCACACCTACTCTGCTAGCATCCTTCCCAACAGGGCCTCTCTGCCCCAGACACTGGCTCACTCTGCAAATCGCCACCTACCCCCCGCGACAGACCAGTGGCTCAGATGTGCACCAAGACGCCAGTCTCTCCATGATCCCATGGAAGCACTCACTCTTCACGCCTGCCTCGCAACAGCCAGTGGTCTAGAGAAGACGGAGTGAATCACCACATCCCCATAAAAGCAGAGATCGTGGGCCAGACAGCAAGCCCCCGCATGTGAGGAGGGGGCCAGGGACTCACCAGGACTCTGCCGGTCAGCGTCTGGGCAGATATCATCACCCCCGCCCAGTCTTTCACGGAGGTCATCCAGCCGACCTCGGCTGCCACTGTCTCCTCTTTTTCATCCACTGGCTTGAGAGTGCCATCCACCTGGCTTGAGCCGTTGTTAATCTTCTGGGCCTCCTGGCAACAGAGAGAACAAGGATTGAGACGTGGGCACCAAGAGGATTTAAAAAACATATTCTACCCAAAAGAATTAAAGCCAGACGGACCCCTGCTGAGGTGGAACTGGTGTGAAGGTACAGAGGTCAGGAAGAAGGGGCGGATTATGGCTTTGATTGTTTTTTTAATCTTTTTTAAAAAGAATCTTTCCTTTGTTTCCTCTTAAACTATTTTTGTGAAAGAAAGAAGAATGAAATTATTCTCTTCCCATTTTAAAAGAAAAAAAAAAAATCAAAGAGATCAGGAGAGAAACCATCCTGTCTAGGATGAGAGTGGCTAGGAAAAAAGTGAAGTCGGCATTCTGTAATCTCCACCTGCCCAGCCTTCATACCCTTCTTACAACTACACCTTATTTTCTGAAGGAAATCTCCATCTTCTCATTCAGTCTGCATGGTTCAAAAGGGACTAAAGGTACACACTGTCTCCAGGAATGGAGACTCGTCAATCAGATCAGCCTATCCCTTTGGGGGATAGCAGTGGGGCCAAGGATGGTTATGTGAACTATGCCAACCCAACGCAACTCAAGCCTGCGATTTTGCTGAAAAGAGGAAGAAAGGTTACCCTTCTCTGAGAATGAAGCTAACACAGAGGGAACCAGGAGAAGTGATAGAATACTAATGTCATCATTGGGACACCTGGACCCAGTTGTACCTGAAATCCACCACAGACTTTTTTAGACAGGAGACAGTAAATTCCCCTTCTTGGCTAAAAATGTGCTAGAGGAAACAAGGCTGACCTCATCAGATAACTAAGCCTCACATGAGGCCCTAAACTGCATGCTTTTGTATGCGCTCTGTCCTCTGCCTAGAATACTCTTCTCCCACCAAGGATCATGGCTTACCCCCTCACCTCCCTCAAGTCTTTGCTTCAAATATTACCTTTTCAATCATTCTTCTCTGGCTACCCTTTCAAAATTCCAACTGTCTTCTAATGATGCTGCCTTTCCGTTTTATTTTTCTACAATGCACTTAAAACTTGTAACACACTCCGTAGATCTCTTACTTATTTCTTTTACAGTCTGCATCCTCCAACGGCTGAATCCTGAGTGCCCAACAGAGAGCCTGGTGTAAAGCTGGCTTAATAAACATGAATGAAAGAGTAAAGGGGTTATAAATGTCATCCCCTCACTGACTACAGAGCCTAGGCTTAAGGGCTGCCAAATAAAATACAGGAAACCCAGCAAAACCTGAATTTCAAATAAACAACAAATAATTTTTCAGTTTAAGTATGTAAAGATTTTAACTCTGAATATTCACTGGAAAGACTGATGCTGAGGTTCCAATAGCTTGTCCACCTGATGCAAAGAGCTGACTCACTGGAAAAGACCCCGATGCTGGGACAGATTGAGGGTAAGAGGAAAAGAGGGCAACAGGAAGAGACAGTTGGATGGCAACACTGACTCAACGGACATGAGTTTGAGCAAACTTAGGGAGATAGTAAGGGACAGGAAAGCCTGGTGTGTGGCAGTTGATGGGGTCGCAAAGAGT
Source organism: Oreotragus oreotragus (assembly GCA_006410675.1). Taxonomy (NCBI): domain Eukaryota; kingdom Metazoa; phylum Chordata; class Mammalia; order Artiodactyla; family Bovidae; genus Oreotragus; species Oreotragus oreotragus. The sequence goes on along the minus strand of SJYX01006686.1, from coordinate 64,539 downwards.
CAGACATGATTTAGGGACTGAACAACAGCAACACATTGCATGGGACATACTTATACCTAAAACACATTCATTTAAAATTAAATTTAAATTTAACTGGGCCCCCTACTCAAACAACCACTGAGATTATTTTTGCAGACATAGATGTTTCAAAACGGTGTCAGCAAACTTATGGTCATCATTTAAAATGCTAGAATCCATTAACAAAACAAACTGACCCTGGGGATCATTGTAAACTGGAGTGAGGAGGAAAACCCGAAGGCAGAGGCAGAAATCTCTGTCTGTGAGGGGGTGGAACAGAGGGAGGACAGGAGAGCTGGGAGGCACTGAATGAGTCATCCTCCTGGGGACTTGCAGGAAGCTGCTCCTGATGCTTGGTCCTCCCCCGCCAGCCACCCCTGACTCAGGGCGTTGGGAAGACAGACAGAGCATCAGTTACACCAGGCATTCATGCTTAATTTCCAAGTGTACTGGGCTCCCCAGCACTGGAGCAATCCAAAAGGAGCCCTGGGGTGGGGGCACAGGGTGGGTATATTTGGGGGCTGCTTGATGATGTCTTTGGAGCCAGCTACCAAGCCACCTGAGGCCAAGCCCAATGGCCTATTAGGGCCATGAGCCTTGGCCATGTGGAGGCTGCACAGGTGGGTGCCTAGAAAGAGACAGAGACGCTGACCCAGGGGCAACCGTTAGTAACCGAAGGTGTGGATTCAGCCGCTCTGCCTCACGGGACCTTCTCTGGAAGATTGCCCGCCCTATAGGTGTTGCTGGGATTAAACAGTGCCCAAAGGACCACGATAACACATGTTTTATTAACTAGTCTCACCACTTCCTGTGCCTCCTGGAACCACAGACACTCTAGCAGTGGTTCTTAAACTTCAAGAGCATCACCTGGAGAGCTTGTGGAGAAATGGTGCTGAGGGACTCGCCTGGCGGTCCAGTGGCTGAGTCTATACTCCCAGCACAGAGGACCTGGGTCCAATCCCTGGTCAGGAAACTAGTAGACCCCACATGCTCCAGCTAAAGATCCCTCATGCCACAGTGAAGATGCAAGATCCCTGTGCCACAACTCTGACCCGGTGCAGCTGCAGTGCTGGGCTTCACTCCCAAACCCCCATTTCTAACAAGTTCCCAGAAAATGCTGATGCAGCTGGTCTGGGAACCCCAGGGTGAGAACCACAGCTTCTAATCACTCTGGCCTGACTCGATCATCCCTGCCCTGGTATGAACTGAGATGTGCATCTTAACCCCCAGCTTGATCCCAGCTTCTCCCTCTGGCCACACAGGGAAGAGATGAGGGCAAGGCCCTCAGATCAGAGGCTTGTGTCTCCTTTTGAGCAGAGACAATGCCTCCTAGAGACATTTCTGAACTAGTCCAGGGCCACGACCTGGAGGACTAGCTAGCTCTCTGCTCCTCGATCCTGGGGTACAGACTCCCCAGCCACTGGCTGACTCTGGAGGAGGCAATCGGCATGCAAGAGGCTGGGAGGCAGGGAGTCCTCCCCAGACACAGTGGTTTCACTGCATCAATAATTCAGAGCACAAGAGGTATATGGCAGATAACGCTCTCGTGCCAGCCCGCTTACCTATTGTTTTACAAGGCATTCATTATTCTAATTACTTTATGATAGGAAAGGAAAAACACAGACTAAAGGGAGATAATAGTCTCATTATTATTTGCTTGCTCTACATGTTGTGAGCATAACTATGTGTGGGAGACAGGACTTGAGGGGGCAGTGGCTGGGGGAGCAGGGAGACGGGAACACCACAAAGCCTGATGCTAGGCCGCCAGGTTAGTGTCCTTGGCCTGAAGGGAAAGTCCTTCTGCACCTCTGACCTCACTCTGGCCAAAGCTTCAAGAGCAGGTATAATCCCTGCTTCCAGAGAAAGGGGACAGAGGCCCAGAGAAGTTAAGTGGCCTTGTTGGGCACGTACAGGGGTGGGAGTTGGCGGGAGAGGAAGGGTAAGGAGCAGAGTCCAATACAATAGTGATTAACCATCATTCATCAAGCCAGAGCTGGCTGCCAGAAACTAAAAATTGTGTCTTCTCTGCATTACCTTCCTTAGACCTAGCAGGTGAAATTATCCCCATTTTACAGACAGGCCAACTGAAAGCAGGTATTTATCAGGGGAAGGCTCACGGAGCCTGAGAACTCCAGCAAACCCATCTGAACTTAGGTCTGCTCTGCCATGTACAAGCTGGCTACCTCGGGCATGTTAGCCCACAAGCCTCAGCCTTCCTCCATGTAAAATGGGGACTGGCAGGCAGACCCCAGGGAGGCGGTGCAAAGCTTATGTGAGATAAGCAGTGTGCAGCACTTAGCACAGGGCTAGGGGTGTGGCAGTTACAGCTGGCGTGGCTGAGCACCCACTGACGGGACAGGCTGGCTCCAAGGGTATTCAGTGCACTTAAAACTAAGCCGTCAATTGGAGACCCTGGGAGGGACACCAGACCATAGTGGAAATAATTACAGAAGATAAACGAGTATAGGTTCTCATAGCTATGAGGCTCTAACTAGGAAACGAGCCCCCAGAAGATAAGGCACCCAACTTGTGGAGGTTCCAGCAGGAGCTGTGTGGCACTCGCTCGGGACAGTGGGGGCACGGATTCCTACACAGGCAGCCCTGGACCCAGTGACCTCTCAGATCCCTCTACGCTCCATTAGATCAACCCCCCTTGTGATGAGGAAACTGAAGACCAGAGAGAGGCAGGCCCCTGGGTCCCAGGACACTGTTCTCTCCTGTGCTCCAAGACAGGGAATGGGGCTTTGTTCTGAACGTCAGAGTGGGTGTCCTTCCACCTGCCACTGCAGAGAAGAACCAGTCCCTCTGCCAGGAGGACTCAAGCTGGGCCAGACAGGCTCCCCCTGGTATCAGGAGTGAGCTGGCCCTGATCCCTGCTCACCCCCCAAGAAATCATGGTGAGGTGGGGTGGAGTATGATAGGGGTGGTGAATGTGTGTGTAAGAGAGAGAGCTCCGCCAGCTACAGGCTCTAGCTACCCTAGCCTCAGAAAGATCGTGAGATTTTCTAAAATGAAGAAAAGGGTGCCTTGGAGGGAAGAGAGGAACAAGGAAGAAGGAGAAGCAAAAAAAAAAAAAGACCAGGTGGTTCCTGGGGGTGTCCTGGAAGGTGGAGGTCAGGCCACAGCCACACACACCCCCACTGACCCAAGGAAAGGGCTCCATTTTGTCCTTTCTCCCACCAGAGTCTTGTGTAATAAAGCCACAGCTTCTGGGAGCAACACAGGACAGTTCTAATCTCAGTGCCTGGACTACAGGACAGGGCAGGCTGCCTCCAGGAGGCTGAAGGGACCCTGGGGAACAGAGTAGCTGGCAGCCCCCTGCCATCACATGCCCACACAGGCAGCTCTCAGCTCTCATGGCCTGAGCCTGGGCACACGGCCTCACCCCTCCTATGTCCCCCGTGGCCAACAGCCTGACTGGACCAAAGTCAGACACCTGCACAATATTCATTGTCCAAAACATGTATCTGTTAGATGATCGGGCATTTCCTGCAAACCATCAGGTCAAAGACCAAAGCCTGACAAGGGACCTCAGCCATGCCTTTGGATGCCAACATTTCATGGGATGGATAAGGACACACAGTGCCTGGGGTTGGGGGTGGTCCACAGGCCCAGTTGCCCAGTGCCACCCTGCCCCACCCTGTATCCACCGAGTCAAGACACAACCCCCCAGCTAGCTCTATTTCCTTTCCCTCTTGTTGCTCCTGATAGGATGATTCTGCCGCATCTAGCACAGGGAACCCAGCACTCCCAAGCAGATCCTTGCCCTGCCAGCCTGCAATCTGGAGTCCTCGTGTTCCTAGGACTGCAGAAATCTCCACCTGGTCTGATGTGGGGGTCCCACAGGGCAACACTTCTCATCTTCAAGGGGATCAGCTCTCCCCAGCAGTGGGAGCTGCCCAGGCCCAGCAAGGGAGGGCAGGCCTGTGCTAATCCCAGGACCCCATTGCTTCTGGTCCTCTGGTCTAGGTTGTCTCTCTCTCTCTCTCATCCTTCCTACATTGGACCCAGTATACTGGGAGCCTTGAGTCTTCTGTTTGGTAAGAAAAGCTTATCAAAAGGTCCTTAAGTCCAGCTTTTCTGGATGGCCTTGGACAAGCCATTTCATTTCTCAAAACCCCTTCTGTAAACACGGATGTGTCCTGCCAAATAATCTGGTCAGGCAGCGTCCAGCACTTTCTGAAAGTACCATCTTTTTTATGAAGGGCGGGCAAGGATGGCATCGAGGCTCAACTCTCAGATACCCACCTGTCACAGGCAGGGCCTGGTTAATCTCCCTGGGCACAAACAGGATGTTGGCACTGACAGGTCCTGCCAGGTGGCCTGCTGTGCTGGCCACACCCTCCCTGGGCGCCTCGGCCACACCTGCTCCTGCTCAGCTGGACTCATTCACCTCTAGGTGCCAGGTGCCAAGATTCCAGAATCACCTTGCTCATCCCCGCTGAGGCCACCTACCCCCTGCAAAGCTCCAAGTCTGTCTTGGGTTTAGTTAACATTTCAGTTGGATCTAGGAAGTTATTTAAGCAGTGATCATCAGGGAGAAAAGCTACGCTTCAAAATGTAAGTCCTTCTCATCCCACTCAGAGGACAAGTCAGAGACGTCACACAGTCCAACCCACCCGATCTGGCCTGCTTCCTCCATCATCCTACAAGCCTCCCACTCACCCCCCTTGCTCGCTCAGCTTCACTGGCCTCTTTGTGCTGTCAGAATGTTCCAGGCCCACTACCAGCTGGGGCTGAGGCACTGGCTGATTCCCGACGCCCACCCCCATGGCTGCTCCCTCACCTTATTATTCATTCAAATCTTCAACCCATCATTGAGAACTCTCTTGCCACCCCCTTGAACGTGACACCCCACCCCTCCACCAGTCCCCCTACTCTATCACCCCCATCTATGTTCCATGCCTCCCCAAGTATTTCCTCCACGATCTGGGAGCTGGCATACTATAATCATCACTTGGTTATAAGCTCCATGAGGGAAGCATTTCTGTCTCTTTTGTTGATGGCTGTGTCCTCAACAATGAAACATTATAAGCTCAGAGTAAGTAAGCACTTGATGCATCTTGGTGAAAGGTAGAAAGGAAGGGTGAAGGGAGAGGGGAGGGAAGGAGGGAGGGAGGCCAGAAGGAGATAAAGGAGGGAGAGAGGGAGAGCTGTAGCAGATGGGGAGTCAGCCATCAGCAAGCACAATATCTAGAACAAATAACATTACTAATAAGTAATACTCAGAAACAATACCGCCGTTTCTGAACATCATCATCGTGGCTCTATGAGGCAGGTTTCAATGCACTCATTTGCAGACGAGGGCTTAATCAGCTAGCCCAGGAAGACACAGTCGGAATTTAAACCCAGCTGTCTGACACCAAAGAGAGACAAGCACCTGAGCTGACTTCCTCTAGAGACGTCACACAGTCCAACCCACCCGATCTGGCCTGCTTCCTCCATCATCCTACAAGCCTCCCACTCACCCCCCTTGCTCGCTCAGCTTCACTGGCCTCTTTGTGCTGTCAGAATGTTCCAGGCCCACTACCAGCTGGGGCTGAGGCACTGGCTGATTCCCGACGCCCACCCCCATGGCTGCTCCCTCACCTTATTATTCATTCAAATCTTCAACCCATCATTGAGAACTCTCTTGCCACCCCCTTGAACGTGACACCCCACCCCTCCACCAGTCCCCCTACTCTATCACCCCCATCTATGTTCCATGCCTCCCCAAGTATTTCCTCCACGATCTGGGAGCTGGCATACTATAATCATCACTTGGTTATAAGCTCCATGAGGGAAGCATTTCTGTCTCTTTTGTTGATGGCTGTGTCCTCAACAATGAAACATTATAAGCTCAGAGTAAGTAAGCACTTGATGCATCTTGGTGAAAGGTAGAAAGGAAGGGTGAAGGGAGAGGGGAGGGAAGGAGGGAGGGAGGCCAGAAGGAGATAAAGGAGGGAGAGAGGGAGAGCTGTAGCAGATGGGGAGTCAGCCATCAGCAAGCACAATATCTAGAACAAATAACATTACTAATAAGTAATACTCAGAAACAATACCGCCGTTTCTGAACATCATCACCGTGACTCTATGAGGCAGGTTTCAATGCACTCATTTGCAGACGAGGGCTTAATCAGCTGGCCCAGGAAGACACAGTCGGAATTTAAACCCAGCTGTCTGACACCAAAGAGAGACAAGCACCTGAGCTGACTTCCTCTTGGGGATAATGTGCATGGAAGGATTATGGACTGTTGCGAAGGGCCCAGGAGACATTTGTTACCATCAGAACACTCAATTTGGCCCATGTCTGGGTACTGCGTGTACCACAGAGACCCTTCTTCAAGCCTCCCGTGCCTTAAGAGGGAGGTTAAATCAAAGACAGAGGAACACGGTTCCTTTCTTGGCCAAGAACCAGCTCGGAACCCTAAATCACCCTTCACAGAGCAGAGTGTCAGATAGGAAATGAACGTGGCCGAGTTGCCAGGCTGTGAGCCCTCCTGCTAAGCAAGAGGCTCTCTATGCAGACGCTGCCAGAGGAAGAGACGTCTTCTCTTGTGCAGTCTGCATCCCTAATAGGGCATCCTGGCCTGATGCTGCCAGGCCTGGAGGGCCTCTGGGGCGGGGCACTGCCCAAGACCAGAGCACTTCCCATCCCTGGGAGACCCATGTCTGGACCTCTCTCTGCCCAGGGCTGGTGCTATGGAGTACTTCCTGGGTGCTCAACATCCAGAAGGCTGTAGGGGAAGGGAGGATCCAGAAACCTCTATCTGCCCTCCCCTCGTGTCTCATAGTCCCACTTCATTCTCGCATTACCCTGGTCGACATCAGAAAGCCATTTCTCCTGAGCCGCAGCAATGGATCCTGCGTCAGTCTGCCTGGAACCCCCGCCCTCACTCTTCCCCAGCGGCAGTCCTCCGCCCCTCCATGCCCTCTCTCACCCAGAAAAACTGAGCCAGCAGCCTGGCAGGCAGCTGCCCTCAGCTGGGCACAAAGTAGGAATCCAGAAGTCTTTGTCTCCTGTCAGAGGGATGGTAGCAAGGCTCAGACAGTAAAGAATCCGCCTGCAGTGCGGGAGACCTGGTTGGGAAGATCCCCTGGAGGAAGGCATGGCAACCCACTCCAATATTCTTGCCTGGAGAATCCCCATGGACAGAGGAGCCTGGAGGGCTACGGTCCATAGGGTCACAAAGAATCAGACACGACTGAGCAACTAAGCACAGCACAGCAAGGCCAAGGGCTCTGGGATATGTGTTGAAGTGAAGTGAAGTGAACTGAAGTCGCTCAGTCGTGTCCGACTCTTTGCGACCCCATGGACTGTAGCCTACTAGGCTCTTCTGTCCATGGGATTTTCCAGGCAATAGTCCTAGAGTGGATTGCCATTTCCTTCTCCAGGGGATCTTCCCAACCCAGGGATCGAACCCAGGTCTCCTGCATTGTAGACAGACGCTTTACCATCTGAGCCACCAGGGAAGCCTGTATTCTAGCCCTGGCTTTGCCAGGCACAGGATGTGTGGCCTTGACCAGTCACCCAACGTCTCTAAACAAAGTAAACAGAGTCCCCATCTGGGAACCGATGGGGAGCGGTAGGTTAGATCCATAGTTTTCTGTCCCTTAGAGGCCAGCATTGTGTGTTTTATCAGGTGCTTTAGGAGGGTAGCAAGCAGCAGCAGAGAAGGCAAGGCCCCCAGGCCCTGAGAAAATCAAATCACCGTGACATGGAGCATTTTCACTTATTAAGGTTCTGGGCTAGATTGCACCTGAATGAAGGGGTTTTCTGCAGGAAAAAAAGTTTGAAATCTACTGAGTAAACACCCATAGGCCTATGTTAGCTTTTATAAGATGCTCTGTTTCATGGTCAGTGTGCTGACATCCTGTGCTGCAGCCTGGCCCAAGACCCTGAAATGCCTGAACATCCACACCTATAAACCCACAGGGCTCCAGGACACCCTCACAGACTATCATCCTGTCCCTCTGCCACAGGTCTTCATCAGGCCTAAAGGCTGGGGATCTGCCCTCCAGCCACTCCTACTTCTTCCAAACAACTCAAGAGGAAATTGTCTCCCGCCCCCTCCTGCTGGCCCCTACAGCCTCCTTCACATCCTAGAAGGGTGGCCCAGCCGCAGGATTCTCCCAAGTACCAATAATCCTGCATATTAGGGATTAGGCCGATTACCTCGAGCAGCTCAAGCAAATAAAGCATAATCCCACCAGCTGGGATTTTCATAGGGTTTTGCAAAGAGAGAGGAGGAAGGAAGCGGGCACCTGAAACTGGGCAGGTGGGGGTGGAGATGAGGCAGGACTGGTTTCTGCCCTTGAGAAGTTCTAATCATCCAACCTGCCCCTGGTAGGAGGGAGCTTCCCTGCACCTTGTAGCCTCATCAGCACCCCCGGGACCCAGATGTATATGGGGCATCACATTTGTGCCAGATGGTAAAGAATCTTCCTGCAATGCAGGAGACTCAGGTTTGACCCCTGGATCGGGAAGATCCCCTGGAGAAGGGAAAGGCAACCCACTCCAGTATTCTTACCTGAGAAATCCCATGAGGAGCCTGGCTACAGTTCATGGGGTCGCAGAGAGTCGGACATGACTCAGAGACTAACACTTCCACCTTCAACCTATCCACAGCTATTGCGTCTGTTAACTACAGGTTACATGTCCAGGGAAGGAGCAGCACGTCCACAGAAACAGGCTGCAGGAGCTTAGAAAGAAGCGCGGACAAGGCCAGTTGCTCTGGGATGTCAGAAAACCATCGCATTGCCTGGGTCTCTCTGCTGGCTGTGAGATAACTCATCGTCACGGGCATTTTTAGCCCTGGCTTCCCAGGTACCCTGTCCAGATTCACACTCCTAGGAGCCCACTGCACAGTGTGTGAAGACATAGGTTGTCACAGAAGGGAAAGGGCCACAGCAGAAAAGGGCCGGGTGCTCTTTAACAAGTCGCTTACCATTCTTGTGCCTCAGGTTTCCTTGCTTCCAATTCAAAGGGGCCATGGAAACACTCCCCGAGGTTCTGTCTAGCTCTGAAACCTTGGCCTGACCTTGCCCTCTGGACCATGAGTCCTGTGCTTCCCCGTGTCCCAGCAGCATGAGATGCTGGGGAAGCACTGGGGTCCTTGCTGGCTCTTCTCACGTTCAGCACTGCTCACCTGTCACCTGGGGACTGAGAGAGTCAACTGGCTGTTAGGAAATCCTTGACTTCTTGTCTCTACCAGTCATGTTCTCTCCTTGGCAGTCTTACACCATCTTATTTAATCCTCACAACAATCCTGCAAGGGAGGAATGTTACGAGGCTCACAGAGGATGGGTAATTTTCAAGACCACTCATCTTTTAAGTGGCAGAGGTGAAATTTAAATCCAGTCTATTCTAAGACCAAAGGCCATGTGTTTTTCCCCTTCCTTGCTGCCTTGGGATAGGCAAAATGTACCAAGAGGAGATGGAATCTCCTTATAAAATGCTGCTTATTACTAGCATTGAAACAACTGCCTTATACCTTATGGCTTCTAAATAACAGAACTGTGTAGTACAGACATCTGGTTATAATCAGTAATGTATGGATAGGATGTTGGAAAAATGGTCTATAGGACAGGGTGCCAGTTAGGGAATAGAGTGACCCATTAGACTCTATATCCCATAGTGAGATGTGCCACACTTGTTGCTTACAATTAATAAGTCAACCCTGAACTTTGAAGACTGATGCTTCCATCTCAGCCTATACACCATGTTTGCAAAATAACGATCTCCTTCTCAATCAATCAGTTTAACAAAATGGGGACAGTGAAGTGATACTCCAGAGTTCACCCTCTGGGCCTCAGAGGCTTGGAATTGGATTAGCAGGGACCTCAGCTCTGACCTCTCAGCCAGAGTGGCCAGGCTGGGCCCACAGCAGCCTGCTCACGTGCAAAGACATGGCAGTTGAGCCACCATACCAGTCTGAGGGCAGCCTGCCCTGTCCTGGGAGAAGGACTCGAGAACCACAGGCACAAGAAAACCACCACAGGGGCTCAAGGCAGAAGACCAAGATCACACTTGTTTTCCAGTTGAGGAATCACTTGTAACCACAGAAGGCAGGTCTGAGGCAGGACCAGATACTCAGAAAGATTGGTAATAGATACACAATTTCTGAATGCCTTGTATTCGCTTGGTGAATCCTGTTAACAAGATTGTAAGTGGGCACTATTATGCCCATTTTAAAGATAAGCAACTGAGGCACTAAGGCTGCCTGCAGGTCTATGGTTAGTCCAGTCTTATAAATCCCACTTAGGCCTATATGCTCAATACAAATCCCTTTTCCCTGTAGGCAGAATCTAGCACTGTACGGGAAGGCAATCCAGAGGGACTTCTTGTTTCAGGGCGAGCACTCAAACCCCTTCCAAAGATTTCTTTTTTTAATGGAATGCATCTCAGAGACATAGATCTGTAGACGTCTGAGCCGTAAGGAACCTGAGAACATGTATAAAGCAGGTTCCTTCCCTTTAGAAAGAAGCCTAGGGTCATAGAAGGGTAGAAGCTTCTTCAAGGAAACACAGCTTGTTCACTTAAAAGACGGAGCAGACTCCCCCCGCCCCCCACCAACAGCTAAGACACAGCACAAAAGGGTGGAGGCCCAGGGGGTCCTTGTCCCCAGAGTCCACTTCCTGACTTCCCCTCATAGCAGCTGTGCAACGCAGTACAAGTCGCTCCACTCTATCCAGCATCAGTGTCCTTTACCAAACAACAGGTGTACAAACACCTTCCTCAGAGAATATCTATGAGGATCAACCGTGATGACGAATGCAAAGTAGGTGGTGAGAGCACAGTAAACAGTTTTATCAACTAAGTGCCAGAGTATGCATTTGCGTGACCTTGGACAATGACCTGCCCAAGGTTCCACAGCTAATAGAGGGCCCATCAGGATGGGAATCCAGATTTTTCTAGACAGTAAACTACATCTCTGCCCTCTTCACCAAAGTAAAGGCCAGCTTTGTTTCTAGTCAAAACAGACTGGATAAGGATAACTAAGACCCAGAGGAAATCCAAAACCTTCATTTTCACAAAAGAAGGCAGAAATCTCCGTATCATAGCGCGGTTAACTTTTATGACTCACGTGAGTAGAAAAAAGTCAAATGGAATAAAAACAAGAATGTGAACTTGATTGGGAAACAACTGAATCTCATCCAAAGGTACGGAGTTTTGACATCTGAAGGACAAGTTCATCTGGTTAGGGAGGCCCTGGGTTCCTCCTCTCTTCCACCTCTCCCAGCTCCTGAAAAGCAGCCCCGGGCAGTTTGGAGTATCCCCACTTTGAGAGAGGAGTTGCTGAGAGACAGACAGTGGAAGGGTCAAGAGGTGAAAAGTAGAGGAAGGAAGGGAGCCCGTGGCAGATTGAGCATCAGGAAGAGGATCTGGCTCCCCACAGCAAAGCATCCTGTGAGGCTGGCTCTCCAGTGCTCTGGTCCCATGGTCCCCACCCATTGGGCCACAGAGCAGCACTGCTCCACAATGGAGTTTAGAAGTGGAAAGCAGGAGCACAGTGTAATGTGTGTGTGTGGCAGTGAAAAACACCCAACACTCCTTCTCAGGGGAGAAATATCCTTTTCTTTGACATTATGTCATCACTCCTTGGTTGGGTATTAACATGCCCTTTGAATGAAATGACAATGATGCTAGAGCTGGCATTTGACAGGTTCTTTCTTGCTTGAAAAATAAAGAGCTGGCAACCTCCTGAAATGCTCTATGATTTTTAAAGTTTATTGAGTACCCAATGGAAACTCTATGGACCACTCCCCTAGTCTTCATGCTACAGATGGGAAATTCAGGCCCAGAGAGGTCACAGTGACCAGGAACCCAGGGTGAGTCTGTCACACACCCCCAAGGGACAGCCTTGGGAGCAGGAAAGATAGGACCCAAGGATGGAGATGAGGTCCCTCAGGGCTCTAACAGCTCAGCTGGAGCAGGTCCCGAGAGCGGAGGGAAGGGAATGCATCAGTATTCAGGGCTCAGGGCCATACCATGGAGTCCTGAGTTCCCAGTCCCACTCGGAGTTCAGCAGCAACCCCCACCCCCTGCTTCTACAGCAGGAAATGCTCAGAACCTAAACAATCTCCTTGGAAACAGGGACACTGTTTCTGTGGCCCCAAACCATCATTCAAAAGGCATCTGGGAAGAAAGTATGTACCATCAGAGAGCAAGTGGGATGAATTGCTGATGGTTGGTTGAACAATGCCCTCCAAGTCAAGAGACAAAAGCAGCGTGGAGTAAAAAGTAAAAAGGTGAATGACTGGTGAGCAAAGTCCCTGGGAATGCCAAGGGAAGCGAATTCCTTTCATCCCCTTAGCTTGCAGTATTCTTCCTCATAGCCATTACCACTGCCCAACCTTATACCCGGGGGCACTTATTCCTCTTCAGTTTCCATGAGAGGGTAAGCTCCCACCCATCTCCACTAGCGGGTATGCTCCAGGAGTGAACTGCCTTGGCCAAATCTGCTCCTTCCATATCCCTAAGACCGTCTTCAGGCCTACTGGCTACCCTCCCACTCCCAACTAAGCCCACTCCCCCACCAGCTTTCTCTGGGAGGACTCAGTCCTCGTGACCTCTATAGCTATTCCCATCCCAAGAATGCCCTCTGCATTTCTCTCTGCCCATCTTCATTCTGCTCCATCAAGCCCCAGGAGCCCAGTGATGCCATCTCCCGATGACAGACAGCCTTCCATGTTCTAACCTCAGTGCCTACAATCCACTCCTCTCTCTCAACACCACACAGGCCCTGGCTGGCAGCCTTAGCTGTCTTCTCATCCATGCATGTCAGAATGCCCCCAATTAGCCTGAAAGATCCTTGAAGTCAAGGTCCATTTTTTAAGATATCCAGAGTGTGTGGCATACAGCAAGTGATGAGCAGGTATGTACACTGAATGAGTAAACTACAGCACGGCTCAAGAGGCATTGGAAAAGCAAGCCCTTCCCCAGGCACCACTGACATCCTGGCCCAACCAGGCCAGTTTCCATGACTTGAAGCTTGAACAGGACTGCTGGCTCCCACACTGCTGTTCCTCCGAGCAGCTACATTTTCAAATACAAACACCAAATCCCAAACAAGAATAGATGTCATGGGGCTTCTGAGAGGCACATGCCTCACTAGGCACGTCAGTCAAAAAAAGATGAATGTTCTTGTTTACAAAAGGATCTGCCCCGTTCCAGGAAAATTTCCACCACAATTTAGGACCTAACCCAATACGTGCCTATAGACCTCACCAACTGAATATTTTTTCACCTCTTCCGTTTGCTGAACTTGGATGGGGTTTGGCTTCAGGTCAAAAGAGCTGTTGCAATAAAGGCCATTCCCTCTGCCCCAGAGCCTTTCCCAATGGGAAACATGACCCCTATTCAGGAAACCAAGGCCCAGCAAGTCAGAGAGACCTCAGGAGGCAGAGAGATGGCTAGGTGATCAGGCATACAGATACACTCAGGACCCAGTGATGCTAAGTGTGAGGACCCAGGCACAGATTGCTGGGGGTCTGCAGAGAGGCCTGTCTCCCTGTGCTCTGAGCTTGCACCCACCTCTGAAGCCTGGCTGGGCTCTGTAACTCCAGCCTCCTATGCTTCTGGGTTCCCACAACCCTAGCCTGGATCTGGATTTCCAACATAGCAGCCAAATGCAAGAGAGTCTGGCCTGGCTGTTAATGTGAAATAATAACAATAATTCAACAGCCAGGGGAGAGGGGAGGGTTCTTCTATTTCTACTGTGTTCTGACAACTGCTTCTCCTTCTCCTTCTACTGCGAGTTGGGAATGGCCAGCACCCCAGCCCTGCAAATCCTCCACTCTCCACTTGGCACCCCTGGACCCATCAATCTCCTCCCTGTGGCCTGGGACCCCTCCAACCCTGGATGTCGGGGAGAGGCTCAGCAGCTGTGAGAACCTTCCTTCTCGAAGAAGGTTTTTCCAAAATTATATCAGGTTTCCTTCTATCCCGGTTTGTCAGCGGGGGACTCTTTTGCCTAACATGGTTGAAGAATGTCTTAGAAACTGGTGTGATTCAGTCTGGCTTCAGATGAGGTTTTCCACCCAGACAGAGCACACCGAGCGTCTGGACGTGGCGGCTCGCTACCCCCAGGGCACCCACACCCTTCCCCTGTCTCCAGACCTCGGTCAGGAGGGCACACTTGACAAAGCAGCAGGTCTAGCCCAAAGATGAAGTCAGAAATAGAGTCCACAGGAAGCTGAAGAAAAGCGCATGCAACCCACGTACTTGCAAACACAGGGACCTCCCTCCCCACAGGAGCCCTCCCCACCCCCCAATTTTCTGAATTTGCAAATCTAATTGCAGTGCACCCATTATAAATATTGAAGAACTACTGGGGTGAGTGATTCAAGAACTGAAATCTCAAAAGGCACACACACCGTTCTCCTAGAAGACAGAGCAAAGCTTTTCAGCCTTCTCTTCCGATGGAGATTGCTTTTCCCCTTATGCCTGTTCAGATGGGCCTCCTTTCACCAACACAAACTCTAATCAGAGAGGGGCCCAAGACAACTGCTAGAAAAATCAGCTTGCAAAGATGTCTGAAACCTGCGCGTCACGTTTGCTAATGAATGATTCCTGAACTCTTCCTCTTAGTTCTGCAACATTCTCACCTAAGGACCCATAGCCTCCCCTGGACCAAAAGCAGCATTCACTCTTTTCCTCCCACAGTGCTCCATCTACAATAATGAGGTGTGGCTGGATCAGGAGGATGCTGGGAGGAAGCTAACACGAGAGAGGAATCTTCTCTTAAATCTCAGGAGCTTCTTGTTAGAAGTACATAAAAACTGCAATGAGACAAGAGCCCTACAGGATGGGAGCCCCTGTCTGAGTGCTGTGGCCATCACCTGAGCCCCATCCTGTGAGCCCCATGTTTCCATAACAACTGTCAGTCTGGCCCCTGGAACTCACAGAGACCAGACCTCCTTTGTGAGGGCTGCTCTGAAGAAAGGTCAGACTGTTGCCTGAATACCAAGGTTCTGTTTTTCTTCTCCTTCTGCAGCTGCTTTTCTGACAGGTAGCTGGACAGACAGAGTTGTTACTAGCATTCCTCCGCACTGATGCATCAGAGGTGAGAAGCCAGGTAAGGAAAAGGGACATGCGGGGACCCCAGCACCATTCTATTTCTTGACCTGGTTGGTTACATGGATTTTCTCATGATCATACAATTTTTTGTTGTACTGTCAAATTTTATACACTTTTCTGTATATTTGTTTTATTTCACAATTTTGAAAAGACATCTAAAAATAAATCAGCCAAACTGTTTTTAAGGGGCCTGTCATCATCACCCATCTTTATTAAGTATCTTATGATACATGACAGAATACTCAAACTGCAGGTAACCCTGTGTCACAGCCCTGAAAACAGGACCAAGAACCAAGAAAAACCTCATTAAAAGCCCTTGCCAGTTGCATCATTTGAGAAAAAATCTGCAACTGATATGCCCAATAATCAATTAATTTCCAAAACATATAAATAGCCCATACAACTCAATATCAAAAAAACAAACAAATCAATCCCCAAAATGAGCAGAAGCCTAAACAGACATTTCTCCAAAGAAGACATTCAGATGACCGACAGGCACATGAAGAGATGCTCAACATCACTAATTATTAGAAAAATGATTTAAAAAAAACAACACAATGAAGTCTCACTTCATACTGGTCAGAATGGCTATTACCAAAAAGTCTAAAATAATACATGTTGGAGAGGGTGTAGAGAAAAGGGAACCCTCCTACTGTTGGTGGAAATATAAATCAGTGCAGCCACTATAAATAACTGTATAGAGGTTTCTTGGAAAAAAAAAAAAAACTTACAGTTGCCATATGATCTGGCAGTTCCACTCCTGGGCATATATCCAGAAAAGATGAAAACTCTAACTCAAAAAGATACATGCATCTCAATGTACACAGCAGTACTATTTACAACAGCCAAGACATGGAAGCAACCTAAATGTCCATTGGCAGATGAATGGATAATGAACAAGGAACATTAATCAGCCATAAAAAAAGAATGAAATAACTCCATCTGCAGCAACCTGACGGGGAAGGCAATGGCACCCCACCCCAGTACTCTTGCCTGGAAAATCCAATGGACGGAGTAGCCTAGTGGGCTGCAGTCCATGGGGTCGCTACCAGTCGGACAGACTGAGCGACTTCACTTTCACTTTTCTCTTTCATGCATTGGAGAAGGAAATGGCAACACACTCCAGTATTTTTGCCTGGAGAACCCCAGGGATGGGGGAGCCTGGTGGGCTGCCGTCCATGGGGTCACACAGAGTCAGACACGACTGAAGTGACTTAGCAGCAGCAGCAGCAGCAACCTGAATAGAACCAGAGATTATCATACTAACTGAAGTCAGACAGAGAAAGACAAATATGATAGCACTCAAATGTGGATTCTAAAAATACACAAATGAATGTACAAAACAGGAAAAGACTCACAGACGTGGAAGACAAACATGGTTATCAAAGGGGAAAGAGGAGAATAAGTTAGGAGTTTGGGATTAATATATACACACATTATTACATATAAAACAAACAACAATGATCTACTGTACAGCACAGGGAACTATGTTCAATACCTTATAATAAACCATAATGGAAAAGAATCTGAAAAAGAATAGACATGCACTTGTGTATGTCTGTATAACTGAATCACTTTGCTAAACACCTGAAACTAATCCATGCATGCTTAGTCGTGTCCAACTCTTTGCCACCCCATAGACTGCAGCCCAGCAGGCTCCTCTGTCCATGGAATTTTCCAGGCAAGAATACTAGAGTGGGTTGCCATTCCCTTCTCCAGGGAATCTTTCTGACCCAGGGATCAAACCTGCACCTTTTGCGTCTCCTGCATTGGCAGGCAGATTCTTTACCCCTGAGCCACCTAGGAAGCCCCTAAAACAAATATAGCATCGTAAATCAACCATACTTCAATAAAAAGTTTTTTTGAAAAAAAAAAAAAAAAAAAAAACACCTCACAATTTTGAGGGGCAGGCACCACCCAGAAGAAGAATCTCAAAGCAGAAGTCAGAAACAGACACAGCCATGGGATGAATGGGCTAGGAACCCCAGAGGACTTGATAATACAACAGTCTGCTGTTGGATAAAGGGGCTGAGCCTGTAAACAAGGTGATGGGGAGGGGGTGTGTTTTATTGTTTATACTTGCCTCAGGAGGTCATGAAATGAGGTAGGCAGGACCCCTGGCCACAGAGAGAGAGTCTTCTCTTGCCCTGCAGATTTACTCCTGAGAGTTGTTCATGGTCTCAGCACAGCCTTGATCAAGATGTCAAGAGTGTTAAATCCGTCAGAAGCCTAGGTCAAGTCCCATGCCAGATCAGGGGCCTCAGGACCACCTCTTCGCCTTCCATAAGCTTCCACTCATCACTCATTCCAGCCACACTGCTTCCTGAGCCCTTGGTTGTATACATACCTCATACTGTCACAACTATATTGTTTTGCTCCTGTTGGACTAATTACATTTCTTTCCAAATGCAGGACATTATTCAAAACTGTTTAGAGGCACCTCCACCATGAAGCCTCTCCAGATCTCTTATAAGAATGAACACCTCTCAATGATATTCCCTCAACCCTTACTCTCTGTCCCCTCACAGTATTATTTGTTCCTCTGGCTATCAGCCCTCAATATGTTCAAGCATCCATCATCCCTTCCAATTAAGAATCCTGAGGTCAGAAATCTGGCATATTAATTTTCATATCTATAGAATATATATAGGGGCACATCCCTCATGGCTCAGAAAGTAAATAATCTGCCTACACTGTGGCTGATCCAGGTTTGACCCTTGGGTCAGGAAGATCCCGCTGGAGAAGGGAATGGCAACCCATTCCAGTAGTCTTGCCTGAGAAATCCCACAGAGCAGTCTTGCTACAGTCCATGGAATTGCAAAGAGTTGGACATGAGTCCAACTAACTTGGACTGAATTAGTTGCTCATGACTGAGCAACTAACACTTTCACCTTCACAGAATATATATATATTCTGTGAAATGTATATTATACATTCTTTAGAATGTATTGTATAAAATATATTGATTATAAGTTCTTATATCTATAGATTATAAATACATATTCTAGACAAATGCATACCTACATCTGTAAATATCAATATATAACAAGAATATGTATATTTTATTAATTATTACATCTATACAAACTTATATTCTAAATAAAGATAAATATATCTCTACATCTAGCACTGAGCCTAATGGATATGTAGTAGGTGTGCAGCAAGCAATCAATGCTCATTAGTAAGTCAGGGTCTAAGAGGATGCAGGCCCATCGTGTAGAAGGCCATCACAGAACACACAGGGTTTGCATTGAATCTATAGATTGTTTTGGGTAGTATACTCATTTTCACTATATTGATTCTTCCGATCCATGAACATGGCATATTTCTCCATCTATTAGTGTCCTCTTTGATTTCTTTCACCAGTGTTTTATAGTTTTCTATATACAGGTCTTTAGTTTCTTTAGGTAGATATATTCCTAAGTATTTTATTCTTTTCGTTGCAATGGTGAATGGAATTGTTTCCTTGACTTCTATTTTCTCAGTGTATAGGAATGCAAGGGATTTCTGTGTGTTGATTTTATATCCTGCAACTTTACTATATTCATTGATTAGCTCTAGTAATTTTCTGGTGGAGTCTTTAGGGTTTTCTATGTAGAGGATCATGTAATCTGCAAACACTGAGAGTTTTACTTCTTTTCCTATTTGGATTTCTTTTATTTCTTTTTCTGCTCTTATTGCAGTGGCCAAAACTTCCAAAACTATGTTGAATAGTAGTGGTGAAAGCGGGCACCCTTGTCTTGTTCCTGACTTTAGGGGAAATGCTTTCAATTTTTCACCATTGAGGATAATGTTTGCTGTGGGTTTGTCATATATAGCTTTTATTATGTTGAGGTATGTTCCTTCTATTCCTGCTTTCTGGAGAGTTTTTATCATAAATGGATGTTGAATTTTATCAAAGGCCTTCTCTGCATCTATTGAGATAATCATATGGCATTTATTTTTCAATTTGTTAATGTGGTGAATTACATTGATTGATTTGC
>SJYX01006686.1:9268-42437 GCA_006410675.1 Oreotragus oreotragus | reverse complement strand
GAATCACCAGGCCAGGTTCGATGCATGATACTGGATACTGGATGCTTGGGGCTGGTGCACTGGGATGACCCAGAGGGATGGTATGGGGAGGAAGGAGGAAGGGGGGTTCAGGATGGGGAACACATGTATACCTGTGGCGGATTCATGTTGATCTATGGCAAAACCAATACAATATTGTAAAGTAATTAACCTCCTATTAAAAAAAATAAATTTATATTAAAAAAAATTAAAGCACACAGGGTCCGGCACGAGGGCGGTGAGTATCACAGAAAGCCTCTGCATCTCAAATCACTCATTTCCCTCTACCCACACCTTCTCTCCCCAGACTGACTGCTAGGCTTCATAATTAATAATAAGGTATCTGCTTTTGCTCCAGTGCCCCATTCGTCCTCCACACTAAGTCAGAGAGATCTCACAAAGTTTACATCACTTCTATCATCCCTGTGCTTAAACTCTTCCATGACTCCCCACTGCTCTCAGGATCAAGTTCAGCATCCTCAGCATGGCCTTCAGGGATGTTCTTGGATGTTTGGGGTTTTGCCTTATAACTGATCACATATGAAACCACTCTCAGCCTCACCTTCCTTATTCTCCAGCCACACTGGACTTTCTTCCCTTCCTTCCATGAGTGGGTCTCCTTTATGACTCATGGATTTGCATGTACCATTCCCTGAAACAACCTTCTCCACGCAGTCATATTCTAGACTTCCCACTCAGACTTAAGCTCTCTCTCCAGCAAGCCTTCCCTAATGGCCCCTCCACCTCCACTGAGTGAGGAAAGCTCTTTAATCATGTGGAGCTTTCACTCCTCCTCCAGAACACTCAAGGCATCCACAAATACTTGCTCACAGCCTGTTTGCTTCCATACAGCAGGAGCTGGCAAACTGTAAAGGGTCAGCTAGCGACTTCACTCTCACTTTTCACTTTCATGCATTGGAGAAGGAAAGGGCAACCCACTCCAGTGTTTTTGCCTGGAGAATCCCAGGGACGGGGAAGCCTGGTGGGCTGCCGTCTATGGGGTCGCACAGAGTCGGACACGACTGAAGTGACTTAGCAGCAGCAGCAGTGAATATTTTAGGCTCTGGATGTATGAGTGCTCAGACTTGTCTGATTCTCTGCTACCCCATGGACTGTAGCCTGCCAGGCTCCTCTATCCATGAGATTTCGCAGGCAAAAATACTGGAGTGGGTTGCCATTTCCTTCTCCAGGGGGTCTTCCCAACTCAGGGATTGAACCTATGTCTCCTGCATCTTCTGCATTGGCAAGTGGATTCTCTACCACTAGCACCACCTGGGAAGCCCTATTTCAGGCTCTGCAGGAGCCTAAAATCTCTTTGGCAACTAATCAACTGTCATCACAGAACAAAATGGTCAGAAATAAAATGTAAACAAACGAGAGTGGTTGTGCTCCAATCACATTTATTTATGGACACTTACATTTGAATTTCATAGAATTTTCACATTTCATAAAATATCCTTTATTAAAAATTTTTTCATCTGAAAAAACCTTTCTGAGCTAGTAGGCCATTAAAAAGAAGAAAAAAAAAAAAACAGATGGCAGGGCAGACTTGGCCCACAGCCTGCAGTTTGCCAGCCCCGGCCTAAGTTCTCAGTTCCATGGAGAGAGAAACTATGTCTTCACTGCTCTATTCCCCCAACACAGGGCCTGGTTCTTAGCAGATGAGTCATAAAAAGTTTGCTGAATGCCTTCACATGTGGACGAGAGCAGTGTTTCCCAGTGCGTACTCTACAGAATGCCAGTCCAATGGGTTACTCTGTACAGAAGGACTTCTTTTATCAATGAAATTTGAAAATGCTACTGTTTCCCTTCCTGGAAATTTTCAATGTTCAGTGCATTAAGCATATCAAAAGCTCAGAGCTAGTCACAGAACTTGTTTGACTTAGACCAAAGAACTATATACTTTTTTTAAAAAAAGACTTTTGGACATAGACCATTTTTTTAAGATAATCTTTTTTTTTTTTTTTAATGGCTGTGCTAGGTCTTCATTGCTGCACATGGGTTTTCTCTAGTTGAAGCAAGTGGGGGCTACTCTCTAGTCATGGTGTGCGGGCTTCTAATCGTGGTGGTTTCTCTCACTGCAGAGCACAGGCTCTAGGCTCATGGGCTTAGTAGCTGCAGCTTGCTGGCTTAGTTGCTCCACAGCACATGGGATCTTCCAGGACCAGGGATCAAACCCGTGTCTCCTGGGCAGCCAGATTCTCAACCACTGAACCACCAGGGAAGTCTTTATTGAATGCGTTACAATATCACTTCTGTTTTATGTTTTGGTTTTTTGACCCCAAGGCATGTGGGATCTTAGCTTCCTGACCAGGGATCAAATCCACACCTCCTGCACTGCAAGGCAAAGTCTTAACCACTGGACCACTAGGGAAGTTCCGGAATTATTAATATCTGCTGCTGCTACTGCTGCTAAGTCACTTCAGTCATGGCCGACTCTGTGCGACCTCACAGACGGAAGCCCACCAGGCTCCCCCATCCCTGGGATTCTCCAGGCAAGAACACTGGAGTGGGTTGCCATTTCCTTCTCCAATGCGTGAAAGTGAAAAGTGAAAGGGAAGTCGCTCAGTCGTGTCCAACTCTTCGCAACACAGGGCCTGGTTCTTAGCAGCCTACCAGGCTCCTCCATCCATGGGATTTTCCAGGCAAGAGTACTGGAGTGGGGTGCCATTGCCTTCTCCGATTAATATCTACTTTAACCCAAAACATCTTCCAGCATCAACAGGCAACCCCATCTGAAAGCACTGCAGTAAGAATAAAAGGCAAGAACATAGAAGAATAACCCTTGAACCACCCCACAGAGGTAGCTGAGCCCCACCCTAGGGTTTCTGGTTCAGTAAGTCTGGGGTGGGGCCTAAGAACTATTTCTCACAAGTTCTCAGCTGATGTAGATGCTGCTGGTCTGGAGGCTCCATCTAGGGAAACACAGATCTGGAAAAAAAGGAGATTCAGAGCTTAAGTCCTCTACCTGCGGTTTCCTCCTCCTTCCAGGAACCTGATTCCCAGGAGAACCCCAGCTTGTTCACTTCATCACACTGGCAGAAGAAAGCCTGATCCATCTCTCCAGTGTTCAGGCAAGGCGTCTATACATAATGGGTTGCACTGCATTCCCCACCAAATAGGTTTATGTCCTAAACCCCAGTACCTGTGACCATGACTTTATCTGGAAATAAGGTCTTTGGAGATGCAACCAAGTGAGCCCATAATTCAGTATCATGTGCATCCTTATGAAAGGAGAAGAGAGTGAAACAGGGAGGAGGAGGCCCTGAGAGGACAGAGACACAGGAAGAAGGCCACACGAGGATAGAGACAGAGACTGGCGTGTTGCAACAGCAAGCCAGGGAATGCAAACAAGGGACGACCACCCTGGAAGCTAGAGAGAGTGAGGACAGATCCTCCTCTACAGGTTTCAGGAGTACAGACCTGAAAATCCTTGATTCTGAACTTCTGGTTTCCAGAACGATGAAAAAGTTAATTTCTGTTTATTTAAGTCATCCAGTTTATAGCACTTTTTCCTCTAAAGAGGGTATTTCTCACTATTACAGATACCCACTTCCACCCCCCACAACACACACAAAACTCAGGTGAAGCTCTGGCCAAGCCCTAAACCTTGGTGAGGGTCCATGTGAACTTCAAGGGAATGATGGGCCTCTGTTCACTGATCCTTTTGTCATCTCTGCATCACTGCTAGCAAGGCAGTAGTTTGAGCTGGGGTCTCTCTTTGGAAATTAGATTATCTAACTAGCATGATGGTTTGTTGGATTCCTGCCCCAGGGCTGGTTTTGGCCAAAAGTATGTGATTGTTTTCTAGCCCAAAGAAAGAAAGAAAAAAAAAAAGTCAATGAATAAATTAAGGAGACTTGGCTTTGCCCATGCTTGCTCGACTGGTCCCGATTCTCACTGGAAGACACTCACAAAGGGCTTCTCACTAACAAATAAATAGTTTCTTCTCCAGATCTGAGCTAGAAATGACTTCCCTAACTGAGGGCTTCCCTGGTGGCTCAGATGGAAAAGCATCTGCCTACAATGCAGGAGACCCAGGTTTGAGCCCTGGCTTGGGAAGATCCCCTGGAGAAGGAAATGGCACCCCACTCCAGTACTCTTGCCTGGAAAATCCCAGGGACGGAGGAGCTGGTGGGTTACAGTCCATGGGGTCCCAAAGAGTCGGACACGACTGAGCGACTTCACTTTCACTTTCAATCAACACAGAAACATCCAAGCAGCAGATATTTCCACAGTCTGAGCACCTTGGTTTAGTCACAAATTACACCCCTCTCGTTTTTGAAAAATAAGGGGTATAGTTTTTATTCTGAAAAGAGGCAGACACTGTTGCGTGCCTGATACCTTAGGACAGTGCCAAGAAGGGAATGTGGACACGGCGTGTCACTGTTGATGAAGAGAAAGGGGATGCCAGCGGATAGGGACTCTGTATTCTCAAGCTCAGAGACCACAGAATAAAAATGAGAACCAACTAAATGCCTTCCTTGCCTCTCCAGTCCACGCTAACCCAGGGCTGCCTGCTCACAGAGTCAGTGTGGACTTGGAAAGCTTCAGATATTTCACAGGGAGGTCAAAGCCACGTTTTCTGCTGCAGCAGGTCAGATTTTCAAGATGCCATCCCCCACCCCAAGGCCCTTGAAAAATAAGAGAGGGGTCTGATTCTTTGAGATGGGCACAATCCCTCCCCTCCCCAAACCTGGGAGTTAAGTGATCCCTCCCTCATCCCTTCCAAGGCCAGCACCTAATTTCAAATGTCCAGTCAGCCCATGAACAGCATGTTAGTCTCTGTCCGGGAGAGTGGACTTCTGGAACATCAACATCTCAGCCTCTGACTTAAGAGCTGAGAATTAATCTAACCAGAGGAATGGCACGCTGTCACTGAGGACAAACAGTCCCGGCTTTGCAGATCTGCCTCATCTTTTGTTTGCTTTGTTTTATAATCTAAACTTGCCACACAAACTGCAGTAGGTTATTTAACCCTTTGAAAACTCAAGTTCCTGAGCTGTAAGATAAAAATGATAAGAAATGCTTGGCAAGGGGGTTGTAATCCTTCTCATCCTCACAACTAGTACTAATATCTCCCGTTCTGCAGATGAGGACCAGGGGCACAGAAAAGTCAAGACACTTGCCCATGGTCACACAGCCAGTGAGCAGCCAAGCGGGGCTCCGACAGGCTGTCAGTGGGCATTTGCTCTCATCACAGGATCTTCTCTATCTCCATAAGGGGTTAGAAATGAAGGCCAATATTCATTTATTCATTCAATTTACCTTTGCAACACTCACAGAAGGAATGCTCACAGGAGGTTCTTAGACAATAAAAACAGCCTCCACTTCCAGGGTGTAAGAATTAATAAGAATGTATTAATAATATATATTAATTAATCATATATATTCTTCTTATATGTTTACATATTTTATATTATGCTCAGTCGCTCAGTTATGTCAGACTCTTTGAGACTCCATGGACTGCAGGCTCCTCTGTCCATGGAATTTTCCATGTAAGAATACTGGAGTGGGATGCCATAAATATATATTTATTTAGACTATATATTCTATAGTTATAGATATAGATCTATATCTAGCACTGTGTCTAGTGAATGTGCAGTAGGTGTGCAACAAGCAATCAAAGCTCATTAATAAGTCAGGGATCAAAAGGATGTGGGCCCGGCACCCTGGTGGGGCAGGCAGGCTGCCCTCCAGCTTTGCCCAGGTGGCAGGACTTCCGCTGAGACCATAACTAGATCCTGGTTTCCCTGGAGCTGAGCCAGATAACTAAGCACCCTAATGATTCCAGCCCTTCTCGGGGACCTTCGTCCAAAGGCAGGAGAGCCTTTGAAAGTGCACGGGTTTCTGCCGGGCCTTGCTTCCTGTTTGGAAGTCTCTCCAGTTCTGCACTTCAAAGAGGAGCTGCATCTGTCACGGGCTCCCAGCCCAGGCGGGGCCTTGCATCTCAGACTGAGAGAGGATGAGCCAGGTGCGGGGTATGGCAGGCTGCTGATACCGCTCAGACCCCAGCACAGCCCCCAGCAAGGCTGTCTGGGGGCTCCAGCAGCTGTGAGAGCCATCGGGAAGCCAGGTCTCCCCATGGCTGTGTGAGGCACCCCTCAGGGAGGGTGGGGCACTCCACAGAGCCAGTGTGCTTCAAAACCCACCTTCTGCCCAGTGGAGAGAACAGTACCCTTTTCTCTGGGCCAGGAAAGGACCAAACCAGCCACATCTTCAAAGAAAGCAGAGGCAGGCGGCAGGCCAAGGACAGGATGCGCCCTCTGGTTCCAAAGCACAGGTCTCAGAACCAGACCCACCAGGGGCTGGGGCCTGCCTTGGCCCCTCTTTAAGCCTGCCACATCACCATCTGAGAAATGGACATAAGAAGTCCCACTTCCCTGGACAGAAGGACATACATGGGAGACTCTGCACAGTGTCTAGAATATTTTTATGATGAGAAAACAGTAGTTATGGATGATCACGATGGGAAGATGATGGAGTTGGTGATGGAGAGGGAAGCCTGGCACACTGCAGTCCCTGGGGTCGCAAAGAGTCAGACACAGCTGAGCAACTGAACTGAATGATGGGAAGAAGAATATTAGGAAAATAATCATCCAGGCCTGCTCTAAGTCTTGCCTTGGTAAAGCTTCCTGTTAGGCACTCAGATAAAGCTCATATGCTCACCTTTATGTAACGAGTGTCAGCTACTCAATCATATCCAACTCTTTGCAACCCCATGGACTGTAGCCCACCAGGCTCCTCTCTCTGTGGGATTGTCCAGGCAAGAATACTGGAGTGGGTTGCCATTCCCTTCTCCAGGGGATCTTCCCAAGCCAGGGATCAAACTTGAGTCTCCCACATTGCAGGCAGATTCTTTACCATCTGAGCCACCAGATATAACAAACACACACATACATATATATATGGTGGCCCTAGGCCAGGCATTGTCCTGAGCATTCTGTAAATACTAACTCAATCCTCATAATAACTTCACACAGTGTGTATCATTCTTATGCCCATTTTACAGATAAGAAAACTAAGGCACAGAGAGATTAGGTGACCTACCCAAAGCTGTGAACTATAAGAGATAGATTTGAGCTAGGATTTAAACCTAGGCCGGCTGCCCTGGAGTTCATGCTTTTAACCAGAGCTACATTGCACTGCTCCATCATTATTCTTGTAGACACTGCCTATGACATCCCCTCACCTTGCTGGGTAGAGCTGCTCTTGGACTGGAAAGGAAGAACTCAAGGTCAGCAGGGACCTCCTCTCTAACATCATGCTGTTACTGCTGCTGCTGCTGCTGCTGCTAAGTCGCTTCGGTCGTGTCCGACTCTGTGCGACCCCATAGACGGCAGCCCACCAGGCTCCCCCGTCCCTGGGATTCTCCATGCAAGAACACTGAAGTGGGTTGCCATTTCCTTCTCCAATGCATGAAAGTGAAGTCGCTCAGTCGTGTTTGACTTTGCAACCCCGTGGACTGCAGCCTACCAGGCTCCTCCATCCATGGGATTTTCCAGGCAAGAGTACTGGAGTGGGGTGCCATCGCCTTCTCCACTAACATTATGAAGCCCCCAAAATACCAACAAAGCCCAGTTCAGAGTGGGCTTTCAGCCAACCCTTGCTGACTGACCTGCCAAGACCTGCTGTGTCCTTTTTCCCCTTCAACCCACCCACCGAGCAGAGATTCAAAGAGCACACACAGCATGCCTGTCTCTGTAGCTGGCGGCCTGCCCAACTCCCCTCCTGGGTGGTGCTTTCAAATTTGTAACCTTCACCTGCAGTAAGAAATTTATTTTCCATTGTGACTCATACACATCTAGTATATAAGTAACTGCAACAAAGGGCTCATGAAACAACATCTAATCTTATTACACAGGATGTACTTTCATATCCTTTTTTCTTTTTTGCATTGGTTGTGACCCACTAAATTGATTTTATGGGTTGTAGCCATGATCTGAAAAATTCCTCTTTAGGTTATTTCAGTTCTAACAGGTGAACAAGTAATTTCTGAGTGCACAACAATCCCTCCTGTAGCTGGAAAGCCCTGTCTACTACATGTGAGCAGCATGGTGCTGTCATACTCTGGGTGGTCACTCCGATCCTCCCCAGAGCCCTGAGCCTGGCTGGAGCACTGAGGTTGTGGAGACTGGGTGCGAGCTAGGAGCTAAGGACCTGAATTCAAATCAGCACTCGTGGGAGGCACAGAATTAAGAGCATGGCTTCAGAGTGTGCTGGAAAAATGAGTTGAGGTCTGGTTACAACTTGGGTGGTTCTTAACCTCCCATAAGCATCAGTTGCCTCTCCTGGAAATGGAGATTGTTAACATCCACTGCAGAGGGTGGCTGAAA
The DNA here is from genome assembly GCA_006410675.1 of Oreotragus oreotragus. NCBI lineage: Eukaryota > Metazoa > Chordata > Mammalia > Artiodactyla > Bovidae > Oreotragus > Oreotragus oreotragus. The sequence goes on along the minus strand of SJYX01006686.1, from coordinate 34,083 downwards.
GGGTAGCTGGGAGAGTGGATAGAGGATGGCTGGCAGGGTGGGTGACTGGGTGGGTGAATAGGTGGGGAGCTGGGAGGGTGAGCTGAGACACAGAAAGCATTCAGCAAAGTGCCAGAACCTGTAACACGAACGGGTGCTGACTGTGGTGGTGGGAGATCGCTGCTGCCCCCGATACCTGACCCAAAACCTTACAGTGCCTCCCGTCCTCCGCTCTGTGTCCTGTAGTTGCAAACTCTGCAACCTGCAGAAGATAGAGCAGCACACCCTAGCACATGCTTAACACTCAATAAAAGTCTGAACCAATTAACCAAGAGGCTGGGACTTACTCATCCAATAAGTCACTCATCACTGAGTGTTTTTTTGAAAAAGGTGTTTCCTACAACCCACTCCAGGGCCAGTCGCCAGTAAAATGTGTTGCATTAATTTCACTCATTTGATCTCATTTGACATCTCTGGACAGAGGACAATGCACCCCACCACCTAGGATGGAAAAGAGAGGGGACAGATTCCACCATGGCGTCCTCAAGACGCCTGTAAGTTACCACTGGTGACAGAGCTGGCCTTGCAAAGCCTGCTGATCCTTGCCTACCCAGCCTTCCCAGGGAGAAACAAGTGTCTCGGTAAACAGCTTATGCCCATGAAGATAACGAGGCTCCCTGCGATGAGAAGCACAGGATTGATGGGGTAGGAGGCAGGCAGGAAGTGTATTTCCACCTTGAGTTGTACTGTTCATGTGGCCCAGTGGTGGTAGGGACTCCTTAGAGGATGTGTACCTCTAAAGCCCAGAAAAGGAAGAGATGCTACCAACAGTCTACCTTGAGCCACAACAGGCTGATCTCCCTGAAGTTGTACAGGCAAGCATTCACTTCTGTGAAAGGCTAATTAGTCACGACAGCGCCATGCTTCAGACATAATTGCAATGGTCCCATTTGGGTCTCTGTGGGTCAGCTGTGATGGAATTTCCATTACCTATTGTGTTTTCGTTACTGGAGGACAATGTGTGTTTGGAGAAGGGGGTGTGGTCAAGAGGAAAGCACAAAAAGCCAGAATCTCTTGAGTATCTGTAAAACCCATCTCTGATTTTAAAACTTCATAAAGATGATGAATCTCTGTGAGCTGAAGAGTCTTCTTGGAATCTCAGCACTGTCTGTGGGAACGGCTCCTGGCAGGCAGTGTGGGCTTTGAAATCCAAGTCTCTCCGGCAACAGAGCAGAGTGAGCTCTCCCAACTTGGCCACTGAGAGTGGAAATAAGACCCAGGAGAGGGAGACTTTGTGTTCTGCTCACCTGGCCACCAGCCCTCGTGCTCCCACAGATGCAGACCATGGTTATGGATATACGGGTACCTGGCTCGTGAGCCAGGAATGTTCAAGTATCAACAAGGATAAAGCAGAATGACCTCATCTCTCCTGCCTTCCAGAGAGCAATGACGTGAAAGGGCCAGACATCCCCCTGGGTAAACAGGTGCACCAAGTTACAGGGTGTCACCAAAAGGCCCACTTCCCCAAATGTTAGAGCTGGGAGGGGGAAGGCTACTTTAGGGACCGTCTCACCCAGGGTTTCTCAGCCTCGGCACTAATGACATTTTGGCAAGATAAATGCAATGTGGACATTTGTCCTGTATGTCTTAGAATGTTTAACAGCATCTCTGGCCTCCATCTACTGGAGGCTAGCAGCACTCTTCCGCCCTCCCAGGTCGTGACAACTAAAGTGTCTCCAAACATTGCCAAAAGTCTCCTAGGGGGCAAAAGTCATCAGGGATTGAGGACCACTTATCTAGACTAGTGGTTCTCAAAGTAGATGCAAAGGAACATTAGTTAGTAGGCTCCTCTACAACCCAAGTATTCCATGATCAACTAAGTTTGTGAACCACTGCCCACTGAACCCCACTGCAGTGATTTACTGTATTATTGGACTGGCCAAAAGGCACATTCCGTCTTTTCCATAACATCTTATGGAAAACAAAGCTCTTTTTGGCCAACCTCTTAGTATCATTATATTAAGGACCCTGGAAAGTGCCATAGTAAGTAGAAACCTGTTTAATAACTTTAACTGTTTTGTGATCTTTCTCAAATAAGATGCTTTTATTATCTGTTTGCATCTTTCAGAGCTAAAGAATATCTTGTGAGATTTTTATATGTGTATGTGTATGTGTATGCAGGCACAATACACCAGGCAACCTTTCTCCCATTGATTAGATGAAGGGAAGCCATAAGCCAGTCTTGCTCCTAAGTCCCATTAACAGATGTGGGGCAGAGCTACGCCTAGAAGCCTGGAGCCCTGAATCCCAGTCCACCTCCTTCTGCACAAATGGTTTGGATGCTAGACACAACAGAAGTCCATCTTCTCACAACCATGCCACAATATGGTTCTACCAACACCACTGAGAACGTCCACCTGGAGAGCTAAAGCTAGTGAATATCAGCACAATACTCCCTGGAAGAACAAACCAAGCAGGCACTTTCTGCAGGTGAAGCCAAGGAGGACCTCACAAAGGTAATGACCACGACCATGGAGGATACAGGCAGGAGCCAGCTGCTCAACATCACATCCACACATGCCTCCCCAGCCCATCCAAGTGCAATCCCCACCAGAGACACTTATCTCTGTCTGAATACAGTGCACCTTCATATCGGGGCCGCCACAGAGTGGGCTTTGATAAAGTTTGGAGTATGCTAACCAACAAAGGTCAAGGGCTGAACCACCGATGTGCCTTGATTACAGTTCACAGGTCACCACTCCTCTCTGCCCTCTTCACACTTTTCTTGGATCACATTTCATCTTGGCCTTCTGGGCTGCAGAGAGAACGACTCCTTTTAGAGGCAGCAGCTTCCCCCTCCTCTGAACCGTCCGCTGTCTATCTCTGCAGGTGCACCAATTCTAAGAGATAAGATCAATTTCTAACTCATATCAGTCGACCCGGCATCCCTCCTGGAGGCAGTGTATCAAGGCATGTTTGCCAAGCAGATGTAACAACTGATCATTCACCCTCCTGGTGGTCTCGGCTGCCCAGACTGAGCACTGGAGGGACCATAGATTGGCTCTCATTCTTGGATTGCAAAACAATCAAAATAATATTAAAAGGGAAACTACTGATGGCATGACATTCTACAATTTTGCATGAAGATTGAAATATAATTGTACCTCGAGACCTCTGGGGTCCCAGGGATACTCTTTCAGTCCTAGGGAGCAGAAGAGGATCTCAGGGATTGCTCCTGGCCCTTTGTGACTTTCCAAGCAGAGGGGCTATAAGCACAGGTTCCAAGCTGGAGGGAAGGCCTGGGACCCCTCTGCTGGTTTACCTCGGCTCCAGCCAGTCTGAAACCTATAGCAGTAACTGCAGGCCACTGAGCAGATGCTGAGGGCTCAGCCCCGGGGCAGCTGCAGCCAACGAGTGTCTCAGCAGCTGAAACATGAATACAGCAGCAACTGCAGACTGCCTGCAGCTTCCCCCCAAAGTCTGTGCTGTGGAAACAGACAATCAGTGACTAGGAGGCCGGGACCTTGGATCAGAAAAGCACACAGCCAGCCCCTCCCACTTGCAGGATTCCAGACTCAGAGCCTCATCTTCACTCTTGCTTTCTCTTTCCTTTTCCCTTGTCAAGTTACTAGGGTAAGGTCATGCTTACCAAGAAGCCAAAGGGACAGTGCCTCCTTTGGGCTCATTTACCACTTCTCACAAAACTCACATAATCACCTCCTGTTCTTTCACTTCATGAGCCTATTTTTATTGCCACTGTGCTAGGTGCTGGGCCTATGGTGGTGAACAAGACAAAGATGACCTGCTCACTGGTTAATCCTATTGTATTTTGATACCTGCAAGAAATTCATTCAAAACAAGTGGTTGTCCTGATTTAACTTCCTCATTTCACACCAGTGTAACTCAAGCCCAGTCATCCAGGGTCAGATGCAAAAAACTTTAAAATGGGGAGAGACTTTGGAGATTACTTTTGGTGTCCCGTGCCACACCAAGGAGCAGTGGTGACATCTGGAAATAAAGAGACTTATTTGTCTGTCCCCAACCCCTTTGGAGCTTCCCAGGTGGCACTAGTAGTAAAGAACCCTGGCTGATACAGGAGTCATAAGAGATGCAGGTTCGACCCATGCGTGAGGAAGATCCCCTGAGGAGGACAGGAAAACCCCCTCCAGTATTCTTGTCTGGAGACTCCCATGGACAGAGAAGCCTGGCGGGCTACAGTCCATAGGGTTGCAAGGAGTTGGACGTGATTGAAGAGACTTGCCTACATGCACGTAATCCCTTTGAAAGGCCAGTGAGAAAACAGAGCCCCACACACGTGAAAGGCCCCACATACTGTCCATGGGGAGGCAGTGGCCCTGCCAGGCCCAGAAGGCAGGGAACCCACAGTTTTCGACAGATCATCAACTGTGTCACCATCATGGTGACATCAAGCCTGAGTGACACCCAATGTTTGCGCTGTCCCAAGCCTGGAGCCCAGGCCACAAAGATAATTGCCATGCCGTCAGAGCCACAGCCACCAGACAATGCCTCCCTTTTGGGAAGATCCACTAAACGTTTTATAGCACCGACATGCCACTGCCTCCAAGGGACCCAGCCCTCATCCAACTCAGGACTTGTGTGCCCACATCATCAGCTAGCACAAGCTTCTTCCTGCTTCCCAACCATACAAACACAGCACCTACCTCGCTGAAGTAACACACAAAGGCAAGCCTTAGAGCTATGTGGACCACTAAAGAGGGTGGGGGACTAGCATAGCCTCTGACATCTGTAGTAATGCCCAACTCTTAACTTCGGGACAACTTTCCCCATGGCAGAAGTGACTGCTAGGAAATCAGCTGCACCAGGATCATCAGAAGTCCATCACTATCTGTGTTAAATAGTTGAATAATAATGTGTTGAGGTCCCTGTGAGGAGCATGGGATGACAAGGATGCAAAAGATGGTGCCTGGGTTTCCCCTGCTCTCCGTAACTAGAGAAAAGGCTGAGCAGCAACATAGACCCAGCAGAGACAAAAATAAATGAATTAATAGAAATTATTAAAAAGAAAAAGACGGTGCCTCCACCTTCAAGGAACTATCTGGCTGGTGGAAGTTACCCCAATGTGACCTATCAATGGTGAGGTCAAAAATGGAGTCGAGGTCAGCAGCTCGGGGAGGCTAATCCAGGAGAGGGACTCAGTCAGTGCCTCCTAAGCCACTCACACCTGCCCATCACACACTCTGCCCCACTTACGTGCTACCTGCACCATTCACTTCTTCAGCTTTTTCTTTAAGCAGACTCATGTTTTTAATTAAATATATCTCAATAAAACCTTAGAACACTGCTATATGTGAAAACCTGGTATAACTCGTGAAAAAATAGAAGATAACTTTCAAAATAATCACAGTGTAAAACAAAGCCAGGTCACGAAATTCCAGGCGGATGCCACTGCTGACAGGCTCTCAGCCAAGGCTGCCCATGCCTTCATTCACAGGGGACAAGGCGGAGTGTTGAGAAGTTTTCAAAACACCAAAGTGATAAACTTCCCCGGTGGTCAGCTGGCTAAGACTCCGAGTTCCCAATGCAGGGGGCCCCAGCTTTAGAACCACATGCTGCAAATAAGAGTCCGCCTGCCGCAACGAAAGACCCCACATGCTGGAACGGAGACCGAGGATCCCATGTGCCACAACTAAGGCCCATCACAGCTAAATAAATAAATACATATTAAAACCAAACACCAAACCGAGATACTCGACGTGTGATAATCAGGACTGGAAGAAAAGTGAAAAAGGACTCTCTTCTGCTTGATGATTCAAGGTCTTATCTACGTATCACTGGAAGGTACCAAAAGTACCCACTGTGTGCTTCCTGCACTTGGAGAAACCTTGAAGCCTGAATTGTTTCCATCAACACCTAGAATCAATAATACCGTAAGTTTATGGCTTAACATCAAAGTCAGGCACGAGGATGTCAGACAATGCTCAAGCAACACTGGGTTGCTGGTCGAATTAGGTTTCCAAACTTTCTGTCCTCCCTCCAATGTTAAATATATCCTATGGTTTGCAAATCAGGACAAAAAAGACCAGAGTCGGGAGAGAAAGGGCCCAGCTCATCCAAGCTGGCAGCAACAGAGTGAAGAATCGTCAGTCTTCAATCGTTTGGGACCCAGAATCCGGAAGGAAGAGAGGGCTTTTCAAATGGTTTTGTTCTCAGTTTTAGACCATGAGTGGAATTCCATCAGAGGACCCCCAAGAAGTGGAGGCAGTCTTGGCAGGTGCAGAGCATGTCTGAACCAGGAAGGGAAGGCAGATCTGGATCCCCTAGAGGAGACGAGCACCTTGATGCAGTCCAAAGTCCATTCCTAAGGAGATTAGGAAGACCCCAGCAAAGCTGGCCTTCACAAGCTACATACCCAACTGGAGAAGAGTTCCCAGAATTCCGGGTAGAACTGGGCAAAGAAAACCCAACAGGTTACACCAGAGGCTTGCCAAAGTTAAAAGCTAAATCAGAGCTGAACGTTTACAAGAAGATTCTCCCCTCTTGAAAAGCAATCCTTTGTAGGCTGAGCTTCCCTGGAACACTTAAGTGTTTGTTAACAGATTATTAACTGCTTGGCAGGTTCTCAAGCTCTAAAGAAAACTTGTAGGGAAAAGAAGGGGGAAGGATGTGGAGTCCCTGTGCTGTTCGCCAGGCTTTTTGCTTGTGCTTCACATCCCGTGCATGCGCACTATGTCTCTTCAGTCGTGTCCAATTCTTTGAGACTCCATGGACTGTAGCCCAGCAAGCTCCTCTGTCCAGATTATCCAAGCAAGAATACTGGAGTGGGTTGCCACGCCCTCCTCCAGGGGATCTTACCAACCTGAGGACTGAACCTGTACCTCCTGTGATTCCTGCACTGCAGGCGGATCCTTTACCACCAACCCACCAGGGANTGTGAGCCAGGAATGTTCAAGTATCAACAAGGATAAAGCAGAATGACCTCATCTCTCCTGCCTTCCAGAGAGCAATGACGTGAAAGGGCCAGACATCCCCCTGGGTAAACAGGTGCACCAAGTTACAGGGTGTCACCAAAAGGCCCACTTCCCCAAATGTTAGAGCTGGGAGGGGGAAGGCTACTTTAGGGACCGTTTCACCCAGGGTTTCTCAGCCTCGGCACTAATGACATTTTGGCAAGATAAATGCAATGTGGACATTTGTCCTGTATGTCTTAGAATGTTTAACAGCATCTCTGGCCTCCATCTACTGGAGGCTAGCAGCACTCTTCCGCCCTCCCAGGTCGTGACAACTAAAGTGTCTCCAAACATTGCCAAAAGTCTCCTAGGGGGCAAAAGTCATCAGGGATTGAGGACCACTTATCTAGACTAGTGGTTCTCAAAGTAGATGCAAAGGAACATTAGTTAGTAGGCTCCTCTACAACCCAAGTATTCCATGCTCAACTAAGTTTGTGAACCACTGCCCACTGAACCCCACTGCAGTGATTTACTGTATTATTGGATTGGCCAAAAGGCACATTCCGTCTTTTCCATAACATCTTATGGAAAACAAAGCTCTTTTTGGCCAACCTCTTAGTATCATTATATTAAGGACCCTGGAAAGTGCCATAGTAAGTAGAAACCTGTTTAATAACTTTAACTGTTTTGTGATCTTTCTCAAATAAGATGCTTTTATTATCTGTTTGCATCTTTCAGAGCTAAAGAATATCTTGTGAGATTTTTATATGTGTATGTGTATGTGTATGCAGGCACAATACACCAGGCAACCTTTCTCCCATTGATTAGATGAAGGGAAGCCATAAGCCAGTCTTGCTCCTAAGTCCCATTAACAGATGTGGGGCAGAGCTACGCCTAGAAGCCTGGAGCCCTGAATCCCAGTCCACCTCCTTCTGCACAAACGGTTTGGATGCTAGACACAACAGAAGTCCATCTTCTCACAACCATGCCACAATATGGTTCTACCAACACCACTGAGAACGTCCACCTGGAGAGCTAAAGCTAGTGAATATCAGCACAATACTCCCTGGAAGAACAAACCAAGCAGGCACTTTCTGCAGGTGAAGCCAAGGAGGACCTCACAAAGGTAATGACCACGACCATGGAGGATACAGGCAGGAGCCAGCTGCTCAACATCACATCCACACATGCCTCCCCAGCCCATCCAAGTGCAATCCCCACCAGAGACACTTATCTCTGTCTGAATACAGTGCACCTTCATATCGGGGCCGCCACAGAGTGGGCTTTGATAAAGTTTGGAGTATGCTAACCAACAAAGGTCAAGGGCTGAACCACCGATGTGCCTTGATTACAGTTCACAGGTCACCACTCCTCTCTGCCCTCTTCACACTTTTCTTGGATCACATTTCATCTTGGCCTTCTGGGCTGCAGAGAGAACGACTCCTTTTAGAGGCAGCAGCTTCCCCCTCCTCTGAACCGTCCGCTGTCTATCTCTGCAGGTGCACCAATTCTAAGAGATAAGATCAATTTCTAACTCATATCAGTCGACCCAGCATCCCTCCTGGAGGCAGTGTATCAAGGCATGTTTGCCAAGCAGATGTAACAACTGATCATTCACCCTCCTGGTGGTCTCGGCTGCCCAGACTGAGCACTGGAGGGACCATAGATTGGCTCTCATTCTTGGACTGCAAAACAATCAAAATAATATTAAAAGGGAAACTACTGATGGCATGACATTCTACAATTTTGCATGAAGATTGAAATATAATTGTACCTCGAGACCTCTGGGGTCCCAGGGATACTCTTTCAGTCCTAGGGAGCAGAAGAGGATCTCAGGGATTGCTCCTGGCCCTTTGTGACTTTCCAAGCAGAGGGGCTATAAGCACAGGTTCCAAGCTGGAGGGAAAGCCTGGGACCCCTCTGCTGGTTTACCTCGGCTCCAGCCAGTCTGAAACCTACAGCAGTAACTGCAGGCCACTGAGCAGATGCTGAGGGCTCAGCCCCGGGGCAGCTGCAGCCAACGAGTGTCTCAGCAGCTGAAACATGAATACAGCAGCAACTGCAGACTGCCTGCAGCTTCCCCCCAAAGTCTGTGCTGTGGAAACAGACAATCAGTGACTAGGAGGCCGGGACCTTGGATCAGAAAAGCACACAGCCAGCCCCTCCCACTTGCAGGATTCCAGACTCAGAGCCTCATCTTCACTCTTGCTTTCTCTTTCCTTTTCCCTTGTCAAGTTACTAGGGTGAGGTCATGCTTACCAAGAAGCCAAAGGGACAGTGCCTCCTTTGGGCTCATTTACCACTTCTCACAAAACTCACATAATCACCTCCTGTTCTTTCACTTCATGAGCCTATTTTTATTGCCACTGTGCTAGGTGCTGGGCCTATGGTGGTGAACAAGACAAAGATGACCTGCTCACTGGTTAATCCTATTGTATTTTGATACCTGCAAGAAATTCATTCAAAACAAGTGGTTGTCCTGATTTAACTTCCTCATTTCACACCAGTGTAACTCAAGCCCAGTCATCCAGGGTCAGATGCAAAAAACTTTAAAATGGGGAGAGACTTTGGAGATTACTTTTGGTGTCCCGTGCCACACCAAGGAGCAGTGGTGACATCTGGAAATAAAGAGACTTATTTGTCTGTCCCCAACCCCTTTGGAGCTTCCCAGGTGGCACTAGTAGTAAAGAACCCTGGCTGATACAGGAGTCATAAGAGATGCAGGTTCGACCCATGCGTGAGGAAGATCCCCTGAGGAGGACAGGAAAACCCCCTCCAGTATTCTTGCCTGGAGACTCCCATGGACAGAGAAGCCTGGCGGGCTACAGTCCATAGGGTTGCAAGGAGTTGGACGTGATTGAAGAGACTTGCCTACATGCACGTAATCCCTTTGAAAGGCCAGTGAGAAAACAGAGCCCCACACACGTGAAAGGCCCCACATACTGTCCATGGGGAGGCAGTGGCCCTGCCAGGCCCAGAAGGCAGGGAACCCACAGTTTTCGACAGATCATCAACTGTGTCACCATCATGGTGACATCAAGCCTGAGTGACACCCAATGTTTGCGCTGTCCCAAGCCTGGAGCCCAGGCCACAAAGATAATTGCCATGCCGTCAGAGCCACAGCCACCAGACAATGCCTCCCTTTTGGGAAGATCCACTAAACGTTTTATAGCACCGACATGCCACTGCCTCCAAGGGACCCAGCCCTCATCCAACTCAGGACTTGTGTGCCCACATCATCAGCTAGCACAAGCTTCTTCCTGCTTCCCAACCATACAAACACAGCACCTACCTCGCTGAAGTAACACACAAAGGCAAGCCTTAGAGCTATGTGGACCACTAAAGAGGGTGGGGGACTAGCATAGCCTCTGACATCTGTAGTAATGCCCAACTCTTAACTTCGGGACAACTTTCCCCATGGCAGAAGTGACTGCTAGGAAATCAGCTGCACCAGGATCATCAGAAGTCCATCACTATCTGTGTTAAATAGTTGAATAATAATGTGTTGAGGTCCCTGTGAGGAGCACGGGATGACAAGGATGCAAAAGATGGTGCCTGGGTTTCCCCTGCTCTCCGTAACTAGAGAAAAGGCTGAGCAGCAACATAGACCCAGCAGAGACAAAAATAAATGAATAAATAGAAATTATTAAAAAGAAAAAGACGGTGCCTCCACCTTCAAGGAACTATCTGGCTGGTGGAAGTTACCCCAATGTGACCTATCAATGGTGAGGTCAAAAATGGAGTCGAGGTCAGCAGCTCGGGGAGGCTAATCCAGGAGAGGGACTCAGTCAGTGCCTCCTAAGCCACTCACACCTGCCCATCACACACTCTGCCCCACTTACGTGCTACCTGCACCATTCACTTCTTCAGCTTTTTCTTTAAGCAGACTCATGTTTTTAATTAAATATATCTCAATAAAACCTTAGAACACTGCTATATGTGAAAACCTGGTATAACTCGTGAAAAAATAGAAGATAACTTTCAAAATAATCACAGTGTAAAACAAAGCCAGGTCACGAAATTCCAGGCGGATGCCACTGCTGACAGGCTCTCAGCCAAGGCTGCCCATGCCTTCATTCACAGGGGACAAGGCGGAGTGTTGAGAAGTTTTCAAAACACCAAAGTGATAAACTTCCCCGGTGGTCAGCTGGCTAAGACTCCGAGTTCCCAATGCAGGGGGCCCCAGCTTTAGAACCACATGCTGCAAATAAGAGTCCGCCTGCCGCAACGAAAGACCCCACATGCTGGAACGGAGACCGAGGATCCCATGTGCCACAACTAAGGCCCATCACAGCTAAATAAATAAATACATATTAAAACCAAACACCAAACCGAGATACTCGACGTGTGATAATCAGGACTGGAAGAAAAGTGAAAAAGGACTCTCTTCTGCTTGATGATTCAAGGTCTTATCTACGTATCACTGGAAGGTACCAAAAGTACCCACTGTGTGCTTCCTGCACTTGGAGAAACCTTGAAGCCTGAATTGTTTCCATCAACACCTAGAATCAATAATACCGTAAGTTTATGGCTTAACATCAAAGTCAGGCACGAGGATGTCAGACAATGCTCAAGCAACACTGGGTTGCTGGTCGAATTAGGTTTCCAAACTTTCTGTCCTCCCTCCAATGTTAAATATATCCTATGGTTTGCAAATCAGGACAAAAAAGACCAGAGTCGGGAGAGAAAGGGCCCAGCTCATCCAAGCTGGCAGCAACAGAGTGAAGAATCGTCAGTCTTCAATCGTTTGGGACCCAGAATCCGGAAGGAAGAGAGGGCTTTTCAAATGGTTTTGTTCTCAGTTTTAGACCATGAGTGGAATTCCATCAGAGGACCCCCAAGAAGTGGAGGCAGTCTTGGCAGGTGCAGAGCATGTCTGAACCAGGAAGGGAAGGCAGATCTGGATCCCCTAGAGGAGACGAGCACCTTGATGCAGTCCAAAGTCCATTCCTAAGGAGATTAGGAAGACCCCAGCAAAGCTGGCCTTCACAAGCTACATACCCAACTGGAGAAGAGTTCCCAGAATTCCGGGTAGAACTGGGCAAAGAAAACCCAACAGGTTACACCAGAGGCTTGCCAAAGTTAAAAGCTAAATCAGAGCTGAACGTTTACAAGAAGATTCTCCCCTCTTGAAAAGCAATCCTTTGTAGGCTGAGCTTCCCTGGAACACTTAAGTGTTTGTTAACAGATTATTAACTGCTTGGCAGGTTCTCAAGCTCTAAAGAAAACTTGTAGGGAAAAGAAGGGGGAAGGATGTGGAGTCCCTGTGCTGTTCGCCAGGCTTTTTGCTTGTGCTTCACATCCCGTGCATGCGCACTATGTCTCTTCAGTCGTGTCCAATTCTTTGAGACTCCATGGACTGTAGCCCAGCAAGCTCCTCTGTCCAGATTATCCAAGCAAGAATACTGGAGTGGGTTGCCACGCCCTCCTCCAGGGGATCTTACCAACCTGAGGACTGAACCTGTACCTCCTGTGATTCCTGCACTGCAGGCGGATCCTTTACCACCAACCCACCAGGGACGCCCTTACATACCATATCTCCTAAATTAACCCTCCCAGCAGGGTCAGGAATGATCAGCTCCATTCTATAGAAAAGAAAACTGAGCACAGAGAAGTAAAGTAACTCACACAAGGTCACACAGCTACTACAGCACGAAAGCAATGGCTGTCTCTAGCAGCGCATAGCATGGCCTTCCCAGGGAAATACGATCTGCATGCATTTGCATTTTATGATGACTGTGTACTAAAACATGCCTTCTGGCATATAATTCAATGACTGTTTCAAAAGCACATACATACATTCTAAGAAAGCCATACACAGTAAAGATGACAATTTAGAACATATAACTTATTATGAGTCAGAAGTATCAAAAGAAAATTATCTGATTATACCAGGCTAGAAAGGGAGAGGGTTCCTGGTGCCTAAAACTCTATCATTCCAGTCATATCCAATACACACACACACACACAGACACACACGATCCCTCAGCTGAAATGTTCCACTTGAGGAGATGGAAAAGCAAGGGCTAGACAGATGTTTCCAGCTCAGCCTTGATGCTGAGCTTCTCCTCTACCTCCAAGGATCTGGAACTTATCTGGCAAGCCAGGTGGCAGAATAGAGAGCTCCATTACCAAGGGTGGGCCTGGGATGCTTTCTGAGCAGGATCGGGCAACTATATCCTCCTTCAGGAGATAAACTCTGAATGTAGGATGGAAGCATTGTGTTATAAATTCTGAATGTAGGATGGAAGCATTGTGCTACTCAGAGGTAATCAGCTGGGGAAGGATAGAAGGAAAGGGAAAGAAAAAGACAGAGAGGGGAGGGAAGGGGAGGGAAGAAGGGTGGAAGGCAGGAAGTCAACCTAAAACATGTTGTCAGTGGCACAGGGTAAAATAAGAAGAGCTTTTCAGTGACTGAAGACATTTTTTTAAATGAAAGATAGGGAAAGCTGCTACACTAAGCTGGTGGGATTTGGGTTGGTTTTTAAAATGTCAAGTTCCTATTAAACAGGTTTTTCAACAAGTAAAATTTTGGAGTGAAAAGGTATGAACATTTGTGGATAGAAAATTCAGAGCAACTCACCAAGGGCAACTTCGTTTGTGGTAACGTCCTAAGACAGGCATATACACACTTCCTAACGCAACTGTTTAGGCCCCCGAGAGCCCAAGCCAAGGCCCCCTGAAGTAGACATGGGGTTTCACAGAGACTGAAGCGGGCTTCTGGTGGCAGGGCCTATAAACCCACAGAGGGAGGGGATATAAGATACAGAGCTAAGAGCCCTACACTGGGAGCCAGGACCATGCTCTGTGGACAAGACAGATGACCCTGGGCAAGTCCCACTGGCCACTTCCCAAAAGCAAGAGGCTACACGCACCAGCGGTGGCAAACTCAAACGCTTTAACAAGTTAGGCTGGGGACACAGGATGGAAAGGGTCAGCAGGGACTATGGTGATCTAGAAAGCATGTGCCCGGGCCAAGGAGGCAGCAGATCCAGATCACTGTCAGGTCCCATGAGGCCAGATCAGCTGATTTTTTTTCAACAGATGCTGGAAATCCATACCTTCGTGTCGATACACTTGATCTTTCTGTTAGCATCTATCTAACTTTTTCAATTAGACACCACGAACGTGGCGCACACGCTGGAAGTGCTCTCTGGATTACATGTTCCAAACGCCCTAGAAGTGTCACGTGTCAAGTCGGGTGGGTATGTGTCCCCTGCTTTATCACTGCACAGTGCAGGCAGCGTGAGCTCCCATGGTTCTTCCAACACGCCACTTCTGTTAGAGCAAGTGACGAGAGAAAAAGGCAACAGAACGCTTCCAGGTGGCTCCGTCTGAGGTCCCTTGACCCCAGGGAAAGGTGACAAAATGCCTGGCTGGACCACTGCCTCTGCCTCCTGACTCAGGCTGTGACTGGGCATCTGAGCATCCTGCCACGGCCTGGAAGGGCCCTTCCCATCCTGCAGTTCGAATCTGTGGACGAGCTTAGAGCTTCTCTAAGAAACATCAGCATCCTGCTTTTCTAACAAGCTCCTGGGTGATGCAGCTGTTGGTGGTCCTTGGAACCACACTTTGAGGAGCAAGGCAGCACTTGCATAACCTTCTTTATCTCCTGCCCCTTTTCTCTCTTCCTGAGGCCCACAAGCAAGTCTCCTCTGACTGCCAAATTCCTTTCCCTCTCAAGCCATTACCCCAGTTATCTCCCCAGTTTCTTATAAGCCTTCTGCAAACTAGCCTTCTGCCTTGACTTCTCTACCACCTTCCTCTCTACTAAAAGCCCTGCTCCGGCTTCTCCTCCCGTCCCACCATGTTCCTAGAATTATTCCTTCAGGTCACTAATAACCTTCTAATTGCCTAATTCAATATCCTCTTCTGAGAGCCCATCCAAACAAAGTTCTCTAATTGATAATAATAATGATATTTATCAGTTGGATATTAAGTGCATCAGTGACTGTCCCAAGTCTTTGCCTAAGAAGTACTTCAAATGCATTATCTTATCCCCTAAAGTATGTTCTATAATTAGTCTCATTTTTACAAATGAGGAAACAAGCTCAGAGAGCTTAAGTAACTTGTCCAAGGTCACAGAACTAGAAAGGAGCGGAGAAGGGATTTGCTACTTGGGCAGTCAGCTACAAAGTCCACACTCTCCCCCTGCAATATGTTATTATGAAAAATTTCAAACACATAACAAGGCTGAAAGAATTTTACAGAGAACACCGGAATACTTATCACCTAGATTCTACCATATACATGGTATTAGTCGCTCAGTCATGTCCGACTCTCTGCAACCCCATGGACGGTAGCCCACTAGGCTCCTCTGTCCGTGGGGATTCTTCAGGCAAGAATACTGAGTGGGTAGCCATTCCTTTCTCCAGGGGATCTTCCCAACCCAGGGACTGAACTCACATCTCCTGCATGGCAGGCAGATTCTTTACCACTAGCACCACACACAGGTTTACCATGAACATCATTATATTTTACCATATGCATTGCTTTATCACAAATCTGTCTGAAAGTTGTCATTTTTGTCTCTACTTGAAAAGCAGCCTACAAAACACTTTTAAGGCTTAGCTCAGATGTTATAATTTCTGACCCTGCCCTCCCCCCAAACTCCCTCTCTCCTGGGGTTGGGATGGGGCAGCAGGTAAGGGTGTTGATTCTGGAGGACCTGTGTAGCTCACCATACCACATGTCCCAGCCACCAGCCTCGGATCCTTCTCCTGGCACAAAACAGGGAGGGAAGGTGTTTGAGAATAGTTCACCACCTTGAAATGCCTCCCCAGGCCCTGAGGGGTCTTTCAGAAAGTGGCCAGGGGAACACAAGGACAGGCAGTGTACCGGACAGGGAGCCACGCCTCCCTTTGGAGGCCTTTAACCTGTTCAAGTGGGATGAATGGTACCCGTTGGCTCTGATGCTTTTGTGTTTCCCAGATGCAGGAGGCCTCAGGCTCCATCACTAGACCCAGGAGTATGATGGGACGCAGCCCAGGGTCTCTTTGCACACCTCGAGGGGAGGCCATAGAACACACTGTGAACAATCGATGTGAATGATTCCCCTGGAGTCCTGTAGGCCGGTGGCGCCTCTGCCAACCCCAGCCCATCTGCTCCAGGGAAAAGGTGTTCAAGCATAAAATAACAGCTTTCTCTCAGTGCCTCTTGCAAAGTAAAGCCCCCTCAAGGGGGCAGCATATGAAAAGAAAGGTCTCCCCTTGAAGCGCTGGAATCTCAGTCCTGCCACCTCTCCATTGCTTCCTACCGTGTGACCTTAAGAAACCCCCCTACCCTCTCTGGGACAGGGCTTTCTCATCTGTACAAATAAGAGGATACCAAATAAAACAAATAAGCAAATCTGGCCCATCTACTCTGTCCATGGCAGTGGGCTGGGGCTGGGTGGAAGGGAAATAGGCATACAAAAGATCTCAGCACACACTACCATGCCCTGTTCTAAGCCCTTCTTTGCCTGTATTAACTCACTGGATTCTTCCAAACTCTATGAGGTGGGTGCAATTTTTATCCACATTTTATAGGTGGGAAAACTGAGGCACAGAGAAATGAAAACTTTCCTAAGATCATATGGTCAGGAAGAGGCAGAGCAAGGGTGAAACACAGGAGGCTGTGGAATCTGCATGGATGAGACCACCACACCCAGCTGCCTCCTGGAGAAGTCTATGACCCTCTCTGCACCTTCCAACAAGCTTCAGTTCAGTTGAGGTGGCAGGACAAATACGAAGATGTAAATGCTGATGAAATATTTAAATAACACTTTGAGATAATAGTGGGAAAGACACTGCCAGGCATAACATGATTAATCGCCAAATGAAAGTGTTCAGACAGAATTGCTCTAAAGGTCCAGAAAAAAAAAGAAACACGTGAGATCATTCTGAGATTGGAGGAATCCCAGGAGACTGGAGGTGAACTGGATTTTGCAGGATGAGAACAAGCAAAGAGGAAATGAGAGGGGATTCCAGCAGAAGTCAAAATTCAAGAGGTAGCCCGCCCTCGCCCCCGCCAGTTCTGAAGAAGCAGAGAGCCCCCAGATGACTGAAGGTGGCTTAGGAGAAGAGGGTACGATGCTGCTGGAAAGGTGAGCTGAGGCCAGGCCTCAGATACCAGGCTGAGTCTGAACTTGACTGTAGGTAACAGGGAGCTGTGAAGAATAGGAGCTGTGGAGTGAGGATAGAGAGGGATCTTTACCAGAATGCCTTCAGGTGGTGATACACTGCATATACTGGGGGTACTCAAGGGGGAACTCAATGAATCATAGACATTGGCCAAGGAACTCTAGCGTCTTGACAAAGCAAAGCAAGACCCAGCTAGGAAGGGGGACACCTGAAGCCTTCTGCTGGGCTGGCTTTCCAGGGCTGTTAAGAACTGAGCACACTGTGCAAACAGGGAAGCAAGCAATTATGATCCAAACAGCCCCCCAGGTCACACCCAGCAAACAAAATTTTTTCTAAATGCTATTTTTAATCCTTCTGTTGACCAAAAANGCACACTGTGCAAACAGGGAAGCAAGCAACTACGATCCAAACAGCCCCCCAGGTCACACCCGGCAAACAAAATTTTTTCTAAATGCTATTTTTAATCCTTCTGTTGACCAAAAACACACTGGGAAGAAATGAAGCATGAACATCAACAAGAGGCTTTCCAAACTCTCCTCTCGCCTATTAGCCACGCGGCAGCCATGCAGCGGCCCCGCAGACTCACCACATGGCCCACCAGCCAGGTGGCCCCTTCTGGTCCAGGACAGGAGGATCTGCTTAATTATGTGCTGACTATAAATAGAAGGCTTGAGCAATAGGCTGAGATTTGTTCTGTCTCATATAGCAAGATAGGGTCCCACAGTTGGCCAAGTGAGGGTCATGGGGGCTCACTTACTCCGTCAAGGCCACAGGAGCATAAGTTCGGAACAGCTTGGAGTCCGCTGCAGACCGGCCTCTGCTAGAGAAGCCAGCAGTGGAGGGGACTTGGCCACTCACAGTTCTTAGAGGGGGCTGTGGGGGTCGGAAAAGAGGTGTCCCGGGAGACTAGAAAGGCCCATTTTCTTTGAGGTGTCTCCCTACCCATGGGATCAAGATCTGGCTCCAGCCTCCCCAAGGCCATTCCTCTTTGCTACCCACTGTGCCCAGGTCCACCCTGCACTCTGAGTCCCACTGACTCCTAGGCTACAGCAGCCACCCCAAGGAGTGAATTCCGCAGACCAGACCCGGGAGGTGAGACAAATGCACATTTAAGGGCAGGAACACCCNCCCAGGTCCACCCTGCGCTCTGAGTCCCACCGACTCCTAGGCTACAGCAGCCACCCCAAGGAGTGAATTCCGCAGACCAGACCCGGGAGGTGAGACAAATGCACATTTAAGGGCAGGAACACCCGTCCTTGGTTCCCAGTGCCAGCAAATGGAAGCCTGGCATTCAAGGCCCCCTTCTCCTCATCACCTGTGCCACCTCCCAATGCCATCTCCATTGTCACTCCCGCCCCACAGGTCCTCTCATCCTCCCAGCTGGGCTTTTTGCACTCTATGCATTAGCCCTCTCTTGCCTCAGCTCCTAGGTTACCCATCCAGCCCCTGCAACCTCAGGGGGGCCCAGGACTAATGTCAGATGAGTCTGGTCTGGCCTCTGGGACCCACTACTTCACTAGCTATAAGACCTTGGCCAAGTGACTTAATCAGTCAGTGCCTCCATTTACTCAGCTGTGCAATGGGCACAACAGTGTGTGGATCTCCCAGGGTTCCTTATGAGGATGAGCAAGAGAACACGAAAAGGGTTTCTCCTGGAACCTGGCACACGGCAGGGTTCCCTAGGAGAGTCACTGGCAGCTCTCATCCACATCTAGCATGCCCATGTGTGCACTGACTCTTTTACTCAGCTGTGCAATGGGCACAACAGTGTGTGGATCTCCCAGGGTTCCTTA
Organism: Oreotragus oreotragus; assembly: GCA_006410675.1. Taxonomy (NCBI): domain Eukaryota; kingdom Metazoa; phylum Chordata; class Mammalia; order Artiodactyla; family Bovidae; genus Oreotragus; species Oreotragus oreotragus. The sequence continues at coordinate 15,261 of SJYX01006686.1, read as the reverse complement.
TGAGGATGAGCAAGAGAACACAAAAAGGGTTTCTCCTGGAACCTGGCACATGGCAGGGTTCCCTAGGAGAGTCACTGGCAGCTCTCATCCACATCTAGCATGCCCATGTGTGCACTGACTCGGCATTGTGGGTGGCTGACCCCGCCCCCCACCACCTTGTCCCCTCCACAACCCAGTGGCATGGCAGGAGGCAACAGGAATCAGCACTCTGTACTTGGGGCTCCAGCTCCTGTCTGGTGAGAATCTCAACTCATTTCCCTACGTGTCTGATGATTGCTATTTACCCCATCATTGACCCTCCTCCTGTCCCAGTCTGGGGAGGCTTCGGGTGGAGGGGGGGCGGTGGATGGAGCAGTGTGACTAGCTCTGAGGTGGTCAAGGTGTAGGGAGGATGTTCCTTCCCAGCACATGTTTGGTTTTCAGTGAATGTGTTTGCCCANAAATTTCAAACACATAACAAGGCTGAAAGAATTTTACAGAGAACACCGGAATACTTATCACCTAGATTCTACCATATACATGGTATTAGTCGCTCAGTCATGTCCGACTCTCTGCAACCCCATGGACAGTAGCCCACTAGGCTCCTCTGTCCATGGGGATTCTTCAGGCAAGAATACTGACTGGATTCCTTTCTCCAAGGGATCTTCCCAACCCAGGGACTGACCTCACATCTCCTGCATGGCAGGCAGATTCTTTACCACTAGCACCACACACAGGTTTACTATGAACATCATTATATTTTACCGTATGTATTGCTTTATCACAAATCTGTCTGAAAGTTGTCGTCTTTGTCTCTACTTGAAAAGCAGCCTACAAAACACTTTTAAGGCTTAGCTCAGATGTTATAATTTCTGACCCTGCCCTCCCCCCAACCTCACTCTCTCCTGGAGTTGGGATGGGGCAGCAGGAAAGGGGTGTTGATCCTGGAGGACCTGTGTAGCTCACCATACCACATGTCCCAGCCAGCCTCGGATCCTTCTCCTGGCACAAAGCAGGGAGGGAAGGTGTTTAAGAATAGTTCACCACCTTGAAATGCCTCCCCAGGCCCTGAGGGGTCTTTCAGAAAGTGGCCAGGGGAACACAAGGACAGGCAGTGTACCGGACAGGGAGCCACGCCTCCCTCTGGAGGCCTTTAACCTGTTCAAGTGGGATGAATGGTACCCTTTGGCTCTGATGCTTTTGTGTTTCCCAGATGCAGGAGGCCTCAGGCTCCATCACTAGACCCAGGAGTATGATGGGACGCAGCCCAGGGTCTCTTTGCACACCTCGAGGGGAGGCCATAGAACACACTGTGAACAATCGATGTGAATGATTCCCCTGGAGTCCTGTAGGCCGGTGGCGCCTCTGCCAACCCCAGCCCATCTGCTCCAGGGAAAAGGTGTTCAAGCATAAAATAACAGCTTTCTCTCAGTGCCTCTTGCAAAGTAAAGCCCCCTCAAGGGGGCAGCATATGAAAAGAAAGGTCTCCCCTTGAAGCGCTGGAATCTCAGTCCTGCCACCTCTCCATTGCTTCCTACCGTGTGACCTTAAGAAACCCCCCTACCCTCTCTGGGACAGGGCTTTCTCATCTGTACAAATAAGAGGATACCAAATAAAACAAATAAGCAAATCTGGCCCATCTACTCTGTCCATGGCAGTGGGCTGGGGCTGGGTGGAAGGGAAATAGGCATACAAAAGATCTCAGCACACACTACCATGCCCTGTTCTAAGCCCTTCTTTGCCTGTATTAACTCACTGGATTCTTCCAAACTCTATGAGGTGGGTGCAATTTTTATCCACATTTTATAGGTGGGAAAACTGAGGCACAGAGAAATGAAAACTTTCCTAAGATCATATGGTCAGGAAGAGGCAGAGCAAGGGTGAAACACAGGAGGCTGTGGAATCTGCATGGATGAGACCACCACACCCAGCTGCCTCCTGGAGAAGTCTATGACCCTCTCTGCACCTTCCAACAAGCTTCAGTTCAGTTGAGGTGGCAGGACAAATACGAAGATGTAAATGCTGATGAAATATTTAAATAACACTTTGAGATAATAGTGGGAAAGACACTGCCAGGCATAACATGATTAATCGCCAAATGAAAGTGTTCAGACAGAATTGCTCTAAAGGTCCAGAAAAAAAAAGAAACACGTGAGATCATTCTGAGATTGGAGGAATCCCAGGAGACTGGAGGTGAACTGGATTTTGCAGGATGAGAACAGGCAAAGAGGAAATGAGAGGGGATTCCAGCAGAAGTCAAAATTCAAGAGGTAGCCCGCCCCCGCCCCCGCCAGTTCTGAAGAAGCAGAGAGCCCCCAGATGACTGAAGGTGGCTTAGGAGAAGAGGGTACGATGCTGCTGGAAAGGTGAGCTGAGGCCAGGCCTCAGATACCAGGCTGAGTCTGAACTTGACTGTAGGTAACAGGGAGCTGTGAAGAATAGGAGCTGTGGAGTGAGGATAGAGAGGGATCTTTACCAGAATGCCTTCAGGTGGTGATACACTGCATATACTGGGGGTACTCAAGGGGGAACTCAATGAATCATAGACATTGGCCAAGGAACTCTAGCGTCTTGACAAAGCAAAGCAAGACCCAGCTAGGGAGGGGGACACCTGAAGCCTTCTGCTGGGCTGGCTTTCCAGGGCTGTTAAGAACTGAGCACACTGTGCAAACAGGGAAGCAAGCAACTACGATCCAAACAGCCCCCCAGGTCACACCCGGCAAACAAAATTTTTTCTAAATGCTATTTTTAATCCTTCTGTTGACCAAAAACACACTGGGAAGAAATGAAGCATGAACATCAACAAGAGGCTTTCCAAACTCTCCTCTCGCCTATTAGCCACGCGGCAGCCACGCAGCGGCCCCGCAGACTCACCACATGGCCCACCAGCCAGGTGGCCCCTTCTGGTCCAGGACAGGAGGATCTGCTTAATTATGTGCTGACTATAAATAGAAGGCTTGAGCAATAGGCTGAGATTTGTTCTGTCTCATATAGCAAGATAGGGTCCCACAGTTGGCCAAGTGAGGGTCATGGGGGCTCACTTACTCCGTCAAGGCCACAGGAGCATAAGTTCGGAACAGCTTGGAGTCCGCTGCAGACCGGCCTCTGCTAGAGAAGCCAGCAGTGGAGGGGACTTGGCCACTCACAGTTCTTAGAGGGGGCTGTGGGGGTCGGAAAAGAGGTGTCCCGGGAGACTAGAAAGGCCCATTTTCTTTGAGGTGTCTCCCTACCCATGGGATCAAGATCTGGCTCCAGCCTCCCCAAGGCCATTCCTCTTTGCTACCCACTGTGCCCAGGTCCACCCTGCACTCTGAGTCCCACTGACTCCTAGGCTACAGCAGCCACCCCAAGGAGTGAATTCCGCAGACCAGACCCGGGAGGTGAGACAAATGCACATTTAAGGGCAGGAACACCCATCCTTGGTTCCCAGTGCCAGCAAATAGAAGCCTGGCATCCAAGGCCCCCTTCTCCTTACCACCTGTGCCACCTCCCAATGCCATCTCCATTGTCACTCCCACCCCACAGGTCCTCTCATCCTCCCAGCTGGGCTTTTTGCACTCTATGCATTAGTCCTCTCTTGCCTCAGCTCCTAGGTTACCCACCCAGCCCCTGCAACCTCAGGGGGGCCCAGGACTAACGTCAGATGAGTCTGGCCTAGCCTCTGGGACCCACTACTTCACTAGCTATAAGACCTTGGCCAAGTGACTTAATCAGTCAGTGCCTCCATTTACTCAGCTGTGCAATGGGCACAACAGTGTGTGGATCTCCCAGGGTTCCTTATGAGGATGAGCAAGAGAACACAAAAAGGGTTTCTCCTGGAACCTGGCACATGGCAGGGTTCCCTAGGAGAGTCACTGGCAGCTCTCATCCACATCTAGCATGCCCATGTGTGCACTGACTCGGCATTGTGGGTGGCTGACCCCGCCCCCCACCACCTTGTCCCCTCCACAACCCAGTGGCATGGCAGGAGGCAACAGGAATCAGCACTCTGTACTTGGGGCTCCAGCTCCTGTCTGGTGAGAATCTCAACTCATTTCCCTACGTGTCTGATGATTGCTATTTACCCCATCATTGACCCTCCTGCTATCCCAGTCTGGGGAGGCTTCGGGTGGAGGGGGGGCGGTGGATGGAGCAGTGTGACTAGCTCTGAGGTGGTCAAGGTGTAGGGAGGATGTTCCTTCCCAGCACATGTTTGGTTTTCAGTGAATGTGTTTGCCCAGCTGATGCCATGATGACAGCGCACGGTCAGCCAGGATCCTGAAGAGGACAGGTACGCACAGAGACCTGGGCAACCAGGCAAGAGAAAAAGCCTTGGAGGCCGCCAGCATCCCACGGAGGGGCCAGACCCCCTCCATATGCATGTTTTTCCACAGGAAAGGTGGTCCCAGCAAGCTCCTGCTGGTCTTGAAGCCCCTGCATTCAGAGTCTGCCAAAGATACCTACTTCCTTCAGACCCATCACTAAACCCAATGGGCATTTTCCCAGCCACTTAGGAGTGGTGGTAAGCCTTGGAAGATTCTTCTTAGGGCGGTTCATCTAGGTTGGACTTGATGAGAGCCAGAGAACCAGGTGAGATACCTGCCCATCAGAGAGAACAACAGCCGTCAGGAACGACAGCCTCAGTTCACAAGGAATCAGGTCTGCCTGGCCCTGCACTGTCTCTGCAATGGAACACAAAGGGACTGGGGTGTGGAATCGGAGACCAGAGTCAAATCTTAGCTGTGCCACTTCCTAGCTGAGTGAACACTGGTGATCTATTTAACCTCTCTGAGCCTCAATCTCCTCATCTGAGAAACGGGACCAAGAAAATGCCTTCTACAATAGGCTGCTTTGAGAATACAAGGATATAATTTAGGAAGCTGACAAGCACAGAGCTTCCTTAACATGGCTGGAGACTTTCCCGCCTGTGGAATTACTGTGGTGACTTGTCCAGACTGCCTTCTGCTCTCGGGGAAGACTCAGTCCTGAGAGTCACCCACTGTTTCGCCGAAGTTAATTCTCCAAGGATGAGCAGCAGGGAAGAGAGCGACCTTTTCTGTCTCTTTTTCAAAAGCTTCAGGCTGCCGGATGAAGAGTGGTGTAGGTGGCCAAGCTGCTAGATCCTTAAATAGTAACTAATGTCTTTGATTGGAATTACTAATGAAACAGCACCTGTTAGCTGACTCGGAGCCACCTTTATCTGCCACATGGCAGTTATATTCACTGTTGTATCAGCTGGTTCGTGAGATATAAAATGCCACGTGGTATGCCTTGGTCATCGCCAGGCTACAAGGGGGAGACCGTCCGCAGGGTGGTATCAGTCCATGTTCCCAACCGCTCTGGAGGTTATCCTAGGGGTTTCCCAGACAGTCCCAGCACCACAAGGACTCCCTGACCCAGTGAGTGCTGCTGAGGCTGGAGGAAAGGCTAGGCAGCCTGTCCAAAGGCAAAGGCTGCCCCTGAGCGAAGGGAAAACCGCCCTCCAAGGGTTCCTGACTTCCCCTAGTGGTCGGCATGGTCAGAGTCTTGAAACGCCTCGCTAATTAGCCCAGGGAATTCTCAGTGCAGGCCATGAGCAAAAAGGGCCCCGTCCCCGTCCCCGTTGCTCCCAGGTCAGGTGCAGCACATGTAAAACTAAAAAGGCCCCATGCCACATTGTGAGATTCGGTTTCTATAGCAACCCAACTGCAGCTGCAGGAGCGCCTATGAGATGCCCAAGGCTTGCCTTAAACAGACCCACAGTGCAGAGACCAGAGGCAAAAGCCACCCAGCAGTATTTAGGGACAGAGAGCACGCTTTGTTCGGGTTCAGAAAAACCACAGGGAAAAAAAGGAACAAACGTAGCGAGTGTCGCAGAGTTCTAGCGAGGCAAGCTCCAAGAATATCTTGTGTGCCGAGCTGATGCAGGCCCCATGGGTCAGCTGAGCTGTGTTGGGAGTTTAAAGGGAAACAACCCATTCAGGATCTTCCACAGAAAGATTCTCTCTCTCCCCTCTTCCCTCCTTTTCTCCCTCCCTCCCCAACCACCCCCCCAC
>SJYX01006685.1:206378-227251 GCA_006410675.1 Oreotragus oreotragus | reverse complement strand
TGCCTACAATGACTACTGGTTCAATTCGATACACTTTATTAGCAGCCATTCCTTCCCTGTCTACCTGCTTACATCCCTACTGGCACCTCCTTCACTTCTCACATAAACTTCCTGCCCTAGCATCCTTGTCTCAGCTTTGGCTTCTGGGGTAACTCCAGCTTAGATATCCTTTGATCCTCCAGGACTAGGGGAAAGCCAATTTTCCCACTATGGCTGTCACTGATGCTGCATCCTCTCCTGTTTGTTCCTTGACTCTGTGTACACCTTTGGAAAAATCTCTTTGTTGCCCTCTTCACTTAACCACTAAGTTGCCATCTGTTGCCCCTTCTACTCCCTCCCACTATGTGTCCAGCGCCCTGGGACACAGAGTCCTCCTAAGATCTGACCTCCTTGCTTAGAAGCGTCATCTTGAATTCTGGTGAATACACTTCTCCACCTTGTAACATTCACATTCTTTATGTGAGGGGATCACTTGTTCTTTGGGTGATCTAAATCCTCTTCCCATTTTCCACTCTGTTTTATAATTTTTCTCTTGTATTGGGTACATAAGATTTCTCTTCATGTCATGGAAGACAGGCTATGCTCATCCTACTTGCTTGTTAACCTTTTTGTTCTGTGAAAATGAGAAACAGGGAAATTTGAAATTTTCTAGGTGGGTGATTGCATCAATATCAATATTTAATTCCCCTTCCACAGTCTATATTTTCAGTAAGAAGATGTTGGTGAATTTAAAGGGAAGCTATCCTTGGATGTTATTCACTCACCTTTTTTCTCTTGGTGATTTGTGTTTGTGATTCAATCTATGAGTCTAAGCTGTTCTCCACTTTTCCATATAATCCATCTAAAGGCAATAAGAGTGTCTATCAACAAACCTAGAAATTATCCCTAAAACCAACACTTGTGGATTCTTACTTTTTTTGTCTTCCAAGTCTATCCATTCTTTTCTCATTTTAGGGGACTGCTCTAACCATGACTAAAAATCTTCCTTTCTCCCCAAGTCTCCTTAGCACAGAGCTTTTTATGAAAGTTTTCAATTTCAGTATCTCTGCTGAATAAGAGTCTTCACCAAACCATGGATGTCTGTCACTGACCTCTGTCCTTAAGAAAGGGTGTCCATTGAGGCTGGGTTCAACCGAAGTGCAAAAATGACAGATACCAATATTACTGTGTTGGATAATTTTTTTATAATATAGAAAAGAATCTTTTCTCTACAATAATTTCAAAGTCACAAAAAGGTGTGGGAAAGGGAGCTTCCTGGTTAAATATCTTTTTTAATGAAACAAAACTAAACACAATTGTAAACTAATAGAAACTGAATTCACAGCCCTGCAGGAGGAGAAGGCAGTGACAGAGGATGAGGTGGTTGGAGGGCATCACCGACTCCACGGGCATGTGTTTGAGCAAACTCTGGGAGATAATGAAGGACAGGGAAGCCTTGCCTCCTTGGGGCCACTTCAGGGGACTGAAGAATCAGACATCACTTAGCCACTGAACAACATTTCAGCAGCTTCTGCTTCTGCCATGGTACGTCTAGATTCCTTCGTACTTCTCCATGCCAAGCACTCCTGGGCCAGCTAGTCTCTTTTCTCTCCTGCATGTAATACCACTATCCGCCCCGCATTCCCTTTCTAGCAAGTCCTTTCAAAAGGACTCTGTAAACTTTAACATATAAAAATTATATTGAGCCATTTTGGAAAAAAAAAATCTCATTTTGTATGGGGGAGTTTTTAGTTTTCATGTATATGAAGATTATAATGGCATCTAAGTATGGTTCTTTGACAGAAACACTGAACCCTATTTGTGACGCCTCCTCAGTATGGTCTCTCTCTACTCTGCCCTTTGGGCTTTAATTATGGGTCGTGGTCCAAAATGACTGCAGCTTGTGTAATGGACATGACACTCTCTTCCATTATTATTCCCTTATTTTGGAAGTCATAATGAAATGCTCTCTTGAGCTAGGCTAGGAAGACATAGTTGAATACCTCTCCCATTTTAGGTCCAAAACATCAGAGAAGTTCTCTAAAATCCCCAGTATAAAACCCATATATCTCTGAGCTTACTCAGAATTACATTGAAAAACAACATTGCATCAGAAATAAACGTTAACTGAAAATATATCTCTTTCCAGTCTTTTGAGAACATACCCAAATGGGGATGGGTTTCATTCACAAAGGACAGAAAAAATGTCATAAAAAAAAAAACCCTGTTCTCCTCATAAGAGAATCCCTTATGAACTTTTCCTTCCACTCTCAACTTGAATCTCTATACTTTGGATGCTCTACCCCTTTCTTTAATTCTATCCTTCTGAAATTTCAAACCTTTCTTTGACAAAGCTCCAGTTACTGCCTCTTTAGAGTCTTTCCCTATTCAGGGGACAATATTCCTATTCTTGGCCCTAGTATTGTGATTCGTTTTAGGCTTCAGCTCACTGGATGGCTGAAGCTCATTACTTTGCAGAGCAGGTGCTGAAATGAAAGGAGGATGGGCCAAAATCAGTTTCAGTCCAGTGGGCAATGGTGAACAGTTTTGTCAAGTCCAATTTCCTTTCCATTACATCCACCAAAAGGAGCTGTAGACCCAATGGTTTGTTTACTAATTGGTCCACTAAAGTAAGCAAATCCCCCCCAAACAAACTATGCTTGGGAATCAGTATAGTTTAAGCTCAGATTAAGACGCAATTGCCTCTCTTAGCCAGCAGTCATTTAGTCCTCACCACTATGAAATAAGTTTTTATCTTGCATCCTCTGGACGTGCCTGCCAGCATCCTAAAAGAAGCTGATGTTAATTTTTAATATCTGTTCACTTTATTAACGTGGGAAGTGGGCTAGACTTAATTAAATTATTTTGGGTCAGAGTTTCCACTCTAATGGAAATCAAGGTAGGGATCTTCTATTTTCCTCCATCCTATGATATATATTAAATGCTGTGGGGTTTGAATTTATTTCCTAGCAACAGTCAAGAAAAATGGAGATTTCTGGGAAGCATTCTTCTTTTAACGTAAAGAAACCCAAGTGAATGAACATGAGAAATATGGGAACCACTGACTGCCGTCCAGGTGAAGCTTGAATTCGGCCTAACATTTCCCAAACAATACTGTGAGATTAAACCCTCTTGGTATGTGAGGACCAAAGCAGTGATTTAAAATAACCAAAATGCCTCTCCATCCTTCTCGTCCCTGTCTAATACCACTCTGTCATCCTAAAGGAACTTTATGTTAATTTCTGATAAGCAAAATGCTATAGAAATCCCACTGTCCAGGTTTTAAAATGTCTAGAATATTCCATTTTACATGTGTGAAGGTGAGGCCTGAGATATCAAATCTGATCACAAGAAAAGATATTTATAAAGCTCAACAGAATAACCACAGAAACTCCACAGGCTCTGCAACCACAGAGTCTACAAGGATCCACAGTCCAACTTTGTTGATGGTCTAAAGAAGTAAAATAATTTTTCATGGTTATCATTCCTAATGTCATAAAGAGACTAGAAACTGTACCTTTCATTTCTTTTGCTTATCTGTTTTCCCACTTGCTTTATCTTACACAACTCAATTTCACAGACCCTATATCCTCTCCCTAAACATTAACTCGCCCCTCTTATCTCCCAACTTCTCCACCCATGGAGGAAGACTGAAGGAGACAAGGAAAGAGGAAGGGTGGGGAGCATGTGGAGAGACTCTACTGAGGCCCTTTTGTCAATTTCACTTTCTTTTTCTTTCTTCTCCTTCTTCACCAGGGCTTGTCCCCACCTCCAAGCCCCCACCTGCCCTCCAGGGCCAGTGTTCTCTCAACACCCTTCTCTGCTCTTGACCTAAGAGACACTGGCGTAACTCTCTTCTTCATCCAAGATCTCTCTTCCTTCTAACCACACATGAGAATTCTGGCCCCAAAACTGGTTTTCAATGAAATGGTCAATGGAAATGAAGGCTAGATCCTTGACTTCTGGGACTCAGCTCCTATCTTTTACTACCCCAAAACTCAACAGGGAAATGGAAATAAGACCATGTGACTGGTACTCTAACCACTATAAATTTCTACCCTTTTAAAGACAGCGATTGCATCTTCAGCACCTCTCTCCAAGAAAAAAGAGAGTATGCTTTTGGATTTTTTTTCTCAGATGTAGTATTAACCTCTTAAGAGACATTTGTCCCAGGTGGGCTTAAATTCATAGTCATGAACTATAGGTAACTGACATCAGCTGATTGGCATCCTGGCATGACTAAAGTGGAAACTTCTCCACTCTGACCGCCCTTCATTACCACTGCTTCATTGCCATGATCTTTGGCCAAATGAACATGAGTCTAGACTAAGTATTGTCTTCAGCGCACGGTTTTGCCTGAGATGAGATTTCTAGGGTTTGGGTTTTGTCCTGTTTTAAATTTCATGTGCAGTGCTGCTGTAATAATCAAAGTAAGACTTCTTTAAATGTGAGGGAAAAACAAAATTGATGCCCATATCAGCGATAAAAATCCCAAGCAGTAGTAGTCAAAAGAACCTAGACTCCACCAGATATCTGAGCTTAAATCCTTTCAGTTCAGTTCAGTTCAGTTGCTCAGTTGTGTCCAACTCTTTGCAACCCCATGGACTGCATCATGCCAGGCCTCCCTGTTCATCATCAACACCCAGAGTTCACTCAAACTCATGTCCATTGAGTTGGTGAAGCCATCTAACCACCTTATCCTCTGTCGTCCCCTTCTCCGCCTCCCTTCAGTCTTTCCCAGCATCAGGGTCTTTTCAAATGAGTCAGTTCTTCACATCAGGTGGCCAAATTATTGGCATTTCAGTTTCAACATCAGTTCTTCCAATGAACATTCAAGACTGATTTCTTTTAGGATGGACTGGTTGGATCTCCTTGAAGTCCAAGGGACTCTCAAGAGTTTTCTCCAACACCACAGTTCAAAAGCATCAGTTCTTCGGTGCTCAGCTTTCTTTATAGTTCAACTCTCACATCCACACATGACTATTGAAAAAAACACAGCCTTGACTAAATGGACCTTAGTTAGCACAGTAATGTCTCTGCTTTTTAATATGGTGTTTAGGTTGGTCATAACTTTCCAAGGAGTAAGCGTCTTTTAATTTCATGGCTGCAATCACCATCTGCAGTGATTTATGAACCCCTCAAAATAAAGTCTGTCACTGTTTCCACTGTTTCCCCATCTATTTGCCATGAAGTGATGGGACTGGATCCCAGATCTTCATTTTCTGAATGTTGAACTTTAAGCCAACTTTTTCACTCTCCTCTTTCACTTTCATCAAGAGGCTCTTTAGTTCTTCTTCGCTTTGTGCCATTAGGGTGGTGTCATCTGCATGTCTGAGGTTATTGATATTTCTCCCGGCAATCTTGATTCCAGCTTGTGCTCCTTCCAACCCAGTGTTTCTCATGATGTACTCTACATAGAAGTTAAATAAGCAGGGAGACAATATACAGCCTTGGCGTACTCCTCTTTCTATTTGGAACCAGTCTCTTGTTCCATGTCCAGTTCTAACTGTTACTTCCTGACCTGCATACAGGTTTCTCAAGAGGCAGGTCCAGTGGTCTGGTATTCCCATCTCTTTCAGAATTTTCCACAGTTTATTGTGATCCACACAGTCAAAGGCTTTGGCATAGTCAATAAAGCAGAAATAGATGTTTTTCTGGAACTCTCTTGCTTTTCCCATGATCCAGGGGATGTTGGCAATTTGATCTCTGGTTCCTCTGCCTTTCCTAAAACCAGCTTGAACATCTGGAAGTTCACAGTTCATGTATTGTTGAAGCCTGGCTTGCTTGGAGAATTTTGAGTGTTACTTTGCTAGTGTGTGAGATGAGTGCAATTTTGTGGTAGTTTGAGCATTCTTTGCCATTGCCTTTCTTTGGCACTGGAATGAAAACTGACCTTTTCCAGTCCTGTGGCCACTGCTGAGTCTTCCCAATTTGCTGGCATATTGAGTGCAGCCTTTTCACAGCATCATCTTTTAGGATTTAAAATAGCTCAGCTGGAATTCCATCACCTCCACTAGCTTTGTTTGTAGTGATGCTTTCTAAGGCCCACTTGACTTCACATTCCAAGATGTCTGGCTCTAGGTGAGTGATCCCACCATTGTGATTATCTGGGTGGTGAATATCTTTTTGTACAGTTCTTCTGTGTATTCTTGCCACCTCTTCTTAATATCTTCTGCTTCTGTTAGGTCCATACAATTTCTGTCCTTTATCGAGCCCATCTTTGCATGAAATGTTCCCTTGGTATCTCTAATTTTCTTGAAGAGATCTCTAGTCTTTCCCATTCTATTGTTTTCCTCTATTTCTTTCCACTGATCACTGAGGAAGACTTTCTTATGTCTCCTTGCTATTCTTTGGAACTCTGCATTCAAATAGGTGTATCTTTCCTTTTCTCATTTGCTTTTGGCTTCTCTTCTTTTCAGAGCTATTTGTAAGGCCTCCTCAGACAGCCATTTTGCAATATGGAGAGGAAGAATTAAGGATGCTAATTCTTTTGCATGTTAAATTATTTGAACCTTAACTTGCAAGATAATATTTGGACTTCAATTTCTTCTGGGAATTTCACAATGGGAGGGAGTTGCTATGCAAAGTTCTAGCATCTTTATGTTGTTGGAAATTTCTGAGTGGAATATGTTGGTATAGCATTTTAATTGTATTGCCTAATCTCTGGTAAGCTACAGTGGGCAATGTAGTTGGACATCAATTGGGATGGGAAATAGAAGAGGAAGCAAAGTCTCAGCCTTGGACACAGTGTAGATTTGGAGTTAATCTCATTAGTATATTGTCTGGAGCATTTTTATGCTTCTGTAGAAGGATACCAAAGGATCAGTAGATGGTACTAAGGAAGCAACCCATGATGGTGGAAATAAGACTGCCTTGATCAACAGCTGGTCTCCTCTCTTTCAGAGAATGATCAGTTTTGGTTGACATAATTCATGATGAATCCCAAAGGAAGGGAGAAAAAATGGGGATGGGGGAACTAACCCTTCCCCTGCTGCTGCTGCTGCTAAGTTGCTTCAGTCATGTCCGACTCTGTGTGACCCCATAGACAGCAGCCCACCAGGCTCCCCCGTCCTGGGGTTCTCCAGGCAAGAACATTGGAGTGGGTTGCCATTTCCTTTTCCAATGCATGAAAGTGAAAAGTGAAAATTAAAAGTGAAAGTGAAGTCTCTCAGTCGTGTCTGACTCTTAGCGACCCCATGGACTGCAGCCCACCAGGCTCCTCCATCCATGGGATTTTCCAGGCAAGAGTACTGGAGTGGGGTGCCATTGCCTTCTCTGAAATTTTATATGTAGTCCTTAATTAACATCCTCATCATTTACCTGTCTTCTTTCCTACTCCATCCTTTCTGATGGTAGGAGATGTCCATTGGTACACACTGACCCCTTTAGTGGAGCTGGTCTATCACAAAGTTTCAAGCCTTGGGTGCTAATTTCTATCATGTCCTCTCTATCCTGTATCATTGGAAGGCAGAGGTCCCGATATTGTTTTATTTTGAAGATCAAAGTTTTCTCCTTGAGTGGGCTTTCTAAAAGGTCTAATTGGTGTATGAATGAGAGATAGTAAAGAGTATCGGTAATCTATTTTTCTTGCAGACATCACATACTGTTATCTTAGCTTTCATTGTAATAAATCTAACATTTTGATCTTTTCCCTGTATTCAGTTTAGAGTTGGTTTTCTCAATTGGATTTTAACTCAGGTGTGGAGTAGAGGTGTTTTTTATTTTTAATTATGTTAAACCAGAGATGTAAGTGCAAATCACAGGATAGTTAAGAGTAGAGTTTGTTAGAGACAGTTCATTGATCTGAAGGTGCATGAAAATGGTGGAAAACAAGCCAGGAAATGTAGTTTGAGCCAAATATAAGAATAACTTTAGATTTTTTTTTTTATTTTTAGCAAAAAGGGGAAGCATTGGAGGTATTTGAGCAGGGAAGAAATATTTCCAGAGACAAATTTTACAAGGAGTAATCTAGTTGTTGTTGTTCACTTGCTCAGTCGTGTCTGACTCTTTGCGACCCCATGAGCTGTAGCAAGACAAGCTTCCCTGGCCATCACCAACTCCTGGAGTTTGCTAAAACTCAGGTCCATTGAGTTGGTGACACCATCCAACCATCTCATCCTCTGTCGTCCCCTTCTCCTCCTGCCTTCATTCTTTCCCAACATCAGGGTCTTTTCCAGTGGGTTGTCTCTTTGCATCAGGTGGCCAAAGTATTGGAGTTTCAACTTCAGCATCAGCCCCTCCAGTGAATATTCAGGGTTGATTTCCTTTAGGATTGACTGGTTTGATCTCCTTGCAGCCCAAGTGACTCTCAAGAGTCATCTCCAACACCACATTTTGAAAGCATCAATTCTTTGACACTCAGCCTTCTTTATAGTCAAACTCTCACATCCATACATGACCACAGGAAAAACCATAGCTTTGGCTATACAGACCTTTGTCAGCAAAGTAATGTCTGTGCTTTTCAATATGCAGTCTAGGTTTGTCATAACTTTTCTTTCAAGGAGCAAGTATCTTTTAATTTCATCGCTGCAGTCACCATCTGCAGTGATTTTGGAGCCCAGGGAAATAAATAATCTTATAGCTGTATGTAAATAGACTGAAGGCAGATGAAAGATGATAACCAAGAAGAGAGATAATGGCGGAGGAAGCAGTCAAGAAGGAGAAATAATATCATAGATATGTAGCTTGATAGACCTATTGAGGGTGAAAGAAGTGCAGTTAATTTAAAAAAACACAGTTTTTCAGCTTTGGAAGTTTAGAGCAGAGGTTGGCAAACTTTTTCTATAAAGGACAAAATCATATTTTTGGCTGCTTGGGCTATACAGACTTCATGGCCATTTTCAACTCTTCATGGTTAGCATGAAAGCATCCACACACAATACATATTAATAAATGAACAATCAAGGCTGTATTCCAGTAAAGCTTTACTTGCTAAGACATTCAGTCAGTGGGCTGTGGTTTGCTGATCCCTGGCTTAGAAGACTATGGCACCAGTGCAGATATTAATTAAGCTGTCACCTCTGAGCTATAAACTTGTCCTCTTGGGAGGCTGGGGCTGGGACTCTGCAAATCACAATTCTGCTTTCCCTCTGTTCCCTGTGAGATCTGGAGCAGGGAGAAGGCACATGCTCCTTCACGTTTTGATTGCTGTTCACATCAGGGTCTTTACAGTGGTTGGTTACCCTGGAAACTGCAGTGGGTTCTGATTTCCAGTTTCTTCCATACTTCTAGAACCAGCCTCATAGAGCTGCCTTAGTGATATGAGCACCAGCCCACCTAGCACCTCCTCCACTGGGGTTTGAGTCTTGTCATCCTGAGGATCTTCCTCTGAGCTCCTGAGCCATCAGTGCCAGATAGGCAGAGACGTCTCCACAGATCCAAGATTCTAGGTTCTAATAACTCTAACTTTTCCCCTCTGTTCCAACAGCCCTGCAAATGGTAGCTGCTTTCTGGACTTACTATCTTGAGTTACCTCAAAATCCCCTCTTACCCTGCCTTTTCAATCCTCCAAAGTCTATTTAAATTATTTCCTATATTCAGTTTTCTCTGTTGCAATAATTGGCATGGTGTTCTGTTCCCCTCACTGAATGCTGATCCAAGTGGAACTATATTTTGTATGTGCTCAGTTGCTAAGTCGTGTCCTACTCTTTGCAACCCCATGGACTGTAGCCTATCAGGGTCAGACTCTGTCCATGGAATTTCCTAGGCAAGAATACTGGAGTGAGTTGCCATTTTCTTCTCCAGAATTCTGTATAGAATAGGGATATATGGGAGGATATAGATAGGAAATATGAGAATTATACGCTTGAAGGAGTGTACATTAAGTCTGCTAATAGAAACGGTGAGATTGGGATGCTGACAAATGAATCACTTCTAGATTTCTAGTCGGCAACTGGATATTGAAGAAAAAACATATTATTCACGTGGAGGTGCTGTTCATGTGAATCAGTTCAGTTCAGTTCAGTTGCTCAGTTGTGTCCGACTCTTTGCGACCCCATGAATCGCAGCACGCCAGGCCTCCCTGTCCATCACCATCTCCCGGAGTTCACTCAGACTCACGTCCCCCGAGTCCGTGATGCCATCCAGCCATCTCATCCTCGGTCGTCCCCTTCTTCTCCTGCCCCCAACCCCTCCCAGCATCAGAGTCTTTTCCAATGAGTCAACTCTTCGCATGAGGTGGCCAAAGTACTGGAGTTTCAGCTTTAGCATCATTCCTTCCAAAGAAATCCCAGGACTGATCTCCTTCAGAATGGACTGGTTGGATCTCCTTGCAGTCCAAGGGACTCTCAGGAGTCTTCTCCAACACCACAGTTCAAAAGCATCAATTCTTCGACACTCAGCCTTCTTCACAGTCCAACTCTCACATCCATACATGACCACAGGAAAAACCATAGCCTTGACTAGACGGACCTTAGTCGACAAAGTATTGGTGAAGGTAGGGGTGGGGAATTAATTAAGCCAAGTTCAACCCACAAAAGATCTTTACCTCAAATTACCAGCTTCTAAATCTTGAAACTTTTGAAGTTTAGGCTTATTTGAAGTCATCTGGGTTTTCCCCTCCTTTCATTATCTTTATTATCAACAGCAATCTCTGGTGCCTGGAGGCACTGAATATTACCATTTCAAGTAACCCACCCAACTCACTTGAAAAGCACCTTGAGCCACAGCTGACTGTGGGAGACATCTGGGAGCCATATTTACTTAGAGGCATAGCAAACTTAGGACACCGTGCTTAGAGAGAAAATGAAACTGAGTTCTGGTGCCTATAACCAAGAAATTTTGCCACCCCCACAAAAAACAAAATATAAGCTCTTGCTAAGCACTTTTCCCATGGTATAATTTGCTTTTCTAAAGAAGTGGTGCTTAGTGTTGCTGTAGAACAAATTAACATAAGCATCTTAAAAAAAGACAAACCTGAATTCAAAACTGACACTTAAAAATACGTTGGGACACGCTTTTTAATTACATGCTTGAAAGAAAGTTTATAATGTGATTATACAATTTTCACCAATAATTTGTCTAAAATTAGTCAGTTTTCTATTCTCATAATTATTGTGAGCTTTTTGTCTTTCACACCTCACACCTCTTCGTTTTCTCACAGTTATCACTAGCTTTGAATTTTTAAGTTTCTTTATATTACCACTTTCATTGTTGCCAACTTCTTTGTACTCATGGGGGAGGAAGCTGGGAGTGTGCTGTAGGTGAGCGTGGATTGAAGCTTGGGGATTTTTGCAGATGAACTGCTGCATCCCATCTCAATTATACCCAATCGCATTTAACCTCCGCATATAATTTTTCTTATTTCTCAAAGCATGTTGCCTTTTGTCTGTGCATTTATCTTCACAGTGACTGAGTAGTCATTTCACTGCCAGTCAAATACACTCAAGGTCTCATTTTCCTCATTTACAAAAGAGTTTCTAAAGTCGCTTCTATTACTGTAATTTTTACCCTTCTAGCATTTTAGAATCTTTAGCTCCATTCCCAGCACTTGAATTTCAGTGTTTTTTAAAATGTTCACCTTATGGTGAACATTTTGTAGGTTATCAGAGCCTATCAGTTTACTGTTGAAAACGTGTACTTCAGCTCTTCATTTTCCCCAGGTGGGTGAGATGACCATCCTCGTATGTGAAATGTCATAAATTTCATCAGCAAGACACATTTCTGTTTTTTTTGGTAAGGTCTGTACTTCTTAATGCTGCATCGTCAGGCACTCTGTCGTTTACTTCCCTGATTTCCGGGAAACTCTGAAAGCTCCCAAGCTTTCAAAAATCACCCAAGTCACAAGAGATTCTCTACTTCCATCTTCTACACTTTGACAACTTTCTAAGGGAAAAGGTAGTCTGTTTTCTTCAATCTTCAATTTCCCCATTTTTTAGTATTTTTTATTGTAACTTTTTTCCATCTTGAAAGTTAGATGGAGAGAAAGGGATTGATCCAATTAGAATGAGTTGAAAGGAATGATTTTGCAAGCTAAAACAAGCAGTTTTACTTATGGCAGTTCTCCCTGGGTAATATGTTTGAATTAGCAGCCACTGAATTCTTAGGTTTGCAGAAAACGAATATATGCGGTACAAACTTCTTTTAAGTGATTTCAAAGTAAAACAAACAAACAAACTTTACAAATGTTATAGATGGCAGTTTCAATGCTTCCTGGACTTAAATAGCAATTATAAGTGAGAAATTTCAAAATCAGAAAAACTGGGATGAAACTTTCCGCAAAACGTGGCACAGATTTTTATAAAGAGTATTTCATTGTAATCACTGTCTTTGTTACCAGCTGTCAGTCTTTTAAGAATTTATAGTGAATTTAAGTAAAGCTGTATTGGAAAATAAAAAAGCTTTATAGTCTTCTTTTCTAGTACCTTCAAAAACTTACTCCAAGAGACAAAGAGCATTTTAATCTCTGAAGTCTGTTAGGGCCAACAGAGGTCAAGGGTGGGAATGGGGAAGAAGATGAGAATTTCTGAGCCAGGTAACTGCCTAGGTTGGCATATACATATTTGAAGAGTTAGATGAGATTTTCCAGGACTACATAGGAAATCCCACATGTTACATACATCCCAGGCATGAGGAAGTCTAGAATACCTAAACAGATGTGAAATCAACTAGCATCTGGAAGGAATGCCTATTCTCCAGAGTTTTAACAACAAGAGTGGGTAAATATAGATAAAAAGCTGTGTGTCCAACAGCTCTAGAGTTTGAGGAAAAGGTAGCCAGAAGTGGTTAAAACTGATATAAACAAAAATACAGCAAATAGTATGGTATGTTCACATGGGGGCACAAACTAAATCTGAGGACAAGGAAGTCATTTACCCTGCTGGGCTTCTGACTTGGGACTTGAAAGTTTCCCACTGTCCAACTTTTGACATGACTATGCTTATTTAGTACCAAATTTATAGTGGGCCCCTGGAGTAGGAAATGGCAACCCACTCCAGTATTGTTGCCTGGAGAATCCCATGGACAGAGGAGACTGGTGGACTGAAGTGACTTAGCACATATAGTGGGCAGAGTAAGTGCAAAATGTATCAGGCTCAACAAGAGCTTGCTGAGCCTAAAAGTTCATAGCTATTGACCCATCACTGGCCCTGTCTTCCCTGCCTCCTTACCGCTCCTTCGTTTTTGACTGTTTTTCTCCTTCACTGGCTCTTTTTCCAAGTTTTCTTTCTTGATATTCAATACATTTGCCCAAATTAATCTATTTTCCCCGAAGAGGAAAATGGCCATATTCCATGTGCTTAGAAATTTCTTTTTGAATTCTCTCCATTTTATGCATTATGTACAAATTATTTAGTCTTGAGAAGGAATATAAAGATGAGTATGATAGCCACTGAAACATTCATTTACTCATTTATCCAATAACCATTTATTGAATACTTAACCAGTGCTAGACACTGAGGAACTGAAAATAGGGAAATAAGATGAATTTCTTTTCCTCAAAGAATCACAGTCTAGGAAAGAAGGAAGATACATAAAGACCTCCAAAGACCTCCCAGAGACTAAAGTGAATAACTGAGGGGTTATCAGACATGCAGGATTGTCTGAGAACATCTTGGGGCCTAACATGACTCCTGTCTTTGTATTACTTCCAGATCATTTGCTAAGTTTTAGACTATATTTCACTTTGCTATATAGAGTGTGTCTCTGTATGTGACGTTTATTGTTGTTCAGTCAAGTCGTGTCTGACTCCTTGTGACACCGTGGACACCAGACGCCTTTGTCCATGGGATTTCCCAGGCAAGAATGCTGGAGTAAAAAAAAAAAAATTTTTTTAAAAGAATGCTGGAGTGGGTTGCCTTTCCCTTCTCCAGGGGATCTTTCTGACCCAGGGATCAGACCTGTGTTTTCTGCATAGGCAGGCAGACTCTTTACCACTGAGCCACCAGGGAAGCTAAGATCAGATTTATATCCTTATTTTTTTGTTGTTTTGGTGCTTTTTTGTTGTTGTTGTTATGGTGTTTTGTTATGGTGTTATAAATTAACAGAAGTGCGTATTGAAGGGAGGTGATTTTTAAGTTAGGAACTGAAACATGGAGTTCAATTTTCCTGACATTGAGAAGGAGAAAAAGCAGCAGAATATGTGCGGGACTTTCCTGGTGGTTCAGCAATAAAGAATGCACCTGCCGATGCAGGAGACACAGGTTTGATCCCTGAGTCAGGAAGATCCCCTGGAGAAGGAAATGGCAACCCACTTCAGTATTCTTGCCAGGGAAATCCTATGGACAGAGGAGCCTGGTGGGCTACAGTCCATGGAGATACAAAGAGTTGGACACGACTTAGTCACTAAACCACTACCACTATATAGTATGTGCAAATGCATAAGGGAATGAAATTCTCGGGGTGTTCAGATAAAACACCCCAAGGGATCATAGAGCACTTGGTGTGGCAGGAGTGGCCAGGGGCTTCTGGAAGGAAAAGAACTGCTGGTCATGCTGAGGAGACTGGACTCTATCCTGTAGTCAATGAAGAAGCATTGGCAGTTTTTAAGGAGAGGACTGACATGTGATGGGAGAATGGAAAAGATGGGATTGTAGTGAGGGAGGCAACAAATTCGGAGACAGCTGCAGCGGAGACTTGGACTGAGGCACCAGTGGCAGTGGTGTAAGTGAAATAGCCAATTTGAGCAATATTGAAGAACCAAAGTGCCGTGACTTCAAGAACTGTTTTTGAATAGCCAGTGAGGGAGAGAGAAGAGACAGGCTTTCATGTGGATAGTAGATGATGTCCTCATTCTCACAGACATTGAATGTATGGTCATTGGAAGTTTAGACTCTTTGGGGAGCAAAAAAGTCACCGGCACATGAGAAGTGAGGTAGCAACAGCTTACCTTCCCCCTCACAGTTCACAGATTGCCATGGATTACATTCCCTTGTTTGAAACCTTGTGAATGATGTCACAAGGCAATGTATGATTGAATGTCAAGGATGTGGTCTTGATAGCGAGGACTTTGTGGTGGAACAGTATGACAAAGAGTTCTGGGCTAGCAACAAGAAGAAATAACGTTAGTAGCTGTTTATGTATCTAACACAGTAAAACCTAAATATATAAAGCAAATATTAGCAGACCTAAGGGAGAAATAAACAGCCATATGATAAAAGTAGGGGATTACTAGTGGACAGATAATTCAGATAGAAAATCTATAAGGAAACATTGGACTTAAGTAACACATTAGATTTAAATGACACATTAGACCAGGTGGACTTAGATATTTATAGGACATTCCATCCAAAAGCAACAGAATAGACTATTCTCAAGTGTACATGGAACATTCTCCAGATAGATATGTTAGACCACAAAGCAAATCATGATACATTTAAGATTAAAAATCATATCAAGCATCTTTTCCTGTCAGCATGGTATAAAACTAGAAATCAATTACCAGAAGAAAACTCAAAATTCACAAATATTTGGAGATTAAACAGCATGCTACCAATGAAAGATCAATGGGTCAAAGAAAAATCAGAAGAGAAAATTTTAAAAATCTCAAGACAAATAAAAATGGAAATACAACAAAATGTTTGGGATACAGGAAAAATAGTTCTAAGAAGGAAGTTCAGTGATAAATACATACATTAAGGAACAAGAAAGATATAAAATAAACACTTAATTTTTTACCTCAAGGAATTAGAAAAAGAACATATGAAGACCAAAGGTAGTAGAAGGAAGGAAGTAACAAAGATAAGACTGGAAATGAATAAAAACAGAGGCTAAAAGATAATAGAAAAGATCAACAAAACCAAGGCTTGTTTTTTTTTTTTTAAGATTAAAAAATAGACAAACTTTCAGCTAGACTTACCAAAAAAGAGAGGACTCAAAAATGTAAAATTGGAAATGAAAGAGGAGACATTAAATTGATACCACAGAAATACCAAGAATCTTGAGACTGCTATGAACAATCATATACCAACACATTGGATAATTTAGAAGAAATGGATAAATTCATAGAAATATATAACCTACCAAGAATAAATTATGAAGATGTAAAAATCTGAGCCAACTGATTACTAGTAAGGAGATTGAATCAGTTATCAAAAACCTCACAACAAACAAAAGCCCAGGACCAGAGGGCCTCACTGGTAACTTCTGCCAAGCATAGTGGGGGAGGGGCGGGGGGCACTTTCAAACTCATTGTATGAGGCCAGTATTATCCTGATACCAAAATTGAATAAGAACATTATAAGAAAAGAAAATTATAGGACCATGTCCCTAATGAATATAGATGCAAAAACCTTCAACCAAATATTAGCAAACCAAATTCAACAATATATTAAAAGGATCATACAATATGATCAAGAGGAATTTATTCCATGAATGGAAAGATGTTCAACATGCACAAAATCAATCTGAGACACTACATTAACAAAATAAAAGATACAAATCATGGTCATCTCAATAGAGACAGAAAAAGCATTTGACAAAGTTCAACATCCATCATGATAAAAACTCTCCAAAAAGTGGGTATAGAAGGAACATAACTCAATGTATTAAAGGACACATATGACAAGCCCACAGCAAACATTATACTCAATGCTGAAAAACTGAAAGCTCTTGCCCTAAGACCAGAAACAAGACAAGGATACCTACTTTTGCCACTTTTATTCAAAATAGTAATGAGAATTCTAGCTACAGCAAGTAGGCAAGAAAAAGAGATTAAAAAGCATCCAAATCAGAAATAGAGAAGTAAAACTGTCTTTATTTTCAGATGACATGATGCTATTTTTAGAAAATCCTAGAGACTCCATCAACAAAACCTATTAGAACTAATGAATAAGTTCAGTAAAGTTGCAGGCTATACAAAATCAATATACAACAATCAGTTACATTTATATACATGAATATTGACCTATCAGAAAGAAAGAAAACAATCCCATTTAAAGCTGTATCAAAAAACAGCAAAAAATTAAAATACCTAGGAATAAATTTAACCAAGGAGGTAAAAGACCTGTACACTGAAAACTATGAGATATTGGTGAAAACAATTGATGACACAATTAAATTGAAAGATATTCCAAGCTTATGGATTAGAGGAGTTAATATTATTAAAATGTCTATACTGTCCAAAGCAAAGGTCAGATTCAAAAGGCAGTTTTCACAGAAGTAGAACAAACAATCCTAAATGTGTATGAACTACAAAAGACCCTGAATAGTCAAAGCAGTCTTGAGAAGAATAAAGTGGGCAACATCCCACTTCCTGATTTAAAACTATATTAAAAATCTGTTGTAACCAAAACATGTGGTATTGACGTAAAAACAGACACATAGATCAAAGGGAGAAAATGCAGAGCCCCCAGATAAACCCATGCACATATGGGCAATTAATTTATGACAGTACAGCCAAGAATGTACAATGGAGACTCTTCAGGAAATGGTGCTGGGAGAACCAGACAGCCACATGCAAAAGAATGGACCACCATCCTATACCACACACAAGACTAACTCAAAATTACTTAAAGGCCTGAACATAAAACCCAAAGCTACAAAACTCCTAGAAAAAAAATAGAGTAAGCTCCTTAACATAGACCTTTGTGATAATTTTTTTGGATTTGATACCAAAAGCAAAGGCAATAAAAGCAAAAGCAAATAAAAGGAACCATATCAAGCTAAAAACCATCTGTCTGGCAAAGGAAACTGTCAGCAAAATGAACAGGCAGCAAACAAAATGGGGGAAAATATGTGCAAATCATGTGTCTGATAAGGGGCTGATATTCAAAATATATATATAAGAAGTCATACAACACAATAGAGAAACAAAGAAACTTGACTAAAAAAATGGGCAAGGAACCTGAATAAACATTTTACCAGAGAAGACATATGAACAGTCAACAGGTACACAAAACATTTCCGAACATCAGTAATCACCATGGAACTGCCAATCAAAACCACAATGAGCTGTCACCTCATACCTGCAAACATTTGCCTTCTCTAGAGCCTAACTGAAGATACTGGGAGTGTGGAGCTAGAAAGGAGGATCCCACGCGCTCCTCTCCTTCCTCCCAACATATCCTTTTGAGATTTCCTCATTCAAGGTCTAATACTTTCACAGGTCAAACTCAAGACCAATTCAAGGTCCAGCTGTCCTTTGGAATCAAATGAGCATGAAAGTCAATTGTTGGATTATAACCCCACTTTCCCGCTTTTGTTCACCAACCACTTCCCCTTCAAAAAAAAAAAAAAAATTCTGGGCTCACATTCTGGAGTGGCTCTGATAGTAGCTAGAATTGTAAATTTTACCCTGTTTGGACTTCAGTTTTCTTCTCTACAGTTTGCTTCAGGTAAGGAGTACTCTAGGTGACATACATGATTTCTCAGCTCTATCACCTTATGAATAAACATTTATATTTCTTCCCCAAGTTAGTTTCCCTTTCTGACTAGACTGTTACTTCCTGGAAGGCAACGACTGCCCTGTTCATCTCTGAATCCCAGTGACCTGGCACAGGGTCTGACACAGAGAGCGTAGAATTAATATTATTGAAAAAAAAAGTGTGACTTTCATCTTTCGCTAATGATACTGTGCCGAATTCTCCTGCCTGCCTCCTGGAATGAAAACCTCCAAGTATTCTGTGATTCCCTTCTGCTTGCAAAATACCCCCGCTCCATGTTGCCCTTGCCTGTTCAATTAGGATACAGTTCTTCCCTTTGGGTGTCAGTCTTTCAGATCTGGCTTCCCTTTCCATTGGGTGCTGGACAGCCACCCGAATCTCTGCACCTCACCTTAAATTTAGAAGATCTTAACATTATACTCACTCTGCTCTCATCTCTCCCTCCCAAACCCATGATACCTACCACCGCCACATTAAGCTTCCATGGTTTTGTGGCTTAAAACTTCAAATGTCTACAATAGACATTTAACATTGCTTGTTTGAATCTGATTCCAACCCACATTGGCACAAATGCTCTGCTAACCTGTTATTCATGATCTTCTAAACATTTCCTGTCTCAGGAGATTGCTTATTACTGTTTGTCCTATTCTAATACTCTCCCCAATCACTATCTGAGTGCACCTCATCCATCAAGACCTAGCTTGTTACTCCTCCATCAACCTGAAGTCTTTACAGGTTATATTCTAGCTCACAGTAGTGCTGTGTCCCTCACTCACCTGACAAATAATAGCATCACGTTCGGTATTAGGATTTTGCTAATGCTCTTGTCTTGTCATGTGATCAAGTCTTGTCACAGGATCATGTCTTGTCATCTCAAGTATCCTGTGAGCTCTTTAAGGGTAAAGGATAGGTTTCATATATCATCATGTTCTCTGTTGTCTGATGACCTGAATAACAATATTAAGAACCAACATTCAGTTCAGTTCAGTTCAGTCGCCCAGTTGTGTCCAACTCTTTGCGACCCCGTGAACCGCAGCATACCAGGCCTCCCTGTCCATCACCAACTCCCGGAGTCCATCCAAACTCATGTCCATTGAGTCGGTGATGCCATCCAACCATCTCATCCTCTGTCGTCCCCTTCTCCTCCTGCCCTCAATCTTTCCCAGGATCAGGGTCTTTTCAAATGAGTCAGCTTTTCACATCAGGTGGCCAAATTATTGGAGTTTCAGCTTCAACATCAGTCCTACCAATGAACACCCAGGACTGATCTCCTTTAGGATGGACTGATGGGATCTCCTTGCAGTCCAAGGGACTCTCAAGAGTCTTCTCCAACACCACAGTTCAAAAGCATCAATTCTTCAGTGCTCAGCTTACTTTATTAGTTGATTGCTTATGTGTGCTAGACACTATGCTGCTGCTGCTGCTGCTGCTAAGTCACTTCAGTCGTGTCTGACTCTGTGTGACCCCAAAGACGGCATCCCACCAGGCTCCCCCATCCCTGGGATGCTCCAGGCAAGAATACTGGAATGGGTTGCCATTTCCTTCTCCAATGCATGAAAGAGAAAAGTGAAGGTTAAGTCGCTCAGTCTGTCTGACTGTTAGCGACCCCATGGACTGCAGCCCACCAGGCTACCCCGTCCATTGGATTTTCCAGGCAAGAGTACTGGGGTGGGGTGCCATTGCCTTCCCCAAGACACTGTACCAAATGCTTTATATTAATTTTCTGTCTTATTACTCAAAACCACCCTATATGATGGATGCTATTCGTCAGAAGGGGAAACTGAAGCACTGAAATATTAAGTAGTTCACATTAGGTCAGCCCTAAAATGACAGAGCTTTGCTTAGCTTTTACGTATAGTAGGCTCCTCCAAACACTATTACATACAGTGTTAATTAATTCAACACTTGTTTTCTGTCTTTCCTCCAAGTGGCTGAAGCAGAAGTGATGAGAAGGCAGAGTTTTGCAGTGCGCTTTGAAACAGCCTTGAGGAAATTTAGGGGGAGTTTGTAATCGAACAGTAGGCCTGCCGGGGCCAGGTAAAAGATTGTAAGATGAGGAAAACCTGTTTCAGAAACCAGTTAGACCAGTATCTGGGAAAGTAACAAAATGTGAAAATACCCTAGTCGATAACCTATGGAAAAAGAAAATGTTTGAAACAACTATTACTGCAAGCTTACATGTTTGTTTAACTAGGACATTTGGGTATCACTGTACAGAAAAGATCTTCACGACCCAGATAATCGTGAGGATGTGATCACTAATCTAGAGCCAGACATCTTGGAATGTGAAGTCAAGTGGACCTTAGAAAGCATCACTAAGAACAAAGCTAGTGGAGGTGATGGAATTCCAGTTGAGCTGTTTCAAATCCTGGAAGATGATGTTGTGAAAGTGCTGCACTCAATATGCCAGCAAATTTGGAAAACTCAGCAGTGGCCGCAGGACTGGAAAAGGTCAGTTTTCATTCCAATTCCAAAGAAAGGCAATGCCAAAGAATGCTCAAACTACCACACAATTGCACTCATCTCACAGGCTAGTAAAGTAATGCTCAAAATTCTCCAAGCCAGGCTTCAGCAATA
>SJYX01006685.1:174359-203461 GCA_006410675.1 Oreotragus oreotragus | reverse complement strand
GGGCAGGAGGAGAAGGGGACGACCGAGGATGAGATGGCTGGATGGCATCACGGACGCGATGGACGTGAGTCTGAGTGAACTCCGGGAGATGGTGATGGACAGGGAGGCCTGGCGTGCTGCGATTCATGGGGTCGCAAAGAGTTGGACACGACTGAGGGAATGAACTGAACTGAACGGAACTGAACTGAACTTGGGTATCATGGGAAGTTTTCAGTTAGATTTTGAGGAGTAAGCACGCTAGTTAAAAATAAGACAATATTTTGTAATGGGAAAACTGTGACTACAGTAGGATTCAATTATATGTAGCAGTTTGCATTTGAGAATGTAACGTGTTTAGGGCCAAAAAGGGAGTTCAGACTACATTCTGGGCTCATTCTCACCCTTGGGAACTATAAAGCAGGAACAATAAACTTTTACTTTCCATCCAAAATACTTTCCTGGGGTCTCCCAGAGCTTCTTAGGGCGGGACAACCATAACAGAGATTGACATGACAGCTGGCTTCAGTACTAAAACCCAGCAAGGCACGGTCTGGCATTGTAATAACTGACACTCAGGTAACAACACATGGAAGGGAGCTGTAACCCTAGGCAGCCAAGTGACCTTGCTGTGGAAGTAGAGAAGGCAATGGAAACCAATGAGTTTTGGTCAGTTCCCTGGCAAAGAGCTCTCAAAAAGCTCTGAATTGAAAAGAAACCAAAAAGCTCTAATGTGAAAAGGATGGCAATTAACATTTATCAATACTTTCAACTATACAAGCGCAGTGTTCGGTGCTTTATACATGTCATCTCATTTAATAGTCCTAGCTGTATGTATGAGGAAATGGCTTGGGTAGGTTAAGTTACACAAGTTCCCATAGCCAAGGTGTGGCAGAATAGAGATTCACAGCTGGATCTTTTGATTCTGAAGTTCATCCATATTATCTTTTGTTCACCAAGAAAACTACCTGCTCCCTGGGCTCTAAAATCAGATCTGTTGCTTAACTGGTTGTATGGCCTTCAGAGGCCTCTTAATAGAGGATGCCAAGGTTGCTTCTAATACTATGAACCTCTCATATTATCTAATAAAGGAATGAAGAAAAATAGGTAGAAATGGTGTGTTCAGTCCCATTGTGGTCACCTCACCTAAATTTTTGTACCATTAAGGTTAGATAATGGTACAAAAGAATCAGAAATGGAATTCATAGGAAGCCCCAAACTTGGAGCAGATAATTAGCATGGTGATAAACACACAAGGGCCAACAGACTTTCAGTTCAGTTCAGTTTAGTTCAGTCGCTCAGTCGTGTCTGACTCTTTGTGACCCCATGAACTGCAGCATGCCAGGCCTCCCTATCCATCACCAACTCACCAAGTTCACCCAAACTCTTGTCCATTGAGTCAGTGATGTCATCCAGCCATCTCATCCTCTGTCATCCCCTTCTCATCCTGCCCCCAATCCCTCCCAGCATCAGAGTCTTTTCCAGTGAGTCAACTCTTCACGTGAGGTGGCCAAAGTATTGGAGTTTCAGCTTTAGCATCATTCCTTCCAAAGAACAGCCAGGACTGATCTCCTTCAGAATGGATTGGTTGGATCCTTGCAGTCCAAGGGACTCTCAAGAGTCTTCTCCAACACCACAGTTCAAAAGCATCAATTCTTCAGTGCTCAGCTTTCTTCACAGTGCAACTTTCACATCCATACATGACCACTGGAAAAAACCATAGCCTTGACTAGATGAACCTTTGTTGGCAAAGTAATGTCTCTGCTTTTGAATATGCTATCTAGGTTGGTCATAACTTTCCTTCCAAGGAGTAAGCTTTAAACAACCTAATTTCTCCTAATCTGACCTGTCTTCCCCCAGGAGCTAGGACAAGCCTGGGATCTTTGGGTCTTTTAGCTTTTGTTCTATAAATGAGTGATATATTCCCAAGTCAACTGGACTGAGAGATCAAAAAGAAGGTTATAGAGAACGCATAATGCTGTGTGTCTCCTACAAAATATAATATTAGTTGTCTTCACATGAGGGCTGCTTTGATTGTGTGGAAATCATTTTCAAGGAAAGGCTATTCAATGGACACAGAAGTTATCTTTCACAAGCTTGAATTAGTTTTATTTTAAGATAATACAACAAAGAATGAAGTGCTGATATATGTTACAAGATAGATGAATCTTGGAAACCTTGAAAATGAGGTGCCCTGAATAAAAGGCTTAGCACTCACTGACACACAGTTCTTAGTCAGTGATGGCTATGCCAGCAGAATTCTGAAATTATTATTACTGTTTCTAAAAGTGAGAATGAATAGGAAAGAAACTTTCTCACAGTGTCTAGCCCATGGAAGACTCAATAAAACTTGAGTCCCCTTTCCACTTGTGAGAAGTGTGGGGTTTTTTTCCTTTTCATTAGAAAAATATAACAAGTAAAAGCCATTTATACTAGCAAAGCAAGCAATTCAAAGCTCACCTTCCTCTCTTCAATTCACCCAACTTGAAAATGGAGACATTATTAAAATAAACCAGAGGGCTCAGTTTCAGGAGAGAATTTTTCTCTTTCCATGAAATCTCCAAGAACACATTTTATCCCCTTGTCCTGGAGTGGCCTCAGTTCAGGGACTTTATCCAGAACTGAAAGCAAGTGGAGTTCTTGTCTTGGTTATACAGTTACACAAGTCATATTGTTGCTTCACTTGGAAATTTATGTTGTTTTTCTTTAGAAGGTGTTCTGTTATGGACCACATGGTTTCTGACTTAGTCAAGTCCTAGTTTCTTAATCATTCAGAAAACTCTCAATTCAACCAGATAAAGTTAATCATGTATGAAGCCTCCTCCCCTTTCCTCAGTAAAATACCAAAAAAGCCACTAGCTTTTGTTGATTTCACTGTAGATAATTCATCCTGCCACTTAATGGAAGAAATCTACAAACAACTTCATCTGAGAATCGCAATTGTGAATACTTTCACTTTCCCAGTTTAGATTTGAGAATTTTCTTGTATTTCTAACTTGGAAATCATGTATTAAGTACTTTTAGATGGGAGAGACCTGCTTTCATATGTTTTTGTATAGAAGTTCAGACAAGTTAGACAAAAACATGTGACATATTTAAATACTCAGGGATGAAAAGTAAAATAAACATTTGTATACAATAGGGTATGGGGAATGACTGCCGTATCAACACTTATTTTTTATTGCTGCCAGAACTCTGATTTCAGTAGCCGTGGCTGTTTGAGGTCTTGGAGTTAATTTGAAAGCAAGCAAGCAAAGACTTGTGCGACTTGCAGAATCTTTGGAGATTTTAAAATCTTAAATCTTTGCAGATTTTATTGACTTCTAGATATTTGGCTAAATAGCTGGATACAAGGGTCATGGAGAACTGGATCCTAACTCTAAATAGACAAAATGAACAGAGATGAATCCTTTTCCCCAACTTACCATGCCTGCCTACATCTATCACTAGGCTGCTGGTTCTGTGAAATACTCCTTTTCACCCGTGATTTCTTGGCATCTTGTGTCATTCAGCTTGTTTCCTCCCCCATGTCTAGCCTTAGAAGATTGAAGACATCAGATAAGGAAACATGCATCTTTATTCTCCCCTATCTACATCCTTCCCCTTCCTACTCCTTACTATCAGGGTTGTGACTGTCAGCACTCAAAGTCAGTTTCTAGAATTCAGCAGCCAAAGAGGGGAGGGGGTAGAAAACCCACAGTTAAGTTGTTTTGCTCCAAAAGACCCATTTAGCCATTTCATTTCCAGGAAAGCATCTTGCACAAAGAAGTCTCAGTGAGGGAAAATTTCTGAACATCTCCCATTTTTGAGGCTGGTTACTTAGTTCATCCTTATTGAGATGACTTTAATCTTCCCAACACTGTTGCTTCTTCTTCATGACTTTGAACTTCCTATTCTTTCTTCCTATTTCCAATGACAATAACACTGTTCAGAATCTTATCTTAGGACAATGAATAGCTAAGTGTCATAGATAAGGCACACATGGAGTGAATGAATCTTCCAGAGAGGCAGAAATTGGTGACAAAAAGCTTTATAGAGGAGACAATTCTTGAACTGACTCTGAATATGAGTCAGTGTTTGTTTGAGGGTTAAGAGAAGGACAGTCTAGCTGGAGTGGATGTGAGGGCTAGCAGGAAGTTATTAGAGATGAAATTGTTAGGCAGTGACTCAGTGATTCACAGACTTTCCTTATATGTTGTTCTAAGAAGCTTGGATTTAATCTTGGGAGCAGTGGGGAAGCACTGATGGACTGATCCAGAAACTCCCAGTGATAATGTTATTCACAGGGGGAAAAACATAAGTGGGGAAGTCATTTAAGTGGAAGAATAGCTCTGTTTGGGGTCTGTGGACTTTGAAGAGCTGTGGAACTTCAGAAGGTATTCGACAGGTAATTAGGAGCTCAGGAGAAAGATCTCCACCAAGGACTTAGCATGAGTGTTCACAGTCTGTGAGTAGTTGACAAAGTGGTGGCTTGACTTTGATTTCGCAGAAGAACTGCAGTATGAGACAAGAAGATGACAGCAACCTGGAACTTCAACAACGGGTACTGGGAAGGGATGATCAGAGTTGTGGGCTGAACAAGGGGAGACCCACTGCATTAGAAGCCAAGGGAGGAAACAGTGTCAAGGAAAAAAAAAAAAAAGTCAGCCATTCCAAATGCTACCAAGAAGTGCTCAAGTTATGTGAGTCTTGAATTTTGTTATGAATGGCCTTGGTGAAAGCCATTTTGGAGCAGGGGGTTTCAGAGGGCTGGAGAGAGCAGGCAGATTGGAAGAAGACTAGCAAGGCAAGACACCGAGGAGTTGGTCCTCCTCTGAGCCTTCCATAGTGGAAGTGGCTGGGAAGGTATGGGACATGGGGACACTGAGGTTCTGGCAAAAAAGCTAGGGAAGAGTAGAGCGGAACAAAATTTCTGTCTGGAGGATCAGAAATTGCTTCTGGGGGATCAGTGAGAGGAGCATTGTATATCCTCACTTATGACATATCCTGTTCTCCATTTGTGGTCAAGCACTCAGTTTTGTTGGATCCCCCTCTGAGAGCAAGTGCCTTAGGAGTTCCAGCTGAATTGAGGAGTGTGCAGAGGGCTGGCCCTTGTACTGTGAGCATAAAACTAAGAGTGATGCAAGCCACTGTTTGCAGAAAGAGAAGTGCACTGGATTTTCTCTGAGGCCTCTTTCAGCTCTAAAATGTTATGATTCTGTGATTAATTTGCTAAATAAATTAATAGTGCAAACAGTATTTCAAGGGGAATGTTTAAATTACTTATGAGAACAAACTTTTCAAGTACCCTCAAGCATCATAAAAACATCCAGTCCCATAGAAATAATTGATGCACCAATTATAAATCTTTCTTAGCTATTCATTCAAGCAGATTTCCTAAGAGCTATGCTTGGCTACATTCTATTTACCTAGTTCAAGCTCTTGTTTGTATTTCGAAGCCATTGAACCACATTTCTTTAAACAACATGTTTCAGCCTGGCCAGCCCCCTAGTAGAGCTGAATTATTAAAGTTTTATATTATGAGCAAGATGGGTTCTTGATGAATTGGTCCATCTCTGGAGAAATGCCCATCTTCATTTTAATTTAGGACACAGCTGCTAGAATTGCAGACTTCATCAAAAATGGCCACAGAGAACTCAGACAACTCAGAAACATTTCCTTTAGATTGGCATGGTCTTTGAGGACAAACCACACTCTAAAATGTTTGTGTAACAGGAAAATGTGGTGTCAAGATGATCAAAACAAGATAGAAAATGATATATTTTCACAAAATTTGCATACATTATTAAAAAAAATAGCCAATAGTGAATGTAAAAAATGAGAACACCACATTTAAAGGAGATAGCATGATAAAAATGCAGACAGATTAAATATGCTTGTGATCAATAGACCCAAAATTAACAGCAATGTAGGAGAACATCAGCAGTGCTCCCTATTGCAGCAAAAGTAGATGAACCCTCTCAGTCTTTGGCTATTTTATACTTGGATGAAATGTGTGAGCTATTTAACAATTCTTAGCATTAAATTTCATTTTACAGCTAAGGAAACTATCAGACAAGGTTCTGGCAGAAATCAGATGGCACATACAATCTGGGTAATTTAAGGTGTGTTTAATGAAAAGCTATTTACAGAAGTGTGAACAAGATTCAGGAAAAGCAAGAAGTGATGGGATAATTCCCACAGTAGCAGGAGCAAGGACCCGAAAAATAAACTCTCTGTAGAAGTTACGTCTCATGACCTGTGACCTTAGGGAAGGGATACAGTCAACCTGTAATAACCTGAGAAAGAGCAAAGGTTGGAGACCTTATTGTCAACCCACCCTCCACATTTCCTGCTGTTGCCGCTGACCGGCCAAACCCAAGTAGAAGCCAGAGATAAAGGGAGCCAGTTGATTCAGTCTCTATGGACCATCTTCCAGGATGGAGAGGGGAGGAGGGGCCTTTGGAGCATCATAGGATGACATTCATCATGATGGATAGTAGAGGTAACCTTATAAGGTTGTTTTAGGGAAAAATAGAGAATAAGTTGTTGACACAGAATCTGACTCACAATATGTAGTTGACTTAATAAATATTAGCAGCTACTGTTATTTTTATTAAAAGCATCGTTGAATTGTATTACTTCTAAAAGAGGTAGACTGTTAGTTTTCTATGACTACAATAACAAATTACCACAAATGTAGTTGCTTAAAACAAGTTTATTTTCTTAGAGTATGGAGATGAGAAGCCCAAAGCCAGTTTTACTGGGTTAAAATCAGATTTCCTTCTTTAGGCCTCAGGGGAAAGTTCATCTTCTTGCCTTTTCCACCTTCTGGTGGCTGCCAGCATTTCTTGGCTTGTGGTGCCTTCCTCCATCTTCAAAGTCATCATTCCACTCTCTGCTTCCAACACTACATAGTCTTCTCTTTGACTCTGACCCCCCAGACTCTCTCTTATAAGGATTTGTGATTACCTTTAGGCACCACCTGAATAATCCCAGATAAACCACCTACTTCAACATCTTAATCTCAATCATATCTGCAAAGTCCTTTTTATCATGTCAAGGTAACATACTCCTGGGTTCTGGAGATTAGGACACGGATATAGACAGCATATTGAAAAGCAGAGACATTACTTTGCCGACTAAGGTCCCTCTAGTCCAGGCTCTGGTTTTTCCTGTGGTCATGTGTGGTTGCGAGAGTTGGACTGTGAAGAAAGCTGAGCGCCGAAGAATCGATGCTTTTGAACTGTGGTGTTGGAGAAGACTCTTGAGAGTCCCTTGGACTGCAAGGAGATCCAACCAGTCCATTCTGAAGGAGATCAGCCCTGGCTGTTCTTTGGAAGGAATGATGCTAAAGCTGAGACTCCAGTACTTTGGCCACCTCATGAGAAGAGCTGACTCATTGGAAAAGACTCTGATGCTGGGAGGGATTGGGGGTAGGAGGAGAAGGAGACAACAGAGGGTGAGATGGCTGGATGGCACCAATGACTCAATGGACGTGAATTTGAGTGAACTCTGGGAGATGGTGATGGACAGGGAGGCCTGGCATGCTGCGATTCATGGGGTCGCAAAGAGTCGGACACGACTGAGTGACTGAGCTGAACTGAACTGACTGATAGATTTGGGATAACATTATTTAGTTTACCACAGATGGATCCTAGATTTCTGGAGCTAAGTGGAATTCACTTACTGTGCAATTAAATAGTTGTTACTACATGACTCCCACAACATCCAACGTCATTGTCTTGTACTGGATTCCCCACAAAAATGAGAGCCCAGAAGTGTTTATATGATGATAGTTTGTTTCGGAAGTGGTTTCATAGAGCACGAGTGATGGATTGAGGAGAGAGTGAAGATGGGAAACCCAATTTAAGGATGCGTTATTTGTTGACCATCTCTGTAGGCTGCTAGGACTTTATCCAAGACCTTCTGAAGAAGATTTAGAATATATTCCAGAATGGTCAGCCCCAGACAGTGCGACTGGTGGGAGAACACTAGTTCTGTCAACTCCTGACCAAGAGTTTCCCCACAGGGTGCTAAATCCCTTCTACTTCAAAATGCATATGCATGAGTCCACGCAGCTTCCCCAAGGTGTCCTGTGATGCATCAGTCC
Organism: Oreotragus oreotragus; assembly: GCA_006410675.1. Taxonomy (NCBI): domain Eukaryota; kingdom Metazoa; phylum Chordata; class Mammalia; order Artiodactyla; family Bovidae; genus Oreotragus; species Oreotragus oreotragus. The sequence continues at coordinate 195,393 of SJYX01006685.1, read as the reverse complement.
CAGGGCTGAAAGTTAGAGATATGTGAGCAACTAAGGTGAAGTTATGCCAGCTGGTGGGCTGTCATAATGCCTAAAGTTAAGAGTAGTCCAGAACATAAGATGGGGCATAAAAAATGTCTAGTAGATGGCTCTGTGTTAAGATGTATAATTTTGACTTTCTGTGCTACAGTGAGATGTCAGGATTATTTTACCCAAGTCTGCTATTTTCTTAGAGGAAACATTAGGTCCATGACATGTGGTTGCAGATAAAAGACCAGAAGTCTTTGAAACAGGAAAAAAATGCAATATTCTTTTTGAACACCCACTCATGATTTTCTTTACAGCCTGATGGAGAAGATCAACACTAACAAAAGATAACACATAGATAAATATTCTTGAGTGTTCTGGTGCTTTTTACCTAGTGTGGGAATCAGAGAAGGTTTCCTTGAAAAATTATGATTAAGTTGGAACTAGAAGATTAAGGAGGGGTTACTTAACTAAATAAAGGGAACAGCATTCCATACAGGGAAGAGCCTGTGATGTAGACTGGAACATAGCATACAAAGCTAAGAGAGTTCAGCATGGCTGGAGCGAGTGGTAGGAGATGAATCTGAAAAACTGGGAAGTGGTGGGACAGAGAGAGATTATTCAGGGTCTCAGAGGCCAAGAAAGCTTTTGATCTTCCCCTTGGGAAGTCAGCGAAGTTTTTTTTTTTTTTAATAAAGAGGAGATTGGTAAGATTAAATTGCATGCTTAAAAGGCTGTATGGTGGAGGAGAGGGGCTAGAATGGATGCAAGGGGATGAGTGAGTCCTAGCGAGATGATTGACAAACTGAAGACACAAGTCACTATGAAAAGAAACTGAGTCAAACTGGGTCAATCATGTGTGGATTTCAAGCTATCCCCCTGGGGTGGAGGTGATATGCATCCATAAGGTTGTTTATGACTTCTGCAAAAGCTGAGGAGTCTCATTTCAGATTATAGACACCAGGTGGGTTAGCAAAGATGCTGACAATAATGATGAAGAAAGAGAAGAAGGAGGAGGAGAAGGAGGAGGGGGAGAGAGAAGAGGTGGGAGATGAGGGGAAAGAGGAGAGGGCTGTCTCTTATACACATCTAGATGTGTATAAGAGACAGGTAAAATAAACATTTGTATACAATAGGGTATGGGGAATGACTGCCGTATCAACACTTATTTTTTATTGCTGCCAGAACTCTGATTTCAGTAGCCGTGGCTGTTTGAGGTCTTGGAGTTAATTTGAAAGCAAGCAAGCAAAGACTTGTGCGACTTGCAGAATCTTTGGAGATTTTAAAATCTTAAATCTTTGCAGATTTTATTGACTTCTAGATATTTGGCTAAATAGCTGGATACAAGGGTCATGGAGAACTGGATCCTAACTCTAAATAGACAAAATGAACAGAGATGAATCCTTTTCCCCAACTTACCATGCCTGCCTACATCTATCACTAGGCTGCTGGTTCTGTGAAATACTCCTTTTCACCCGTGATTTCTTGGCATCTTGTGTCATTCAGCTTGTTTCCTCCCCCATGTCTAGCCTTAGAAGATTGAAGACATCAGATAAGGAAACATGCATCTTTATTCTCCCCTATCTACATCCTTCCCCTTCCTACTCCTTACTATCAGGGTTGTGACTGTCAGCACTCAAAGTCAGTTTCTAGAATTCAGCAGCCAAAGAGGGGAGGGGGTAGAAAACCCACAGTTAAGTTGTTTTGCTCCAAAAGACCCATTTAGCCATTTCATTTCCAGGAAAGCATCTTGCACAAAGAAGTCTCAGTGAGGGAAAATTTCTGAACATCTCCCATTTTTGAGGCTGGTTACTTAGTTCATCCTTATTGAGATGACTTTAATCTTCCCAACACTGTTGCTTCTTCTTCATGACTTTGAACTTCCTATTCTTTCTTCCTATTTCCAATGACAATAACACTGTTCAGAATCTTATCTTAGGACAATGAATAGCTAAGTGTCATAGATAAGGCACACATGGAGTGAATGAATCTTCCAGAGAGGCAGAAATTGGTGACAAAAAGCTTTATAGAGGAGACAATTCTTGAACTGACTCTGAATATGAGTCAGTGTTTGTTTGAGGGTTAAGAGAAGGACAGTCTAGCTGGAGTGGATGTGAGGGCTAGCAGGAAGTTATTAGAGATGAAATTGTTAGGCAGTGACTCAGTGATTCACAGACTTTCCTTATATGTTGTTCTAAGAAGCTTGGATTTAATCTTGGGAGCAGTGGGGAAGCACTGATGGACTGATCCAGAAACTCCCAGTGATAATGTTATTCACAGGGGGAAAAACATAAGTGGGGAAGTCATTTAAGTGGAAGAATAGCTCTGTTTGGGGTCTGTGGACTTTGAAGAGCTGTGGAACTTCAGAAGGTATTCGACAGGTAATTAGGAGCTCAGGAGAAAGATCTCCACCAAGGACTTAGCATGAGTGTTCACAGTCTGTGAGTAGTTGACAAAGTGGTGGCTTGACTTTGATTTCGCAGAAGAACTGCAGTATGAGACAAGAAGATGACAGCAACCTGGAACTTCAACAACGGGTACTGGGAAGGGATGATCAGAGTTGTGGGCTGAACAAGGGGAGACCCACTGCATTAGAAGCCAAGGGAGGAAACAGTGTCAAGGAAAAAAAAAAAAAAGTCAGCCATTCCAAATGCTACCAAGAAGTGCTCAAGTTATGTGAGTCTTGAATTTTGTTATGAATGGCCTTGGTGAAAGCCATTTTGGAGCAGGGGGTTTCAGAGGGCTGGAGAGAGCAGGCAGATTGGAAGAAGACTAGCAAGGCAAGACACCGAGGAGTTGGTCCTCCTCTGAGCCTTCCATAGTGGAAGTGGCTGGGAAGGTATGGGACATGGGGACACTGAGGTTCTGGCAAAAAAGCTAGGGAAGAGTAGAGCGGAACAAAATTTCTGTCTGGAGGATCAGAAATTGCTTCTGGGGGATCAGTGAGAGGAGCATTGTATATCCTCACTTATGACATATCCTGTTCTCCATTTGTGGTCAAGCACTCAGTTTTGTTGGATCCCCCTCTGAGAGCAAGTGCCTTAGGAGTTCCAGCTGAATTGAGGAGTGTGCAGAGGGCTGGCCCTTGTACTGTGAGCATAAAACTAAGAGTGATGCAAGCCACTGTTTGCAGAAAGAGAAGTGCACTGGATTTTCTCTGAGGCCTCTTTCAGCTCTAAAATGTTATGATTCTGTGATTAATTTGCTAAATAAATTAATAGTGCAAACAGTATTTCAAGGGGAATGTTTAAATTACTTATGAGAACAAACTTTTCAAGTACCCTCAAGCATCATAAAAACATCCAGTCCCATAGAAATAATTGATGCACCAATTATAAATCTTTCTTAGCTATTCATTCAAGCAGATTTCCTAAGAGCTATGCTTGGCTACATTCTATTTACCTAGTTCAAGCTCTTGTTTGTATTTCGAAGCCATTGAACCACATTTCTTTAAACAACATGTTTCAGCCTGGCCAGCCCCCTAGTAGAGCTGAATTATTAAAGTTTTATATTATGAGCAAGATGGGTTCTTGATGAATTGGTCCATCTCTGGAGAAATGCCCATCTTCATTTTAATTTAGGACACAGCTGCTAGAATTGCAGACTTCATCAAAAATGGCCACAGAGAACTCAGACAACTCAGAAACATTTCCTTTAGATTGGCATGGTCTTTGAGGACAAACCACACTCTAAAATGTTTGTGTAACAGGAAAATGTGGTGTCAAGATGATCAAAACAAGATAGAAAATGATATATTTTCACAAAATTTGCATACATTATTAAAAAAAATAGCCAATAGTGAATGTAAAAAATGAGAACACCACATTTAAAGGAGATAGCATGATAAAAATGCAGACAGATTAAATATGCTTGTGATCAATAGACCCAAAATTAACAGCAATGTAGGAGAACATCAGCAGTGCTCCCTATTGCAGCAAAAGTAGATGAACCCTCTCAGTCTTTGGCTATTTTATACTTGGATGAAATGTGTGAGCTATTTAACAATTCTTAGCATTAAATTTCATTTTACAGCTAAGGAAACTATCAGACAAGGTTCTGGCAGAAATCAGATGGCACATACAATCTGGGTAATTTAAGGTGTGTTTAATGAAAAGCTATTTACAGAAGTGTGAACAAGATTCAGGAAAAGCAAGAAGTGATGGGATAATTCCCACAGTAGCAGGAGCAAGGACCCGAAAAATAAACTCTCTGTAGAAGTTACGTCTCATGACCTGTGACCTTAGGGAAGGGATACAGTCAACCTGTAATAACCTGAGAAAGAGCAAAGGTTGGAGACCTTATTGTCAACCCACCCTCCACATTTCCTGCTGTTGCCGCTGACCGGCCAAACCCAAGTAGAAGCCAGAGATAAAGGGAGCCAGTTGATTCAGTCTCTATGGACCATCTTCCAGGATGGAGAGGGGAGGAGGGGCCTTTGGAGCATCATAGGATGACATTCATCATGATGGATAGTAGAGGTAACCTTATAAGGTTGTTTTAGGGAAAAATAGAGAATAAGTTGTTGACACAGAATCTGACTCACAATATGTAGTTGACTTAATAAATATTAGCAGCTACTGTTATTTTTATTAAAAGCATCGTTGAATTGTATTACTTCTAAAAGAGGTAGACTGTTAGTTTTCTATGACTACAATAACAAATTACCACAAATGTAGTTGCTTAAAACAAGTTTATTTTCTTAGAGTATGGAGATGAGAAGCCCAAAGCCAGTTTTACTGGGTTAAAATCAGATTTCCTTCTTTAGGCCTCAGGGGAAAGTTCATCTTCTTGCCTTTTCCACCTTCTGGTGGCTGCCAGCATTTCTTGGCTTGTGGTGCCTTCCTCCATCTTCAAAGTCATCATTCCACTCTCTGCTTCCAACACTACATAGTCTTCTCTTTGACTCTGACCCCCCAGACTCTCTCTTATAAGGATTTGTGATTACCTTTAGGCACCACCTGAATAATCCCAGATAAACCACCTACTTCAACATCTTAATCTCAATCATATCTGCAAAGTCCTTTTTATCATGTCAAGGTAACATACTCCTGGGTTCTGGAGATTAGGACACGGATATAGACAGCATATTGAAAAGCAGAGACATTACTTTGCCGACTAAGGTCCCTCTAGTCCAGGCTCTGGTTTTTCCTGTGGTCATGTGTGGTTGCGAGAGTTGGACTGTGAAGAAAGCTGAGCGCCGAAGAATCGATGCTTTTGAACTGTGGTGTTGGAGAAGACTCTTGAGAGTCCCTTGGACTGCAAGGAGATCCAACCAGTCCATTCTGAAGGAGATCAGCCCTGGCTGTTCTTTGGAAGGAATGATGCTAAAGCTGAGACTCCAGTACTTTGGCCACCTCATGAGAAGAGCTGACTCATTGGAAAAGACTCTGATGCTGGGAGGGATTGGGGGTAGGAGGAGAAGGAGACAACAGAGGGTGAGATGGCTGGATGGCACCAATGACTCAATGGACGTGAATTTGAGTGAACTCTGGGAGATGGTGATGGACAGGGAGGCCTGGCATGCTGCGATTCATGGGGTCGCAAAGAGTCGGACACGACTGAGCAACTGAGCTGAACTGAACTGACTGATAGATTTGGGATAACATTATTTAGTTTACCACAGATGGATCCTAGATTTCTGGAGCTAAGTGGAATTCACTTACTGTGCAATTAAATAGTTGTTACTACATGACTCCCACAACATCCAACGTCATTGTCTTGTACTGGATTCCCCACAAAAATGAGAGCCCAGAAGTGTTTATATGATGATAGTTTGTTTCGGAAGTGGTTTCATAGAGCACGAGTGATGGATTGAGGAGAGAGTGAAGATGGGAAACCCAATTTAAGGATGCGTTATTTGTTGACCATCTCTGTAGGCTGCTAGGACTTTATCCAAGACCTTCTGAAGAAGATTTAGAATATATTCCAGAATGGTCAGCCCCAGACAGTGCGACTGGTGGGAGAACACTAGTTCTGTCAACTCCTGACCAAGAGTTTCCCCACAGGGTGCTAAATCCCTTCTACTTCAAAATGCATATGCATGAGTCCACGCAGCTTCCCCAAGGTGTCCTGTGATGCATCAGTCCCAGGGCTGAAAGTTAGAGATATGTGAGCAACTAAGGTGAAGTTATGCCAGCTGGTGGGCTGTCATAATGCCTAAAGTTAAGAGTAGTCCAGAAACTGAGCTGAACTGAACTGACTGATAGATTTGGGATAACATTATTTAGTTTACCACAGATGGATCCTAGATTTCTGGAGCTAAGTGGAATTCACTTACTGTGCAATTAAATAGTTGTTACTACATGACTCCCACAACATCCAACGTCATTGTCTTGTACTGGATTCCCCACAAAAATGAGAGCCCAGAAGTGTTTATATGATGATAGTTTGTTTCGGAAGTGGTTTCATAGAGCACGAGTGATGGATTGAGGAGAGAGTGAAGATGGGAAACCCAATTTAAGGATGCGTTATTTGTTGACCATCTCTGTAGGCTGCTAGGACTTTATCCAAGACCTTCTGAAGAAGATTTAGAATATATTCCAGAATGGTCAGCCCCAGACAGTGCGACTGGTGGGAGAACACTAGTTCTGTCAACTCCTGACCAAGAGTTTCCCCACAGGGTGCTAAATCCCTTCTACTTCAAAATGCACATGCATGAGTCCACGCAGCTTCCCCAAGGTGTCCTGTGATGCATCAGTCCCAGGGCTGAAAGTTAGAGATATGTGAGCAACTAAGGTGAAGTTATGCCAGCTGGTGGGCTGTCATAATGCCTAAAGTTAAGAGTAGTCCAGAACATAAGATGGGGCATAAAAAATGTCTAGTAGATGGCTCTGTGTTAAGATGTATAATTTTGACTTTCTGTGCTACAGTGAGATGTCAGGATTATTTTACCCAAGTCTGCTATTTTCTTAGAGGAAACATTAGGTCCATGACATGTGGTTGCAGATAAAAGACCAGAAGTCTTTGAAACAGGAAAAAAATGCAATATTCTTTTTGAACACCCACTCATGATTTTCTTTACAGCCTGATGGAGAAGATCAACACTAACAAAAGATAACACATAGATAAATATTCTTGAGTGTTCTGGTGCTTTTTACCTAGTGTGGGAATCAGAGAAGGTTTCCTTGAAAAATTATGATTAAGTTGGAACTAGAAGATTAAGGAGGGGTTACTTAACTAAATAAAGGGAACAGCATTCCATACAGGGAAGAGCCTGTGATGTAGACTGGAACATAGCATACAAAGCTAAGAGAGTTCAGCATGGCTGGAGCGAGTGGTAGGAGATGAATCTGAAAAACTGGGAAGTGGTGGGACAGAGAGAGATTATTCAGGGTCTCAGAGGCCAAGAAAGCTTTTGATCTTCCCCTTGGGAAGTCAGCGAAGTTTTTTTTTTTTTTAATAAAGAGGAGATTGGTAAGATTAAATTGCATGCTTAAAAGGCTGTATGGTGGAGGAGAGGGGCTAGAATGGATGCAAGGGGATGAGTGAGTCCTAGCGAGATGATTGACAAACTGAAGACACAAGTCACTATGAAAAGAAACTGAGTCAAACTGGGTCAATCATGTGTGGATTTCAAGCTATCCCCCTGGGGTGTAGGTGATATGCATCCATAAGGTTGTTTATGACTTCTGCAAAAGCTGAGGATTCTCATTTCAGATTATAGACACCAGGTGGGTTAGCAAAGATGCTGACAATAATGATGAAGAAAGAGAAGAAGGAGGAGGAGAAGGAGGAGGGGGAGAGAGGAGAGGTGGGGGATGAGGGGAAAGAGGAGAGGGAGAGAAGGAGGGGAAGGAAAGGAAGGGGGAAGGAAGGAATGAAAAAGAAAGAAAAGAAAATAAAAGGGAAAAGAAAGAAAAAAGACTAAAAAAAGAGAAAGATTCTTAGCATTACCTGGAACAAACAGAACTGAAGGAAGTTGGTGGATTCATATTCTTCTAGACTAGTGTTTCTCCACCCTATTTTCAACTGTTAACACTTTGGTTCAAATAACTCTTTGCTGTGGGGAGATCTGCCCTGTGGGTTGTAGGATGTTTAACAGCATCTCTGGACTCTCCACACTATAGGTTAGTAGCAACCTTCCTTCCTTCCAAGCTGTGACATCCAAAAATACCACCAAACATAGTCAAATGTGCCCCAGGGGGGAAAAAACCACCACAGCTGAGAACTATTCTACTAGACCTTGTAAGTTTTTGGTGCCATTAGAAGGAATATGAATAATTTAAGAAGCCTAAAAACATGATTTCTTTTGTTTTTAACCTCATTTTAAGGGTATTAGTTTTTAATCTTTGAAAATACTTGATTTACTTCTCAATTGTCTTGATTAATGATATTTTAGTTCAATCAAGAAGAGCACTTTATTGCAACCTGTCTGCTGTCTGAGCCAAAATGTTTCACGTGTGGAAAATAAGTCAAGTTGAAAAACAAGTTGAGTCAGTAGGTCTCCAGAACTGTGTGTGAGTAAACTTTTATGCAAATTCATTGGTTCTTTGCTGCTGAAAGAGAAACACTGAGAAGATAAAAAGGTTGGCACTGATGAAATAAAATTTTTCATTTTTTTCTTCATTTTCCACACACCAGAGAGAGTTTACAAGATTTTTCCATGATGCAGAGAAGCAATTTTACTTGCAAATCATCAAACTACTCATTCTCTTTAAAGAGAATAAATTGGCCATAACTGGAAATTTCTCTCATTGCAGTGTTATATGTCCCCCTCCACTCCATTTTTCAGTGCCTCAACTGAAGGGATATTTTTTTGCAATATGCAAATTCAATCGTGCATTAAAGCTCACTTGCCATTGCTTTTGGATTAAAGATCACAGTCCTCAGCAAGGCTCCCTAGTCACGTCTTAACCCACGTATCCCTATGTTACGTGTGCTTTGGCCATACCACTCTTGTCCCAATTCTTTAGATATTCCATGGTTCTGCCCAGCACAGGGCTTTGCACACATTTGGCCCTTTGCCTGGGAAACCCTTCCACAACATCTTCAGGCCAGCTAACTTATTCTCACCCTTCAGAGAGCAGTGCAAGCAACACTTCCTTAGAGTAATTTCTTTAACCAACCCCCACCAAACACACAAGTAAATAAACATCTCTTTGATAGTCTAATAGCTCTATATATTTTTTCTTTATACCTCTAATTACACTTGTCACTATATGTGTGCTCAGTTGTTTAGTTGTATCTGACTCTTTGCAACCCTATGGATGGTAGCCCTCCAGGCTCCTCTGTCCATGGGATTTCCCAGGCCAAGAATTTTGGAGTGTGTTGCCATTTCCTTCTCTAGGGGATCTCTCTGACCCAGAGATCGAACCCAGGTCACCTGCATCTTCTTTATTGGCAGGCAAATTAAGCCCACTTTATTTTTTAAATTGTTTATTAATTTATTTATTTTTATTGGAGGCTAATTATTTTACAATATTGTGGTGGTTTTTGTGATACATGGATATAAATCAGCCATGGGTGTACATGTGTCCCGCCATCCTGAACCCGCACTCTCACCTCCCCACCGCACCCTTCTGGTTGTCTCAGAGCACCAGCTTTGAGTGCCCTGCTTCATGCATCAAACTTGCCCTGGTCATCTGTTTTACATATGGTAATATACATGTTTCAATGCTATTCTCTCATATCGTCCTACCCTCGCCTTCTCCCACATAGTCCAAAAGTCTGTTCTTTACATTTGTGTCTCTTTTGCTATCTTGCATATAGGGTCATTGTTACCATCTTTCTAAATTCCATATGTAGGTGTTAATATACTGTATTTGTGTTTCTTTTTCTGGCTTACTTCCCTTTGTATAACAGGCTCCAGTTTCATCCACCTCATTATAACTGACTCGAATGCATTTTTTTAATAACTGAGTAATATTCCATTGTGTATATGTACCACAACTTCCTTATCCATTCATCTGCCAGTGGACATCTATGTTGCTTCCATGTCCTAGCTATTGTCAGCAGTTAAGCCCACTTTCTATTTATACGCGTGCTTATTTGATTAACATCCATCTCCTCCACTTAGCTGTCGTCTCTATGGAGCAGGAAATATGTTTGTCTTACCATCGTGTGCCAAGCACCGAACATAGCAGGTCCTCAATAACTGTCATTAAATAAATAAATTCATGAATTCATTAGTCAATATTGTAATACTGGCCAGCACGTACTTCAGAGACCAGCAAACTCATGCTACTGTCCTGTCACCTGTTTCTGTAAATAGTGTTTTATCAGAACACACCTCTTGGAACACACACCCATTCATTTACTGTTTGGGTGTGCCAGTGGTGAAGAACCCACCTGCCAATACAGAAGATGTAAGAGGCATGGCTGGATCCGTAGGTCGGGAAGATCCCCTGGAGGAGGCCATGGCAACCCTCTCCAGCATTCTTGCCTGGAAAATCCCATGGAGAGAGGAGCCTTGCAGGCTACAGTCCATGAGGTCACAAAGAGGCAGATGTGACTGAATCAGCTTTGCATGCACACAGGCTGATCATTCTACAGAGGCAGAAAGAAGTAGTTGTGCCAGAAAGCACATTGCCCACAAAACCTAAAACACTCTCTGGCTCTGTATAGGAAGTTCGCTGACTTCTGATCTAAGTCATCTACTTCTTGTCTGACTTATAAGCCAGTGGCCTTACAATCTAATCACAGGAATATATGAAATAAAATAATGTGATCTATATTTTCGCTGCCAAAATATTTAATAGTAGAAATTCTTAAATGAATGTGTCCTGTGTGATAGCCAGTGAAATAAGCACATTACTTACATTGTTTCATGAGACCCAAACAGAGCCCCATTTTATTTTAAAAAGAAAATGCTCAACTTAGTTTCTCAGAATCAGGAAGCTGATGCGGAGCCAAGTATGTCAGCATCAGCTTTCTGTTTCTTCAGTTTAGTCATTAACTGAATGCTGGGGACACTGGTGCATGGTGGCAATTCACATTTGAAATGTTTCAAGTGCTGAATGCCCTTGGACTGTTCAAAGAGTGGAAGTGAGTGGGTTAAAATAGGACAGGATGGTGTAGCGGATCCCTGGGAAGTAGTAAGAACTCATGACAGCTCCTGTATTAGGTGAGTTCAAGCATGGCAGCGCATGGCTGGTTCCTTGGTGGCAAAAGGGAAAAATTGACTAGGAAGGACTGAATTGGGCAATTGACAGGGGAAGTAGTGGAGAGGGCATTGAAAAGCTCCATGGGGTACTGACTGGTCCCAAGGGTCTAAAGAGGTCAGATGTGGCCATAAGAAAATGACAGGCCAGGAATGTGAGAAGTCACCCTCACCAGGAACAAGAAGCTTGAAAGTAAGAAGGTGGAATCCATATGACATAAGATCAAGAGAACCCTAGATTAAAAACCTGGGCAATCAGTCACTGGGATCAAGGCAAAGGGTCAGAGACTAACTATGGGACGCCCAAATGAGAACGGAGCTTGCCGGGAATTTGACTTTCTGAGGACAACCCCGCCCAGAGCCAGATTCTCAGAACACAGACACCTAATCTGATGGTGGAGGCAATTTTGTCTATCTAGCTACCTAGAAAGGGGAGAGAAGATAATTCTTGGCAGGAATAAGAAAAGACCAGCTCAATATTTCTTTGAGCCAGCTGGCTTGGCTTGTCCCTTCAGGCCCGTTCTTCCTTCGCTTCTCCATATTTCTGACAAATGCTTCCACTTCTGAAAAATGCCTCACCTGGCCAAGTTCAGTTTATTGCTTCCTAACTCCCCCTTCAGTAACCCTCAAGCTCAGCCCCCACCACCACCAAACCAGAGTGTCATGTGCCTTGCCCCGTGTTTCTCAAATGTCGGCAGCTCCTTCTGCTTTTCCTTTTCTCAGTGGCCTTGTCTGGGATGGCTTTTTCCAGTTATATCACCTAGAAAAATACCTACTCATTTGACAAGTTCCAACCCAAATGTCACATCTTCTTGGTAGCTTTTCCAGACCTCCCCACCTCTCAGGAAGAATTAATTCCATCCTCTCTGTAGCCTCAGTGCTTCTTACAGAGAACTTTCATAAAGGATTTATATGGCTCCTCATTTACACTTAGGATAAGGAGAATACTTCTCTGTATGGCTTTCAGGTTTCCTGGTGGCTCAGTTGGCAAAGAATTTGCCTGCAATGCAAGAGGCCTGGGTTTAATCCCTGGGTCAAGAATATCCCCTGGAGAAGGAAATGGCAACCCACTCCAGTAGTCTTGCCTGGGAAATCCCATGAACAGAGGACAGAGGAAACTCACAGACTACAGTCCATGGGGTTGCAAGAGTTGGCCACAACTTGACTAAACCGCCACCAGCAAAGGATTTATGACTCCCCATTTAGCTTAGAATAAGGATAAAACTTCTCTGTATGGCTTTCAAGTTCTTGTATAGGTCCCATCCCCCTCACCAATCTTGTACCCCACTGCCTCCCATGGCTCCCTGACCTTGATGGGGCTATTTTCTCTGCTTAGAAGTCTCTTTTCACCTCTCTTTGCCTAGTCAACCCCCAGTATTCTTTTAGATCTTACCTGGGTAGAGCCTTCCCTGACTTCTGACTCAATCAAATGCCCCAGGTTCTTAGAGCTCTCAGGCCTCACTTTCATTGCCCTGTAACAGAAGCAGTTCTAGAATTGCTTCTGTAATTATTTTGATCAGCTTTCTCCCCCATGAACCACATATATCAGGACTTGAAGAAATGTATCTGTTGTATAGGCCTGTATTTCCTGATGTCTAGCCCAATGCCTGGCTCAGAGTTAGCAGAGTGCAAAATGGTCAGTTAACACACTCGTGTCCTAGTTTTTGGCTTGTGGGTCTTTCCTCTGCAGATACAGAGCTCCTGGGAGTCAGGGCTGTAATTCTCAGCCCCTCAGACCCTCAGTGTGTGTCACAGTACCTGCCACAAGGTAAATGCTCAGTTAATGTGTTTTGTTATTATATTGTATTCCATTTCAATGTCAAATCTGAGCAGCAAGTGTGGTTCTTTGATCATTGGAAGGACTGACGCTGAAGCTGAAGATCCAATACTTTGGCCACCTGATGTGAAGAGCCAACTCATTGGAAAAGACCCTGATGCTAGGAAAGATTGAGGGCAGGAAGAGAAGGGGGCAACAGAAGATGAGATGGTTGGATGGCTTCACTGACTCAATGAGTATGAGTTTGAGCCAACTTTGAGAGATAGTGAAGGACAGGGAAGCCTGGCATGCTGCTGTTCATGAGGTCAAGAGTTGGACATGACTGAGCTACTGAACAACAGCAGCAGCCACTATAGCTTTCCCTCACTGACCGCACTCTTCCATTCCTGATGCCCTGGTATCCACGCAGAGTTCTTGGGGGTGGCTTTTTCTTCTTTTCTTGAACTCCAACTCTTAGACTTTCTCTCCTGGTAATTTTACTATAATCCCATTTCTGCATCTCGCACTCTTGCACCCCAGTCTTGTGCTGCACCACAAGGACCACGATTTGCTTTCTTCATTCTGCCAGCTTAACTCTGCTCTCATCCTCCCACACAGATTTTCTTCCAGAAGCAAGGTGACAGCGTGAAGGGAGTACCAAAAAAGTAAAAATAAAGGTAGTGTGCCTCCGCTCAAAGCAACAGAATTATGAAGGCAGGTGTAGGAGGAATCGGTTTTTTGAAAAGAGGAAGGTGGGCAACTTGTGATTTTATTTCTGGTCTGAAGCAAGAGGAAAGAAATGGGTGCAATTAAACTTTCTCATACTTAAGTGGTAAAATGCGACATGAATGGTTTGCCTTTTGATCTTGGTGACCTAGTTCTGAATGAAGGAGTGGGCTGAGACCGGGGATCAGCTCAAGGAAAACCAAGGCTGTGGCAGGAGACGACAGGCTCAGCAGAGGAGTTGGGAGGGGCTCCTGGAACACAAGGTTTTGCCAGGGACAGAGTTTGAGTGATCTCTGCCCTTTATTCAGTACTTAACCCAACATCTGGAATGTAGATATTTGGTGAATAAATAACACTGTCTTACAGGCTGGAATTTCTTGTGTTCCTTTTAAGGACAAAAAAGAATTTCAGAGGTTAAAAGAGAGAGTGTAAAAGTCACTGGATTAAGGGCTTTGTAAAGCTCGCTGTGCTTTAAAGACAATTTCCTCTATGAAATTTAGGGTCAGTTGTTTGCATGCTTATGTGCTCAGTCATGTCTGACTCTTTGTGACTCTGTGGACTGTAGCCTGCCAGGCTCCTCTGTCCACGGGATTCTTCAGGCAAGAATATAGAAGTGGGTTGCCATGCTCTCTTCCAGGGGATCTTCCTGACCCAGGGAGCAAACCTATGCTTTTACATCTGTCCTGGAAGTGGGTTCTTTACTGCTTGAGCCATCATCAGGGAAGCTGTCAGTTATTTAAAAATAAGCAATATAACAGCCTTAAGGCCAAAATGTCCTATCCCATTATGCAAGATACATTCTCTCCATTGGAAAAATCATATTCTATAAAATATTCATAAAAAACCTTAAAGTATAAAATCACTGGGCACTTAACTTTGATACATAATCCATTGTCCTGCTTTTGCCTTCAATTCCTTTTGACTTTAACCTCTCAAGAGGTTTCAGGAACCTCATGAACTTCATAGCTGCTCTACCTGAGAAACACTTGCAAGTTCAGCATTTTGTGCTAAATCAACAGCATCTTGCTCATGCAACTCTAGAAATCTCTCTTCAGAACTTTCCGTGATGAACCAGTTTAGGTTGCTGAGGTCAGCAATCTAGGTTTTCAGGTTTCTTTTTAAGCACAGTTGAATTACAGAGTTGTTTTAACTTCTGCTGTATAGCAAAGTGGTTCAAATATATATATAAAGTATATATATGTGTACATATATGTTCTTTTTCATATTCTTTTCCATTATGGTTTACTACAGAATATTGAATATAGTTGCCCACGCTGTAGACTACACCTTGTTTATACATTTTATATATAATAGTTTGAATCTACTAACCCCAAACTTCCAGTCCATCCTTCCCCTACTCTCCTCACCCTTGGCAATCACAAGTCTGTTCCCTTTGTGCCTGAGTCTGCTTCTGTTTTGTAGATAGGCTCATTTGTTTCATACTTTAGATTCCACTTATAAATGGTATCATGTGGTATTCGCCTTTCTCTTTCTGACTTCTTTCACTTAATATGATAATCTCTAGCTGCATCCGTGCTGGTGCAAATGGCAGTATTTCATTCTTTTTATGTCTGAGTTGTTGTTATTCAGTAGCTCAGTCGTGTCCGACTCTTTGTGACCCCACGACTCTTTGTGACTCCGTGGACTGCAGCACACCAGGCTTCCCTGTCCTTCATCATCTTCTGGAGCTTGCTCAAACTCACTTCCATTGAGTCTTTGTCCTCTGTTGTCCACTTCTCCTCCTGCCTTCAATCTTTCCCAGCATCAGGGTCTTTTCTAATGAGTTAGCTCTTCGCATCAGGTGGCCAAAGTATTGGAGCTTCAGCTTCAGCAACAGTCCTTCCAATGAATAGTCAGCCTTCCAATGACTGGCTAGTAGTATTCCATTATATATACAGCATTTCTTCATATGTATATATTCCATGTATGTAATTCCATTATATATATATATATATATATATATATATATATATATATAACACATTCCATTATATATGTATGGGCTTCCCTGGTGGCTCAGATGGTAAAGAATCTGCCTGCAATGCAGATTACCCAAGTTCAATTCCTGGGTTGGAAAGAAAGATCCCCTGGAGAAGGGAGTAGCTACCTATACCAGTATTCTTACCTGGAGAATTCCATGGACAGAGAAGCCTGGGGAGCTATAGTCCATGAGGTCACAAAGACTGGGACATGACTGACTTACTAAACACGCACATACATGTGTGTGTATGTATATTCATATACACATATATCTCACATCTTTATCCATTCATCTGTCAATCAACAGGTTGCTTCCATGTCCTGCAGGTTTACTGTGAATAGTGCTGCTGTGAACATAGGGGTGCATGCATATTTTGAATTGTAGTTTTGTCTGGATATATGCCCAGGATTGGGGTTACTGGATCATATGACAACTCTTTTTTTAGTTTTTTGAGTAATCCCCATACTGTTTTCCATAGGTGCTGCATCAATTTACACTCCCACCAACAGTGTAGGAGGGTTTCCTCTTCTCCACACCTTTTCCAGCATTTGTAATCGGTGGACTTTTAAATGACAGGCATTCTGACCAGTGTGAGGTAGTATCTGGTTGTTTTGATTTGCATTTTTCTAGTTGTTAGCTGTGTTGAGTGTCTTTTCATGTACCTGTTGGCCATCCGTATGTCGCTTTTGGAGAAATTTCTGTTTAGTCTTTCTGCCCGTTTTTTGATTGGGTTGTTTGGTTTTTTATTGTTGAGTTGTACTAGCTGTTTGTTGGAGAAGGAAATGGCAACCCACTGCAGTACTCTTGCCTGGAGAATCCCATGGAGGGAGGAGCCTGGTAGGCTACAGTCCATGGAGTCGCAAAGAGTCAGACACGACTGAGCGACTTCACTTCACTTCACTAGCTGTTTGTATATTTTGGAAACTAAGCCCTTGTTGGTTGCATCATTTGCAAACATTTTCTCTCAGTCCGTAGGTTATCTTTTCATTTCTTCATGATTCCCTTTGTCATACAGGAGCTTGTAAGTTTGATTATGTCCCATTTGTTTATTTCCTTGGAAGATTGCCTAGGTCATCAGTGGAATCGTATATATGACCAGAAGAGCAGTTAATCTTATAGGCTTCTCCTGAGACAATCAATGAGCTATGGCAAGCAGGCGAAGAAATTTCTTCAGTGACTCATCTAAGCCATCTACTAATACCCCTGAAAGCTCCATCAGTGACATAGGGCAGCAACCAACTTTGTGCCTGAAATTCTTTGTATCAGAGAACTACAGGCCCATTTCTAGGAGGCGAGACATGGGCAAGATTGCCCGTGTCTGCTTTCCCTCTCTGTACTTGTTGCAGTGGTATATTCTGTTGTCAGATCCTCCACAGAACCACATGATGGTAGATTCCACAGGACCATGGTGTTCTGTTTGCCAACAGATCAGTTATCAACCTTCTCCAAGTCTGGACAGAGATCCACAAGCCTCTCTGCTGCTGTGGCAGGACTCAGGCTCTATGAGACCACAGACCTTTTTAAGATTCCAAAATGCTCCTCTTCAGAAAGAATCTGGGTCTCACGGCTCTTTCAGCTGTTGTCCACTGTTGTAATACTAGTGTGGTAGCAAGATGAGGACAACGGGGTGTATTCTACATTCTTCTAATCAAATCTCAGTCTTTCAGTGAGTTCGTGTCTTGAAATTGTGACTTTCACAAGTGTTTCTGCAGAGTTCTAGTTTTTCTTTCCTGGCATCCCCCTCCTTTCCAATCCAGGGCCTTGAAGCTCTGACGTCTTTGACTTTGTGTTTTTCTTTCTTTAAGTGAAACAGGAAGGCTCCAGGGGATTGGCGGTGTCGGGGTGGGGCGGGGGGCAGGGGGGGAGTGGGTAGGATAAGGCTCTGGCACAGTCTTTCCCTTAGAGAGTGCCTCTGCTATGGAGAAACTTCTGGTGGGTTTCATAATGACTCTTCCCCTCCCCAGAGCCTAGAGGGTATCTTTCTCAGATCTTCATTATGAGGATCTAGTGGGGTTCCTGGAAGGAAAACTCATCAAGGTGCAGGGCCCCCCTCTAAGACCATGACTCCTGGGAATTTCTCACTCTCACATTACTCCACACTCAGCCTCTAGCAATCCATTGTTTAAGTGTTCTATCAGTTTACGGAGGCTTCCCAGCTGCTGGCTCAGTGGTAAAAAATCCATCTGCCAAGCAGGAGATACAGGTTCAATCCCTGGGTCGGGAAGATACTCTGAAGAAGGAAATGACACCCTGGTGCCCGACTGGCACCCAGTATTCTTGCCTGGAAAATCCCATGGACAGAAGAGCCTGGCGGGTTACAATCCATGGGGCTGCAAAAGAGTCAGACATGACTTAACAACTAAAAGAACAACAACCACCAGTTTATGGCTCCAGGAGCTTCTGTTCTTGGCTGATAGAAAAGATCATGACTGTATGTCTCTGAATGCCCCCATCTCTCCAGATTTCAGGATGGCAGTTTCCCTGCAACCTAAGCTCCCTGTAACAACCAAGAAAAGTCACTGATTTTTAATCTGTACAGATTTTTGTCATAAGAGTAGTAGTAATGACTTCCAAACTTTGTACATGTTGAGGCCAGAAGTCACAAGTGAATTCCTATTGTGAGTTCCTTCTTGCCCCCCTCAACCCTTTGCTCCTTTCTTATTACCAAGCAGCAGGAATAAAAAGTACATGGCCAGAGCCTTCATACCCTATGATAGTGACTTATTGGGTTGTGGAAGGCTGACACTTTGGTGGAGACAGTTAAATGTTGCTTCTCAGCTCAACATTCTGTCCTCATCAGGCATAAATCAATTCATCAATCTCTGAAGTTCCCTTCAGCACTTGCTAAGTCACATCACTTATTAATGAGTTAAAACATTTTTTACTGTAGTACCAGTTCTGTCTGATGATAATTTACCTCCAAATCATTCCTCTTTCTCCCCTTTCACCATAATCTTCAGTTTGGTAAATTTCTCTGCCATTTTTGTAAATACACAGTTGTGGGCTTATACAGCAGCATAGACCACAGAAAGGCCAAATCTGAATGTTTTACCTTCATAATTGATCAGCAAGGTATTTATGACTTGAGAGCATTTGGAAAGGATGATGTTTGGGGTGCTCTGAAATGATCTGAAAGATATGCCAATCATACTCAAAGGTTTATTCAGTCCTTAGACTATATGCAGGTGCCCTCACTCATGTTTCATTCAAATGCTTTATTAAGATGTACAGTTTTTGAAGGAGCAATCTATTGGCAATGTATTGGTGGAAAGGAAAGGTAAAATCAGATTTAAATATACTGCAGATGAAACACAGTCTTAATCACTGTAGACTTGTCAATTAACTACAGCAGTTGAAGTGAAATTCTGTGTGTGTGTGATGTGAGCACTATCCTATTGATACATTCGAAGCTCATTTGCTTGGGTTCATGGGACTTAATTTTCTTCAAATCTCTGAGGTCATGTAGTTTGATGGCTAATATAGTTTTCAACTTCTTTGAATGCTGGAAGAATGTGAAAAGAAGTGGAAGAAACCCTTTTTTTAAAATAGTATTTTAAGCCTTGGCTTTTCCTGCTCCCTTCTTTTTTATTTAAAAGGTTAATTTTAATAATTTTCAAGGATTTTTTGAGNCTCTGAGGTCATGTAGTTTGATGGCTAATATAGTTTTCAACTTCTTTGAATGCTGGAAGAATGTGAAAAGAAGTGGAAGAAACCCTTTTTTTAAAATAGTATTTTAAGCCTTGGCTTTTCCTGCTCCCTTCTTTTTTATTTAAAAGGTTAATTTTAATAATTTTCAAGGATTTTTTGAGGGTCTGGGTAAGAATGACGTTTGAAATGCTAAACTATCATGAGCAGAGGAACAGGTTAAAATTATTGTGGCTCTTTCATGTTAGTATATTTCATATGGAAAAGCAAATACTGCTCAGGTTTCTTTATTTGCCACAAAGTGAAAATTTGAATTGTAGCCATGCTGATAATAATTTGAACTAACATACAGCTTACACAGTGTATAATTAGAAGCCCTCTTCTAGCTCACTATATGAGAAGTAGTTACATCTCAAACTAAGATGTGAGGGTTGCCAGCTGTCCTCCTTCAAACATATGCTATAAAGTGACAGACATAATAGAACTTTTGGATTCCCCATTGCAAGCCGTTGGATGGGCCTGTGAGTTATAATGTGCTCAGTCACTCAGTCATGTCTGATTCTTTGTGGCCCCATGGACTGTAGCCCACCAAGATCCTCTGCCCACGGAATTTTCCAGGCAAGAATACTGGAGGGGGTGTTATTTCATACTCCAGGAAATCTTCTCACCCAGGGATCAAACCTGTATCTCTTGCATTGGCAGGTGGATTCTTTACCGCTAGTGCCACCTGGGAAACTGCTGTGAGCTATAGTGTGGCTTATGAATAAATTGTATTATTCCGATGATGCTCTTTAATTGTTCCCATATCTAGCCACTGAGTTTTTTGCCTTTTTCATTAGACCATGAAAGTGGTTTGAGCTCAAGGATGAGCAGGAACAATGGCTTGTATAGAGCTGAATTCATAAATGTTCTTGGCAAAACAAGGGAAAGATAGAGGTGATTGGATGTGATGCTCCATGTTACTCATGTTTATCATGAAAACATGAAGTTGGTAATCTTGATTGTGGGGGTGGAAGAAGAAGCCCACCAGGGCAGAGAAGATAGACTCTACCAAGTTTCCATCCAGAAACTATCTGTCATGATAGAAAGCATTAATTCTGATATTCAAGACTAAGAGAGTCTAAGCTTTAAAATTCTTGAACTGGGGTAAATTGCTCCTTAACTGCAGCTGTACTGGAGAAGCTATGAATTTCCCATGTATATCCACTTGGAGGCATAATGCCATAACCATTCACAGTAGACAAGCAGTGGTCTCAAGTTAGGGCTTTCCTGGTGGCTCAGTGGTTAAGAAGCCACCTGCCAATGCAGGAGACACAGGTTCAATCCCTGGGTAGGGAAGATTCCCTGGAGAAGGAAATGGCAACCCACTCTAGTATTCTTACCTGGAGAATCCTATGGATAGAGGAGTCTAGCCAGCTTACAGTCCATGAGTTCACAAGCTTAGGTCTCAAATTGGAGGTCAGCTTGTCTCCTCTCAACTAATTAAGCTCCTCCCAAGCATATTCTGTTCTTGAGAGTGTCTGACTTCTAGCTGCTGCCAACTGTGGCAATTCCTCCAGTGACCTCATCTGAGAAAGGACATGTTTCCTCAACAGCATTAGCTTCTGACTGTCTTTGTTAATGTCTTGCATGTCTCTGGATAAACATGTATCTCATCTCCATGCAGAAGTAGACTGGCCTTACGCTGGGTGTGGGAGGCATCTTGGTCACCCCTTCAAAATCCTCTTAGTTTCAACCAGTGCTGTGGAGGCTTTGATCACCTTCAAGGAGTCAAGACTGGACAGCCCTGCCCTTTGGGCCTATGCCAAGTAATTCTCTCATC
>SJYX01006685.1:140017-173168 GCA_006410675.1 Oreotragus oreotragus | reverse complement strand
TGGCACCCCACCCCAGTACTCTTGCCTGGAAAATCCAATGGACGGAGTAGCCTGGTGGGCTGCAGTCCATGGGGTCGCTAACAGTCGGACAGACTGAGCGACTTCACTTTCACTTTTCTCTTTCATGCATTGGAGAAGGAAATGGCAACCCACTCCAGTATTCTTGCCTGGAGAATCCCAGGGATGGGGGAGCCTGGTGGGCTGCCATCTATGGGGTCACACAGAGTCGGACACGACTGAAGTGACTTAGCAGCAGCAGCAGGGTTACCAGATAAAATACAGGACGCTCTGTTAAATTTGAAATTCAGATAAACAATAAAGGTAGGTATGATCCCCAATATTGCACATATTGCAGTATATATTTGTTTATCTGACATTCACATTTAACTGACCAACTTATATTTGTCTTTGTTAAATATAGCATCCTTTTCTTGGACTCAGGGGAAGAGAGAACATTTGAGAACCTGCAAGAGTCATGTAGAGCAGACTATTCTGGGAGGAGGACTAAGCTTTGATTTAGGGATTCAGGCAACTCAAGCAAGCATACAGGAAGGAAACTGGAGAATAAACACTATGGTCTTAATCTTTCATCTTCCTCTGATCTTTTGCCAGGGCTCACCACTGGCTGAACCCAACCAGTGAACCAGATAATAGGGAGACTGACTGAGCATGGACAGGCAGGTCAACCTCTGAGGGCATGGGGCTGGGTGAAAAGGGTGGCTTGAATGTCTGGAGGGGCAAGTGGGAGAGATCCAGCTCCGTGGCCCTTCCTTCTGCTCTCAGTGGACCTTCTCCAAGCCTTACCTCTCATCCAAGTGAAATCTCAGAAAGTGACCTCCCTGGACTGGGAGCCAAGCTGATTGTAACTATTCCTTCCTCTCAGCTCCTCTTTTTCATGATTCTTCTTCTTTTGTCTCAATAGTGATGGTTTCATTAATTTTGTGCTTTTTATTATAAAAACACAAGTCTTTTTGAAGATTATGTGGGTGCATGCCCACTAAGTCACTTCAGTCGTGTCCTGTCTTTGTGACCTTATAGACAGTAGCCCCCTAGGCTCTTCTGTCCATGAGATTCTCCAGGCAAGAACACTGGAATGGGTTGCCATGCCCTCCTCCAGGGGATCTTCCTGACCCAGGGACTGAGCCTACATCTCTTAAGTTTACTGCATTGATGGCAGATTCTATACCCTAGTGCCACCTGGGAAGCCTGAGTATGTGGTATGAATACAATAAAAATAGTTTCTTCACTATTGGAACTCTTCTAACCCAAAGGATCTGCCCTATGTCATCATTCTACAGATTCTATTTCCCTTTAATTCTTTAACTTTAATCCTTGTTGTTGCCTGTATATTTTGATTACAGATCATATGCAAGATCAGGCCTTTAACATTTGTAAATGATACACTAAAAGCCATCTGAAAATGCTCATGTTCGAAATGACCTTTCTAGTCTATAGTTTCCTCTGCATGGAGCATGTGGTGGTTCTACTCATGGCATGATTCAGAACCATTAGCATAAAGTTAATTTTCTAACTAGGAAATTTCATTTTGCTCCCTTATTATGCTTCTTGATATTTTCTTTATTACTGTCACAAGCACTGATATTTGCCCTTTTTCAGAGTTGTTTTCATGAAAAAACAATGTTTTAGTCATACCGTGAGGGAGTTACTGTCTGAACAGAGGGCAGCAAAGTGGTATGGAGGCAGATGCCAGAGTCCCCACCTAGATAAATGACTCATTCTTGTTTAGAAGACATGATTCAGAATTTACACTTTAGAACATTTAAAAATAATAACAGGCTGAGGAACTTCCCAGGGCACTTTTCAATTGTTGAAATTGACTGTTAGATACTAAAATGTCAGGTATCCTTAATAAGATCGACAGTTTCTGTGAAGTACTTACTATGTACAGGTTCCTAGTCTGAGTACTTCGCATGTCATTTCATTTGGCACCCACAGCAACCCCCTGAGTTAGGTTGCATTCTGACTCCCATTTCATAAGTATGGAAACTAAGATGTTGAGAAGTTAAGTAACCTGCCAAAGGCCCACCACCAGTATAATAAGAACATTGCTCCTTGATTCTTTTTCACATACAAGAAACCTAACAGGAGGTAGACGTGAGTTGTCACGGTAGTTCCTCAGTGATTTCAGAGACTCCAGATCTAAAATTTCTGTACATCATCTAAGCATCAGTTCAGTTCAGTTCATTTCAATCGCTCAGTCATGTCGGACTCTTTGCGACCCCATGAATCGCAGCACGCCAGGCCCCCCTGTCCATCACCAACTCCCAGAATTCACTCAGACTCGCGTCCATCGAGTCAGTGATGCCATCCAGCCATCTCATCCTTGGTTGTCCCCTTATTTTTTTTGCTTTGGCTCCATCCCTTCCTTCTTTCTGGATTTATTTCTCCACTGACCTTCAGTAGCATATTGGGCACCTACTGACCTGGGGAGTACCTCTTTCAGTATCCTATCATTTTGCCTTTTCATACTGTTCATGGGGTTCTCAAGGCAAGAATACTGCAGTGGTTTGCCATCTAAGCATAGCACTTCTATTTCATGGTCCAAAATGGCTGCTGAAGTTCTAGCCATCACATACACATACAAGACAATCCAGAAGTAGGACGAAAGCCATAGGGCAAAAAATAAGCCACCTACCTTACTTAAACCTGGGCTAAAATTTAGCCCCAGGCCACATACTATTTCTATGGCTTCGCATAGCTACTAAGGTGGCTTGAAGAATTAATCTTTTATTCTAGATGATGATATGCCTAGATAAAAATTTTTAGTGTTCTATACAAGGAGAAATAGAACAGATATGGGACTGAGCAACTACTCTGTTTGCCATAGTGGTTGACTGGGTATAAACCCTGATGATCTCAATGTAGAGGAGCCCCATTCCTTACTGTGCTATTTATAATATGCCAAAACCCCTTGCCCTGGTGTTTCCTTCAGTAAAGCATTCTTTTCTGCTTTCAGTGTCTCATATCAATCATAAAGACTAACTTTTTAGCTGAATAGGAGTTCTGGCAGATGACCAGTGAGGGCTTGGGATAGGGGCTGGGAGAATAAGAAGCTGGAAGCCTAAGCATGCGGATTAACCACAGACCTGAAAGAGCTGCCTAGATATGTCTTTGTAGGAAAATACCCTTACATTCCCAGCCCCAGTAGACCTTAAAGAAACCACACATATTAAGGCCTATCATCTTTCCATCTTCATTTATATGAATCGTTTCCTTAAATAAACAAATTCTCAAAAGAAAATATAACATGCAGAAATTTCACAAAACCCATGCTGGTAACAGTAATGAAAATTCTATCAGCAAAAGCACATTTGATTAATCATATACATGCATGATTTTTCTCTTATACCATCTGTTTAGAAGATGAAAAATGTATTCTGCTGGTAGTTTGGCATGAAGTATATTTATAGAAAGATTTTATTTATAGTCTGCCAGTGGATTCTGAGCCTGCCATGACATAGCTTTCAGAACTAGGTATGCTGAAATGTTCAAATATTAATGCCAACAACATTCTTATCATTAAAACATGAAAGTTAAAATGTTTTCATATTTGGTTCATATTTTGGAGCTGTGGCTGCAGATTGAGCAATCTATTTGGGACTCAGCTTAAAAAGTATTAAAATAGCATTCTTTAGCCTTGGTTAGTCTCTGTGATTGATGGTATCTAAATGATTCTGTTTAACCAATTTTATTTTCTGGCTATCCAGCATTAAGAAACATAAGGCTTATCTCAAAAAATATTTCCACGGAATGGAATATATACATGTAATCAGCAATTTTGAGTGATGAAGATACCACATTATAGGGACTGCAAAGTAATCAAGTCAATGGAGAGATGTTGAAAAATGTTGAAAATTGAGATGTTGGATCTTTGTCTTTGTGAGAAGCAGAGAGATGATTAAAATGTAATACTGAAATCTCTTAAAAAAAAAAACCACATGAGGATGTGACATTCACGTCCTCATTCACACACATATTGCACAAGTTAAAACTGCAATTGCACTTGATTGTACTTGAAATTTCAAGGATGCCTTTGTAAGCTAATGAACCCACTGAAGGCAAAAGAAAACTCTGTTGATTTTGTGGGTTATACTTATAAGAAACAGGCAGGGCAGGTAGAGGTGGGAAACGTCCACTTTTGCTATGCTTGACCTCTCACATCTCAGTATATATTCATCTACTGCACGTCTGGCTCATCCTGTGAGTTAGGATAAAAATGGGAGGTGTTTGTCCGGTCGTCTTGGGCACCTGCCTCAAGTGTCACTGATGCATAGCAAAACTACCACCAAGCAGGCTTTTTGTGGTCTATATTCTTTTGAAACATTTTTATACTAACCCACAGAACATTTCTTATTATCAATAAAACCTGGTCTTTTCAAGCAATAAGCCTAAGGGACAAAAAATACATTCACAAATAATAGTATGAGGGAAATATGTTTTATTTATTTTTTTTGACCAAGTAATTTATTTTCAGAACACTAATGTAAATGTAATACACTGAACAATGAGGCAACATCATCTAAGTTCATTGTAAACAGGATTCAATCAAGTTTAGCTTCAATCAAAATAGATTTTAGGTCTGTCTTTCTTTTCCTATTTCTTTATTTTTTTAAGTTGAAGGAAATAAGCTTTAAGCTGTATTCAAACTCAATCAGTTTCAACCTCCAGAAGATTTAAGGCAGATCCATATAGGCTTCTGGAAAAAAAAAAAATTATAAATTTTGCCTTATTTAAAATGGGGGGAAAAATCTTATTCGTGGAAAGACACTTCTTTAAGAATTCTGAATTGCATTAATAAAATAATCAACATCCTGTGCCACTTGAACTGAACAAGATGTACAGTTCTCCAGGTGTTTATCTATATAATCTGGTAGGAAAGGAAATTCTGGCAGATTTAAAGAGGGATTCCTTCTGGCCCTGTTAGGGAAAGAGCCTAATGATAGAGAGAGATAAGCATAGGAGGCGTGGCGATGGGCAATGTCAAGGACTCCTCTAGGAATCTCAGCAGCAGGACCTCGGAGTTCATGTTGCCACAGGTCCTGCCAGGACAGAGGTGGACTTGTCTTGGTGAGTGCTGTGGGAAACACTTGATCCTCTCGTCTGATCTTGCTCAGATTTAAAGGGATAAACATTTTGTCCCTGCAGGGTCCTTCCCTGGACAAATATCTCCCCATGAGCACAGTGCCCAGGAGGTCAGCTTAGGCTAAAAACTTAGTTCTTTGTTTTACTTGCTAAGGTATTTGAAAAAGAGCCAGAGATGGGATGATCAATAGAGACAGTGACAGATATCTACTAAATACAGTCATATCTGGGACCCCAGGCTGAGCACTTCATAATGTTACCTCATTTAATCCTCACAACCACACTCCGTGGGATGTTTGAGGGGAATTTTTGGTCCAAAATAGGGGCAGATGCTTTTCAGTTTCCAAGTGTTAATAAGTTCTTTTTATGTGACAGTGAGCAGGAGGTTCAGAATTTTGAGACAAAGAATAGTCACAAGGGTTTTTCAGAGCAAGCTTCCTTTATTTTGACTTGAGGTCATATTACATAATTATCAGACACTCCACGACCTGGGTTTTCAGCTTTCTGATACAGATATCTTTCCTTAAATGATGACGGTTTCCAAGGCTCTGATTGAGATACTACCTCCTCTGACCCCAAAACCTGTTCTCTCAGAGGTAGATGAGACAAAAATACGTTTGTCCACAAAAAAGTACAGTGTATAAAACACAGCCACAGTTTCTCTTGGGGTGACCTGCTTCCCTGTGACATCTAAGACGACTCACACTGATGAAATCAAGCTGTGATTTCTCATTTGGGGGAAACTGAGAGGTTGTTACAGAGCAGCAAGGATGCAAAAACACGGCAATTCAGAACAAAGCTAAAGAACGCCCTATGCCACTCTATGGTCTATTCTAGTTTCCTTATTTTATTTTAATATTGTTTTACTGAAATGGGATGGTTCCAGCTCTGCTTTTCTCAAGATCGTTTTGTAAATTTGATGTGTCCCAGGATGTAGAAATAATTATTACATAGCAAATGATCAAAAAGTAGCCTTGGCCTGTGTCTGGAGTCTTGACCCAGGTTCCTTAGCATAGGAAGAGCCTCTGACCATGCCTGTTTTACAGATGAGGAGATGAGGCCAGAAAGCTTAAAGCAAGCTGGCTGAAATGTAAGTAATTAAAAAGTGGCAGAGGAGGAAATTGGAACTCAGATTACATAATTTTAAAGCAGGTTCTTTGATCTAGAATATGTGGTCTCTTGGAGGCCAACATGCTTGCATCTTTGTCTTGACCAATCCTAAGATAATACAAAATTAGTGACAAGAAATACATACAGGTGGCTCTACGCCTGCAATTGTGCTAAGAATTTGGGTAGAGGCAAGATTCATTCTACAGGATTAGACTAGAACCCCAGAGAGTTTGTTGCTAACACACTATTAAAACAAATCAGGTAAATGCTCTGAGTCTCTTCAATTGTCTGGAATGGTTCATTAGCCAGTTAATTTTCTTTCAAGAAAACTCTTAAAAGGATTTTTTTTTTTAATTTGGAGGTTGAGGGTGGAGATGGTAACTAAACATATTATTTGTCCTCTATAAAAAATATTCTCAAAGCTCATACTCCTGGAATCAAAATTAGGCAGAAAATTTGACTGTGTTCAAAGAGTTGTGAAACAAAGGATTAGGAACTTGTCAAAAGTGAGTAGCAAGGAAAGAGTAACATTACTGAATTTTCATGGTTAGATTAAACCAGAGTATGAACCAGAGAAGAAATGCAAAATAGATGGAGACTTTTGAGATTTGTGATTCACAAGTTAGGGTAGAAGGGGATTGACGGCCAATATTATGTCAGAGCGACGGTGTGGATGTAATCATATAAAATTGTTCTTGATCATGGACTATATGAAAGTCGGGGAAACACTGCTTCATCAAAATGGCATTCATTACCTTGGAAAACACACTGTAAATAAAAAAGCAGCAGCAGAGCAGGCTATATTTATAAATATCAAGATATGTGACTTTGTGCTGAAAAAACTGCAAAACGTTCGTTGGCCGCCTTCTTGGCCAAAACCCAATTGTCCTTTGAGGTAGATTTGACTTGGCAGCTATCTAAATATTCTTTTCTCAGTTTCCCTGCCATTCCCTTCCCTTCTTTATCCTCTGCCTTTTCCCTTCTTCCTCAAGAGGGCACCAACACCCCATCCTTGGAAAAGGAGCCGCTACCTGTGGGTTTCACATTGAACCTTAAAAACATCTCTCTACAGGAAAGAACCTGGTTACAGACCAATAAACCGATAACGAGACTTCCTATTTTAGTTTCAAATATCTCGAAAAACACATTGCATTTTGTTTAAATCCAGACTGATCATTAAACACAAAATGCTAGCATGTTTGGGAGAGGAAATCTGTGGGACTGTTCATGATCTCAAAATGAAAGAGACAAAGTTCAGCTGAACCGCAACAGTTACACAGGGCTGTGCATTCACAGTTGCAGGATATTTTTCTTATGTCTTGGTGGGAGCATGAAAAGAGACCTTATTTTGTATGTGAGACTGGGGTACACACAAGCAAGCACACAGTAGTGACAAGCAGTCTTTGTTAAAATTCAGGCAGTGGACATGCCAGAGGTTTGCCAGAGAAAGCTTAATGTTCCTCTGTTAAACACACAACAGGCATTTTTATCTTGGTCAAGGAATATTCTATAGAGTATATCACACCTGTAAACCGGGTAAATTCTTTCAATAAACACTTTCACACATAATAACGTGCTTCTTTTTTTTTCCTAATGCTTATTAAATCTAGGGTTGGGTGGTAAAATCCATAAGTAGCATGATATTGTATCCTGTTTTCTGTACTTATCTGAGTGATGTGAAGCACTGTTACCTGTAATTTTTTTTTTTTTTTAAAGGTTTTGGAGCTAGTGACCATGTGGTAGGAATCACCATTTATAAAGCTTATTTGCATAGAGTTTACTGCTTTGATCAAATAAAATTGATAATAGTTTAAATCTAACATTTAACAATACACATAATTGTTATTGTGCTACAAGTTCGTTAGGCATAAATGGTAAGCAGTTTGCATAATTAATCTTCTTTTATGCAGGTTTTGTATCTTTGGATTTTGGTAGAGTCAAATGTTGCTGTTTTGCTCCTCATTCTGCTTTGACTCTGGTTATTGATATAAAGTCACTACGAATGCTATCGCTTTTCTCTAAAATCCTGCCTTTCTCCATAGCTCCTTTCTTTTGTCTTTTTCCTCTTCTGCTTGTTGTTTATCACAGTAACAGTCAGGGTCTTTAGTGTCCCATCATCTTTCCTTGCACACTGTCATATTCTGGTATCCCTCGTAGAAGAGCAAGGCTTTGGATTTGACTCTGAATATTGAGGATCCTTGGTCCCAGATCCTCCATCCTCTTGTGCTCAGGGGTGAGGGTCTCAGGAATTTGTTAGTCTGCCAGTACTTAGTCACTGGGATAATCTGTATTAATTCCCTGGGGGTACCATAATTATCACAATCTTACCAGCTTATAACTTTATTCTCTTGTAGTTTCACAGGCTAGAGGTCCCAAACTGAGGTGACAGCAGGGCCGTTCTCTCTCCGAAGGCCCTAGAACAGCTTCTTCGTAGCTGGCAACCAGATTGCCAGCAATCCTGATCCCCACCTTGGCTCTCATCACTCCAGTCTCCCCTCCATAGTCACATGGTGTTTTCCCTGTTTGTCTCTGCCTGACACCAGTCCTGTTGGATTTACAACCCCCCTAACCTAGGATGCCCCTTCATGGATCGCTGCCTTGTCATGGTGAAGGGGCTTGCATAACTCAATGAAGCTATGAGCCATGCCATGTAGGGCCACCCAAGAAGATTAAACCAGTCAATCTTAAGGGAGCTCAACCCTGAATTTCACTGGAAGGACTGGTGCTGAAGCACCAGTATTTTGGTCATCTGATGTGAATAGACAACTCGTTGGAAAAGCCCCTGATGCTGGGAAAGACCAGAGGCAGGAAAAGAGGTCAACAGAGCCTGAGATGGCTGGATGGCATCACCGATGCAATGAACATGAACTTGTGCAAACTCCGGGAGTCGGTAAGGGACAGGGAGGCCTGGTGTGCTGCAGTCCAGGGAGTTGCAAAGAGTTAGACACGACTGGGTGACGGAACAACAAGAGCAACCCAGGATGACCTCATCTTAACTTGATTACATCAGCAAAGCCTCAATTGCCAAATAAACGCATATTCAAAGGTTCTGGGTGGACTTGAACTTTGGGGGGGACACTGGTTTAGCACATCACATGCCCCCATCCTATTCCACACCCTCCTGAAGGGTCTTTGATCTGCTTTCCTCTCCTACTCCCCATTTGATTTGCTGCTGTGTTTCTACACCCAATCAGCATTTCATATTTATTAATAAAATAACTATTTATTAAAAGAATAATGTTCCAGAAGCATGCTCTCCAGGAGGCTTGAAGCTATGATAGTTTTAAGGTCTAAGACTGTCGATTCCCTGAACAGGTGAGTGGATCGTGATATTACCACTGTGTGGACAGAGCAGAACCTAAGCCAACGAGGAACCCCAGGAGAATGGGGGAAACGTGGGGGGGGGGATGAATAGTTGGGCATCTTAGAGCAGCGCGGTGAAAGGAAAACAGTTGACTTCAAGGAGCTGGGGAGAGGAGAGAAGTCAGTGATGAGGACACAGTTCTCGACCCAGAGCTGATGGGAATTGCATGAGACCGAGCTCTTACCCATTTCTTCCTACTCACTGTTTTCCCTCTGAGGAAAATCTCAACTAAATTAAAAACAACTAACTTTTTAATAGGAAAGAAAAAAATATTAAAAATCAAGTATGACCAGGACAATTAAATCAGATAGAACTGGGTAGAAGGACATGTGCTAACGGTGGTTCTTTTATATTTCCATCTCGGAGCACAATAAAAGGCGCAGTGGCTAGAGCAGACGGCAGACCCTGATGGGAGAAAGGGAGAAGGAGAGGAAGCTGGGGGCTTTGCGGTTTCTTGAGAGTCTGCCCTGCTTATCTCTATTTCTGCAGGGACAAGAACAGAAGAAGTGTTTCATATTTAGAGCAGCTGGGCTGACCTACACCTCAGCAGGTGTTTCCTGTGGAAGGGTCTTGTGGATAATTATTACCAAATCATAGAGCCAATGTGGCAAAACTCATGGGTGACATACTGATGATGTCACTGAATAATTATCTTTTTTTTTTAAGGGCTTGAAACCACATTCATGCTGGTGGTCACAGATGACCTTCAAATGACATAAGTCAGGTGATGAAAAGAAAATGCTACTAAGTCATATTTTAAGACCAGAGCAGAAATTTTAGCCAACTGGATATTCTGGGCAGGGCTCAAGGTGACATTCAGCCAGCTTGCATAGACTCAGAGGTTGTTAGAGCAGAATAAGCCCGAGATTTCTCTTGATCCAGCCCCCTCTTTAACTGCTGAGGAAACAGAGGCTTAGAGAGAGGAAGTGATTTGTCCAAAACTCCCACAGGTACTTCAAGAAAAAGCCTGGACTCAGACCTGGTCTCCTGAGACAAATGCTTCTTCCATTCCACTGTGCTGCAGAATTTTCACAGCCATCTGAAGATCAGGTTAGCTTCTATTCTGCCAGAAGGATAGAGGCCTTTGGATATTTTCAAGCCAAGGCAACATATAAACTCAAAAAGAAAATGAAAATAAGAAAATTAGCTTATTTCTTTATCACACATTTATTGTGCTCTGATTCTGTGGCAGATATTACATCGCACTCAACCATTATTGGCGCATTTGATCCGAAGACATACAGTGCAATATTGAGGACCACCATTTCAATTTTGATCACCATTCTCGCTTTTAGCATTATTTTATTAATTCAACAAAATATTTTTTTACAGGTCCAATTGTCCTCAAATAAATACTCTCCTATTTGATAGCAGTGAGTAAAAAGAAGGCAAGGGTGATTGGTGTTGGTAAGGACACTGATGTTAGGTTGTAAAGCTCAAGGTTGATATGACAGATTTTGGAAGTCAAAAGTGGGATGAAAGTTACACTAACATTTGATCACTTGTTGATATGGGCTCATATGGCACATACATAATCTCTGCAACACACTCCACCCTAGTCTCATGTTCCCTTAGAGAAAGATACATATATGGACTAAAAAGTAAATGCTACTCATCACTCCTTCAACTGTCTATTTCTTCTTCCTGCCTCCAGCTCTGAGTTATGGGTTTGTTGTTAAACAGGAGAACAAGTTGATCAGTTAAAAATTGAGGCTGACCTAGCATAGTAGAGCTGAATTTTATGTGTTTTCTTCTCAACTTATGGCTACATTGCTTAGAGTTTCTATCTTTCCCCAACAAGATAACAAAGTCCTGTACATTCTTCCTTTAAATTAGCTGAAAAGCTTTTCTTAGTCTCTGTGTCTACTGTTGCAACCATAGATCAAGCCATCGTCTCCACGATGAAAGAGAATTTAGTGATCTCCCTATTCTAGATTTTGTTTATGCATGAATCTTTGGACACAGTGATGTCTTCATAAAACATCACTGTAATTATATCATTGTCTAGGCAGTCATGTCCTGAATGCCACTCCAAATTAGATTGCCTCCATGATTAGAAATGAGCTCATAATGGGTTGAATATTTGAATCATAGTATCATTTGGTCTCAAGAGTCTACAGTGGACTTCCCTTGTTCTTTGGATCAACCAGAATCTAAGCATTCATCTAAGCATACTTCTACATAATTTTATTCTACTGTGCTCTCCTTGGGAAAAAAGCTATGACAAAACTAGACAGCATATTAAAAAGCAGAGACATTACTTTACCAACAAAGTCCGTCTAATCAAAGCAATGGTTTTTCCAGTAGTCATATATAGATGTGAGAGTTGGACCGTAAAGAAGGCTGAATGCTGAAGAATAGATGTTTTTGAACTGTGGTGTTGGAGAAGATTCCCGAGAGTCCCTTTGACAGCAAGGAGATCAAACCAGTCAATCCTAAAGGAAATCAACCCTGAATATTCATTGAAGGCAGTTCTATTTGCAATTTCTTAAGGAATCTCCACACTGTTCTCCATAGTGGCTGTACTAGTTTTTAAAATGGATTTTTGCTTTTGATTATATGGCTCTTGCCCCTCATAATACTCTGGAGAAAGAAATGGCAAACCACTCCAGTATGCTTGCCTGGAAAATCCCACGGACATAGGAGCCTCTTGGGCTCCAGTCCATGGGGTCTCAAAGAGTCAGGCACAGCTGAGCAACTAACACTTTCCCTAATACCCAACCTTTTCCCATACAGACATTGTTTCATCTATTCCAATCTGACCTTTACTTTAAAATACATTCTAAGCACCAGCTCCTTCATGATGTCATTTGTAGTCACCTTAGTAAATAAGAATTTCACCTTTTCTGGATGTTCCATACTATTTCCTAAGAATCATAAACTATAGAACCTCATGATATTCAACATAAGACTTAATTATATGCTATATTATATCATTTTCCAGTTATTTTCATGCACAATTAATTCATAAAATAGAAATTCTAGTATCTCCTTTAAAGGGTTGCCTCATTAGAACTGTGTTTGGCATATAGTTAACTTGAGTTTCCATCTTCTTCCCTTCCTCCTTATCAGTGGGTTGGAGTTAACAGCTGATAATACCACATCTTTCATAGCAGGAATTTAATCCAAGCATACAAAATTCTTGGGCTTTCCCAGTGGCTCAGTGATAAAGAATCCGCCTGTGATGTGGAAGACATGGGAGACTCAGGATCAGTCCCTGGGGATGGGAAGATCCCTTAGAGGAGGGCATGGCAACTCACTCCAGTATTCTTGCCTGGAGAATCCCATGGACAGAGGAGCCTGGTGGGCTACAGTCCATAGGGTCACAATGAGTTGGACATGACTGAAGTGACTGGCCCTGCATGCACGTGCATATAATAATTCTTGATCAATACTTATTGACTAGAACATGGCTGACCTGGAGACCCATTCCCATGAATTCTGACATTAAATATGTATATTTNCTCCAGTATTCTTGCCTGGAGAATCCCATGGACAGAGGAGCCTGGTGGGCTACAGTCCATAGGGTCACAATGAGTTGGACATGACTGAAGTGACTGGCCCTGCATGCACGTGCATATAATAATTCTTGATCAATACTTATTGACTAGAACATGGCTGACCTGGAGACCCATTCCCATGAATTCTGACATTAAATATGTATATTTATGTACTCTTGGTTTATAATATTGTCAATTTCTAAAATCAATACTTTATATCTAATAATCCATTGCTGCAAACTTTCATCATATCCCACTTATGTACTTAAAGTTAAAAATTATTCTGAAACATGGACAGACTACAATTCTCCCTCTTGATGATATAGCATTGCCATCATCCATTATGACCTTTTCTTTGAAACATGTGAATACTGCAAGTTGGCAAGCCTTGCTGAGAAGTGCACATTTCCTATTTTTATGTATGCCTTGCTTTTCTGTTGGCAGGGGGAAACCAGAGCTCTAGAAATGAGGAAGCTTGTCTGAATTGAGTCCAACTTTCCAATTCTCAAAACCCTTGTCTGGACAGCTGCCCTTTTGAGGGAGTGGTCAGTTTTCACTCTTGATTTCAAGAGCAGCCTTGTTCTCTTCAGATATTCTTTCGCAAACTTTTTTTAGTCACTAAAGTTTAAGACATTTGTTTCTGTCTTCCCAGACATTGTTTATAGTTCTCCATTGCTGGCCAGGGTGCACAATTACCCCCTGGAATAAAAGTACTCTAAATCACATTTATTTCACTTTCAGCTACTATCCAGGAAAGCTTCTTTGAGCTTTCTGTGTAGTGATAAGATTCATATGATACACAATTATCCTTAGCCATGTACATCCTACAAATAATCCCCAATTTGGCAACTGTTGTCTCCTCAAGTGGTATTTCTTTGCTGGGAAGT
This sequence comes from Oreotragus oreotragus, assembly GCA_006410675.1. Classification (NCBI taxonomy): domain Eukaryota; kingdom Metazoa; phylum Chordata; class Mammalia; order Artiodactyla; family Bovidae; genus Oreotragus; species Oreotragus oreotragus. The sequence goes on along the minus strand of SJYX01006685.1, from coordinate 159,204 downwards.
ATTGTACAATAAAGCAGATTTTTTCAAAGAATTCTAATCATCTGAATCTAAAACAACATTTTATTTATTTCACGTGGTCAGTGGTGTCCCAAATGCCCCTGCAAATTAGATTAAAAATTATCCAGTTCATATGTAAACATTCCACTAATTTACCTAGTGTCTGGCTCTTTTATTTGATGTTCAGGAATTTAAATAATTTAAGGTTGTTTAGCTCTCAGTTCAACTTTTCCTTTCTGGATATTTACTTGAAACTTTGCAGTATTTATTTAAGGCTATTAGAAATGCTGGGGGAGGACTTTTTTTTTTTTAACTGCCGGGAGGCTGGTATAGCCGTGGTTCAGCATTTGTAAAGATAATGTGGCTGTGGGCTTACAGCAGTCTTGCCTGCTCAATGTGTCTTGGAATTTCTGCTGTCATGAACCCACCTGAACTGCTCAGCTCTGTTGACATTCCCACCTGTGCCATGGAACTGGCAGCTCTGAACAAAACTAAGAAGACAGCCAAATTCTTTACAGCATTCCCAGTCTGTCATTTTTAAATTTAATTTTTTCTTCCTTTGTTAGAAGCTATAGAGTTAAATACAGGTATATTTTTCCACTTTCTCACTGTTAGGTCTTCAGGAAATTGTTAAATTTGAGTCTCAGTTTCCTATCTGCCAAATGGAAATAAGAAATGTCTTTCTGGAAAGATGATTGTGGGGGATCAAATGATATGACTTGGAGCATCTGGCAAGATTTTGGGTTAATTTACTGTCAAAACAATCCCATCTTCTTGTATATTTACCAAGACCCTCTCCTTAATTCAAGATATGATGCTTTGTATACCCCAAAACATTCTCTCTTTGTCTGTTTTTAAGTGCCCTGAAACTTCATTCTTGAAATTCCTTGCCCTGTCATAACCCATTCCAAAGTTATTGAAACTCATCAGATTAAAGTATAAATTACTGTATCAACTTAAAGTTTTCAATCTATAAATGGGAATTTTGACTCAATTAGGTCTCCCAGAGCTTTAAGCTAAAGGAGTGCCTGAAAGTTACAGAATTATAGGCATTGGATTGTTGATTATTTTGATCAATAGTTATTTGAGTGCCCACTACGTGCCAGGGGTTGTTTTAGTCACTGGGAACATTGCAAGGAACAAAAGGAAGAAACTCCTGCTAGTCCTGTGGCTAATCTCTTGAAGGTAAGAGCCATGATGGTTACTTTGACCTATTCAAGGTCACCAGTGAAGAACTAGCAAGACAATAGATTGAGGGGGGAATTTAGAACAAAGAATTCCAGTACTGCCTGGAGATAGTTTTCTCATGAACCACCCTTCCCACCACCCCCTCACCTCCCCACTGCACTCCTTGCAATTTTACAAATAGTGCTTCTGCAGCCAGATGGGGTTAAGGACTACATTTACAGTTAAAATGCTCCAAATATAGCTGGTGGTGATGGGGGATTTGGTTTATTAGTTCATTTTTATGTATGAGAGAAACTGTAGTAAAAAAAAATCAGTTCATCTTTTTTCAATTTGTTCTAAGAGATTTTTGGCATTAAAGCTTTTTCACTTTCAAATGTTCCAACTCTAGCTGTATTTATGTGATGCCAAACCAACTAGTTGAAAAATTACAAGTGTGGGAAATTAGCCAACTCTTTGTCTACAAACTGCCAACCAACCAGGTTGCTTGATATTTTTTTCTTCACTGAATTGTCCCATCATTCAACTGAATTGACTGACAATGGCCTGGGAGATCCAAAACAAAGCACAAATTCTGTTTTGTATAATTCAAAGTATTGATTCATTGTCCTCTGGCAGAATATGCTCATTGTAGAACATAAAGATAATACAGACAATATAAGAAAACAAAAATCACCAAAGCGTCATCATATACAAATATTGACCCTTGGAGGATTTTTCATGCATATATACATATATTAGAAAACTGGATGCTGCCCTAAGAACAATTTCTATCCAGATTTTTCTTTTCACTTAATGTATATTATAAACATGACTAAATATTCTTAAAAGTCATAATTTTTTGCACACTCTTCCCATATATGGATGTAGCCATAATTTTCTTAACAATCCCCTAAGGGTAGGCTTTGGGGTTATTTCCAATTTTGGCTACTATAAAAAATTCTGCAATAAACTTTTAAAAACATAAATCTTATGTGTCTCTGATTATTAATTTAGTTTAAAAATTTAGCAAAACTACCTATAAGCTCTTAATCCACATTGCTAAGACTTCTCACCAGCAAAGTTACGTAGCAAAAGATTATAGCAAATTTACATTCCTACATATAAGCTGTTTTTAAGAATGCCCTGTTCATTCTCTTGTCAGTTTTTAATCTTTACCAGTTTGATAGGTGAGAAAAACACTAGTCCCTTGTTTTAATTTATATTTCTTATACTGTTAACGAGAATTAACAGTTAAAATTTTTCTTGCCCATGTGTATTTTTTCATGATTATTCTTATTTCTAAAAGGCTTCTCTTCAAAATGAGAAGCAATAGACTAAAACAATGTTATGTTTCCATCTTCAGAAAAGTTTTAAAAAAAACCACTTGTATCATATTTTTCTCTTCTTCAGGTGGACATGAAAAGTGAAACCTCTGACTCTTTGCCCTTACAGCAATTATAATTGGATTTAATAGCTTAATTCTTGTTAAGAAACTTTAATAAAGTGCTAGAGTTGAGCAGAGAAAGTTTGAAGAGATAAATTTTCTGCCAAGTGGGTGCTGGTTTTGAGGCTCTCTTGAATGACATGTGGATTCAAATGGTATTCATATCTGACGGCCGTGCTGCCTTCTGTTACCTTCCCAGAAAGGCTGGTGGAAAGCTATTGAACTTTGGAAATTCTCTTTGGCTGCCTCCTTGAAGTCATTAGCAGAAGTTCTGTCTTCTGAAAGTGGTTATTCTAGAACTTATATAAGGCAAAATTAACAGTTATGCTTAATTACTTTCACTCATGTGTTCACGAACATTAAGTGTTGTCAGACCATTTATTATTACAGAGTCAAAACCCTCATATGATCATTTCCTTCAATTCTGCCTAACTTTCCTTTCCTTTCTGCCAAAATAAGCAAATCCCATGCTCATCTATGAAAAGCAAAATCCTGTGACAGCTCTAAGAAACAAACTATATTGCTTTGATACAGCCTTTCTTGAGATTTCATTTTGTTTTTCAAATAGTATATTTTTCTTCCTATAAATTTTAAACAAGAAGTATCAAAATCAGCACATGGCGACTAGGTCTGGGCTGAGGCCTTATCAATAACCATTCCAGCCAGTCTTAATGTGGAAAAATGGAAAACCAGGTTCTATTAGCAAAGAGAAAATTCCATTTTTTCATATATGGCTCTTGCTCTGGCCCAGTGAGAAACAGCACTTTCCTTTGCTCAGTGGTTATTACACATGGATGTGTTTACAATGTGGCACAAGTGGTAAGGAACCTCCCTGCCAACGTGGGAAGCATAAGAAATATGGGTTGGATCCCTGGGTTGAGAAGATCCCCTGGAGGAGGGCATTGCAACCTACTCCAGTATTCTTGCCTGGAGAATCCCATGGACAGAGGAGCGCAAAGAGTGAGACATGACTGAAGCGACGTAGCATGCACGCATATGTTTGCAATACAGCTGTTTCAATCTTTGTAGTAAGGGCACAAATCTGTCACCATGCTGATTCCATGGAAAGGTTTGTCTCTGCAGAAGCAAATTGGTATCATATTCCAATTTCTCTCTCAAACTAACTTCATATTGAGATGGAGGTCTTTCTTAACAGACAAAAAGGCAAGACCCTCCTTAGTCAATAGGCACCACCAGACCAGTAGGACAATGGGAAGGAAATATGAAAGGGCACCCAATTTTAGCTAGCTCTGTCTTTTTGAGGAGGTATCTTTGGTCATCTCCCCTTGCCTCTGAGCTAGTATACATTTTATATATTCTTCTTTTCATACACTATAGGAACAGTTTCCTTTAATAGAGCAGGATCTTTTAATACAAAGGAAAGTTAAAGAATTAGTCCTCTAGGTAGGAAAGAACTTTGCCACCACTATATTTTCCCCAACATTTCAAATATTCAAAACTAGTCAAACATTCAAGAATTATTAAACATACATTAAAGTTGAATCGATTTTACAGTAAACTTTGTATACTTATCACCTAGTTTTCCCATTAACATTTACTCTACTTTATCACTATCCATCCATCTAAACCCCTTCCATCTGCTAGTTGTGTTATTTTTTGATGATTTTTTGATGAACTTCAAAATAAATTGCAGATATCAGCATGTGTATCTCTCCCCAAATACTGAAGCCTGAATTTAATTAGAGTTTGGCATTTGTTTAGTTTTTTTTTATTTGATATAAAATGTACACACAATAAAACAAACCTATCTTAAATGTACACTTGTGGAGTATTTCAAATGCATACACTTGTGCAATCCTAATTTTTACCAAGACAGAAAATTACATTCCAGAACATTTCCTATTCTGCTCCTGTCCCTGACACCTACTGATATGAGACTTTTTTTCTATTATAGATTGGTTTCATTTGTTATAAAATGTCATATTAAAGGACTAATAGCATATATTCTGCTTTGTATAAGGCTTCTTTCACTCAGCAGTATGTTTCAGATTTATTTAACAACTGGTAGTTGGCTCTTTTATTGTTGAGTGGCAATCCATTGTATGCCACAGTTTGTTTATCTGTTCTATTGATGGACATTTGGTCTGTTTCCAGTTTTTGGCCATTATGGGTAAAGCTGCTATGAACATTCTTGTCATGTATTTTGTAAACATATGGTTTTGCTTCCTTTGGGTCGATACCTAGGGGTGGCCTTGCTGGCTTACAGGGAAGGTGTTTGTTTAAATGTGTAAAGAAACTGCCAGATTGTGTTCCAAAGCTATTGCACCATTTTACATTTTCACCAGTGAAAGATGAGAGTTCTAGGTGCTCCACAACCTCTCCAAAACTTGGTGTCATCATTCTTTTGTTGTTCAGCTGCTCAGTTGTGTCCAACTCTTTGTGACCCCACGGACTGCGGCATGCCAGGCCTCCCTGTCCTTCATCGTCTCCCACAGTTTGCTCACACTTANTGAGGCAGGACTTCAGTGGGGGCCCTGGACGGTGCTGTCTTTCCGGCAGCCAGTCTGGAGCTTTCCGCCTCAAGGGGCTGGGACAGGGTCCTGACCCCTCATCCGAGGAAGGCACCGTTTCAGCCACCTGCACCATCCCTCTCCCAGAGTCTGATCAACAGGAGGCCAGACCAACTCCCGGGCCTAAGGGCAGAGACTCTGTGACCCCAGACGGAGTCTCCTTTAGATGTGTATAAGAGACAGACTCCCTTCTCCTCCTGCCCTCAATCTTTCCCAGCATCAAGGTCTTTTCCAGTGAGTTAGCTCTTCACATCAGGTGGCCAAAATATTGGAATTTAAGCATCAGTCCTTCCAGTGAATATTCACAGTTGAGTTCCTTTAGGATTGATTGGTGTGACCTCCTTGCTCTCTAAGGGACTCTCAATAGTCTTCTCCAGCAGCACAGTTCAAAAGCATTAATCCTTTGATGCTCAGTCTTTTTATGGTCCAACTCTTGCACATATGACTACTGGAAAAATCATGGCCACTTAAGGAACTATACAGAGCTTTGCTGGCAAAGTGATGTCTCTGCTATTTAATACACTCTCTAGGTTTGTCATAGCTTTCTTTTCAAGGAGCAAGTGTCTTAATTTCATGACTGCAGTCACTATCCACAGTGATTTTGGAGCCCAAGAAAATAAAATCTGTCACTATTTTCACTTTTCCCCATCTCTTTGCCACAAAGTGATGGACCTGGATGCCATGATTTTAGCTTTTTGAATGTTGAGTTTTAAGCCAGATTTTAAATTTTGGCTATTTTCTTGGGTGTGGACACCACTGTATTTTAATGATGTCTTTCTCAGCTTATCATCAATACTGTTGATGGTCACCGTTTTTAGCTATCCTCTTATCACTTTGGGAAACCAGTGGCCCATTAGCTTTGGGGAAACTATCTTTTTCTTGCTTTTTGGTACTGAGGTGGCGAACCCAGAGCAGAATGCAAAGTGCAAAAACAAATGACAATGTATGGTAATATTAAAAAATTGATAGAAGCCTGATAACCCTACTACCATCATACAGAAAGCATAAGATGCATTGTGTACTCTGCTAAGCCACTTGAAGAAGCTTTTGTCATTTATTTTTTTTATAATCTTGTGAGGTAAGTATACTATCCCCTATTACAATTGAAGAAACTGAAAATCAAAAGATTAAGATTAAGCAAACAAAAACCCAGTTGCCCATGGTCACACTGCTATCAAGAAGCTTGCCTAGCTTATAAAGAAAGAAGAGACTTAAAGGCCAACTAAAAATATTATTTAACTTATATAATATATTGGAAGTGTATGTTTCCACCACCAGAAAAGACATTCATAATCTCAATGACCCTCAAAAGGGCAAGCAGAGGAAAGAAGGTGTATTTCTCAGCATTATCTGTGGCATTCACACAATGAGTTAATCCATTATCAGACCTCAGACTAACCCCCTTAGTGGGTAAGTCAGCTTTCAAATAGTTCATTATCTCTTACTTTCTTTTGTTTGCTTCACAGATGGAATACTTTAAAATGTCTATGAAGAATTTTCCATCTGGACTAGATCAACCTCAAACGCAAGTCAAAGAAGAGGTATATGTTCCTGTGCATCCACTGGGATCATCAGGGTAGGAAGACTTTTCCAAAAACAACACAAGTTTGGTTTCATAAATTGGGCAGCAGGGAGAACAAATGCAATGAGTAATAATCACTTATGTGCTTTGCCTTTGGTAGCTTCAGGTCCCGTCTTCCTCAGCTTTGTAAGATGAGACCTTCGTAAGATGGCTGTGGTGACAGCCAATGGGCTGTCAGGTGGATTTGGCTTTAAAGTATTTTTTTCCTTTCATCTGCTCACATTCCATATTTATCTTGTTGTCATTCTCCTCTAAGTGATTTCTGGTGATACATTGCCTTTTAATGACACTTTTACTTACCTTCATTCATTTTACTCTCACAAGCAATGGGGAATAAGAAAGGAGATTGAGATGCGGAGGCTTCATTTATTCAACATTTTTAAATCCCTATTATGTCAGGCAGTTACTGAGCTGAAAAAAAATGGTCCTTTTCTTTGGAAAGCTTATGGTTATGGACAGAGACACAAGTATATTAAGAGATAATTAGCTACAGATGTAAAAATTACTGTATAAGATTTAGGTAAGGAGTATTTGGGAGGCAGAGAAGAGAGGATGACCAAGGTTAGGTTACTTTCTATGAGTAGCAAGGTCTGAAAAGAGATACCAGGTAGTCTGATTCATTAATACTTCTTTCATCAATGAAAATAAAGGTTACTTTTTATAAATTAATTTTTAAAAATATATATGCTGTTCTAAAAAATATTTAAAGAGGCCTACAAAAATGTACAATAAGACAAACTATTTGTACGTTGATTTTTAACCTTTCCAAAGTGGATTCATGATACTGTCTTCAGACAAACTTGACAAGTATTTTTCCCACACTAGACTGAACACAAGGATGACTAGATCTATCCCATGATGTCAAGATGCTTGGGAAAGTTTGGTACCAATTCTTACCCTCCTCCTAGCAGCTAACATGTGGAAATTGTGGGATTCTCTATAGGCCAACAGACTTATGTCCCATTGCCCTTTAACTTTGTCTAATCTTGATCCAAATACCCCTCCCCTCAATTCCAAGATTCTTCATTTTTCAAAAGTTGTCATCAAATAGCCTTTACTATTTACTTTATTTCTAATGTCTTTCCAGGGCAGGCTAGAGGGTAGACAAGGTGAGGGGAGAGGTGATAAAGAGCAATTCCTTATAACAGTAGGACCCCAGGGACCATTTCACCTGCAATCATTTTCATAATCCTTCACTGGAATGGCTTCAGCTACTTGGAATTTTTCTTTAAAGTTTAGTAGCACTCTAGTTTCCATTGCTTGGGATCTGGTGTCCAGGAAAGGAGCAGAAGAGGGACAGGAGGAGTGGGGAGAGGAAGACAAGGAGAGGCACACTCTGAAAAAGAGGAAACAAAAGTCGGGATTCGGTCTAGTAAAATCTCATGACAATTTTGTATGGGAGTTGGACATGGTACTTAATCTAGTGGACTAAATTAAACCAAATGAGGACAAGCTGTTACTGAGCTTTTAAGTACAATGTTCAATTTTTTGTTATCCTTTACCACTTTCCTTAGAAGATAAATGCATTAAAAATAGCTCCTCTTCTTTTCATGGAGGTGACTGTTTTATTTTCCGGTTTAGTCTTTCATCCATCTTCACTTCCTACCTGTCTCAGAGCTTTGAGAAATATGTTGCTGCCTGGAAAAACCCATTTCTTCAGCTTGCCATCAGTTTTCCCATTCCATTCATTTAGGCTTCAGCCCCTTGAGTTATGGGAGGCCAGTGTAGCCTTTTAACTGTCGTATCAGACAAACTCCAATTCCAGTAATAAACTATGTGCTAGATTCACTTTTAACATTCATGGAAAATCATTTAAAAAATGGTGTTTGGAACACTCTGCTGGCACTTCAAGCTCCATTTCTGGTATGTTTCAATAAAAATCTATTTATGGATTCTTCCTCCTCTCACACGTCCCTTTTCCCTTCCCCCTTAAGAAAGTTGGAGAACCTGTAAGTTAAATTAATGCTTGATGTAATTTCCTGTAATACAAGGCATAGGCTCCAGCACTAACTATCGTTTCATGGAAAAACAGTTCATGGCTCCTGGATGTGGAGTTACACCCTTGAATTATGAGTCGTGATCATTGCTGAGTAGATCACTTTGGAGCCAGAAAACAGGGTGGTAGCAGGAGAAAGGAGTTGGCAGCTGGAGGGGAGAGAGCAGGTTTGCTGGGAGTGAGTGCCAGAACAGTGTTTAAGAAAATCAGAAATGCAGTGGGGCCAAGGGAAGGACCAGTGTGCTATGTGGACAGAATAGAGAAGCCAGGGGAGAGCTGGACTGTTCTGGGCTAGACTTTAGCCTGCCATGTGGTGGAATATTTAATTGAACACTTAATTTCCAATGTGATTGATAAATGACAAATCCCAAGATAATAATGCTTTTCAAGAGGTGAAATAAACCAGTCTTTGAGATGTCAAGCGGGCAAATAAGCTGATGAGGCAAAGGAATTCTGTCGGCTGGCTTAAAAGCAATCTGTATATGTTTATAGGTCTGTGCTTATACCTCTTTCTAAACTCATCTCTAATCTCTTAGGTCTGGAAATTAAGCCTACATGCCAGACTTTCCTGTACTGATTTACCTGTTTACCTTGACTTAGGTCAGGTCAGGTTGCTGTGTGAATAGGACTTATCTGGTGGTGGATTATTATAGTTTATATTGCTTCCTGACTCAGCCTAAATACACATCCAGAAACATCCATTTAAGTTACTGTGGTTAACTCTCCTAAATTTCCAGGGACTTTGGGTTTGAGTAGATCCAATATTTGAATAAAGGGTCAAACTGGTGGGCTAGGTTTCTTTAGAAATAACCTCAAACTCCATTCTTCTGCTCCATAAGGCAAGATATAGTCATGGAATGCCTACTGTGTCCCTGTTACCCAAACAGTAGAAGTAATAAATCAGACCACACAGTGAGGCATGTGTACAGCTGCAAGACAGGGATAAGATAGTCATGGGAGATCGTTGGGATAGTAGTGAATCTTTAATCCATTGAATTTATATTCTTCTCTAGAGATTGTTTGAATAATAAAGACAAAAGTGCTGCAATAAAGGGTAAGAAGAAGAAACCATGACTTTATCATTAAGGAAAAGAGAAACTTAAGTTTCTGAAGTAATAAAGGATGGAGGAAAACTGGGAAAATAATGGATTTCTGTATAGCAAGCACAAGAAAAGGTCTGCAGCATTTCAAGTATGGAGGGGCTCCATTCATGCATATCCCCAGAGCAGTCTTTCTCAACCTCAGCACTACTGACACTTTGGACTGGATACTTCTTTGCTGTGATGGGGCGAGGGGCAGTCTATGTATTGTAGGATGTTGAGTAGCATCCTTGACTTCTACCCACTAGTTGCTAGTAGTACCTCTTACCTTAGCTGTGACCACTCAGATTGTCTCCAGACATTGCCGGTTTTCCCTTGGAGAGCAAAAGGACTGCTGTTTGAGAACCAATCCAGTAGGGCAATTACTAAGACTAGTCTAGAAATTCAATTAGACTTTTACATGATGGTATTTCAAGTAAGATAAAATAACAGACAAAACATAGTGGAAAAGATGCAGGTTTTAAAGTCAAGCAAATAAGGATCCTAAGCTAAGTTTATCTTATCTAAGTCACAGAGTTTATTAAATGAGAGGCACTGGAGATTAAAGAATTGAGTAGGAGAAAAAAGGGAGCATGACCAATGTTCAGTATTAAAAAGTAGATACTCTTTTAAAAAAGAGTTCCAATCTGTGCTTCCAAAAGAATGTGTGTTTGTGTATGTGTGTATGTGTATGTGTGTATGTGTGTGTATGTGTGTATGTGTGTGTGTGTGTATATAGCTTACCTGAGCTTCTAGAATATAAACTCATCATAAAGTGAATTGCTTAAGTCTCCTAGTTTGTTTGGATTATGAATCAATTACCTACCATGTACCATGCACTGTGACAGGCCCTAGGGATTCAATGGTTGGAAAACAGATCTGGTCCTTACCTTCCTATTAACCCTAATAACCTTCCTGTGGGCTATAGATATTGTTTAGCAAAATCTGGGAAGTTAATAGACTGGGTATATCACATATCAGAGAAGGCAATGGCAACCCACTCCAGTACTCTTGCCTGGAAAATCTCATGGATGGAGGAGCCTGGTGGGCTGCAGTCCATGGGCTCGCTGAGGGTGGGACACGACTGAGCGAGTTCGCTTTCACTTTTCACTTTCATGCATTGGAGAAGGAAATGGCAACCCACTCCAGTGTTCTTGCCTGGAGAATCTCAGGGACGGGGGAGCCTGGTGGGCTGCCGTCTATGGGGTCGCACAGAGTCAGACACGACTGAAGCGACTTAGCAGTAGCAGCAGCAGTAGCACATATGGGTGTTGGGAAAGGCAGTCTACACGGGCTCTAAGTGTCCCTGCACATCCTTTTTAATTTTGCCAAGAATGCATGACCTTGATCCATCTTCACTAGGGCCATATCTCAGGATTATGTCTGCATCAAGCAGTCTTCACAGATGAGACAATGTGTCCCTCTAGGACAAGGAGTGGCCTTGCTTATTGTTTGCTATAAAACAAGTTCCTAGTCTCCTGTAAAGCTATTCTCTGTGTGCCTGGCATTCACCTGTGTGTCTGCATGTTGCCTCCTTGGGATTTGGGACAAGAGGACCCGACACAACATGGTGCTCATGCTGCTTGCTGCGCTATGATCAGTACAGTCCTTTGTTCCTGACCCAGGAGTCTTGGTTCCTTCCAAAAGTCATTTAAACATTCAGTTCAGTTCAGTTGCTCAGTCGTGTCCGACTCTTTGCGACCCCATAAATCACAGCACGGAAGGCCTCCCTGTTCATCACCAACTCCCGGAGTTCACTCAAACTCACTCCCACTGAGTCGGTGATGTCATCCAGCCAACTCATCCTCTGTCGTCCCCTTATCCTCCTGCCCCCAATCCCTTCCAGCATCAGAGTCTTTTCCAATGAGTCATCTCTTCACATGAGGTGGCTGAAGTACTGGAGTTTCAGCTTTAGCATCAGTCCTTCCAAAGAACACCCAGGACTGATCTCCTTTAGAATGGACTGGTTGGATCTCCTTGCAGTCCAAGGGACTCTCAAGAGTCTTCGCCAACACCACAGTTCAAAAGCATCAATTCTTCGGCACTCAGCTTTCTTCACAGTCCAACTCTCACATCCATACATGACCACTGGAAAAACCATAGCCTTGACTAGACGGACCTTTATTGGCAAAGTAATGTCTCTGCTTTTGAATATGCTATCTGGGTTGGTCATAACTTTCTTTCCAAGGAGTAAACGTCTTTTAATTTCATGGCTGCAATCACCATCTGCAGTGATTTTGGAGCCCCCAAAAATAAAGTCTGACACTGTTTCCACTGTTTCCCCATCTACTTCCCATGAAGTAATGGGATCAACTAAGATGCCATGATCTTAGTTTTCTGAATGTTGAGCTTTAAGCCAACTTTTTCACTCTCCTCTTTCACTTTCATCAAGAGTAGTTTAGGTTAATGTTAAGCATTTGTAAGGCTAACTTACTGCCTTATAAGGAGAGCAAAATCAGATCCAAGACCTTGATAACGGGGTCCAATATACAAGGGCTTTAAAACATCAGCAAGAAAAAGAAGTTTCTGGAGTGAATATGGGAGAGATTCCCATGCTTCCTTTGGTGCAACAAGACTAAGGACTAACCAGTCCCAAATGAATCAGTAGAGCATGGCTGCAGGTATGAGCTCTTTATGAAAAAAACCATGAAAAGAGGTTCCTCGATGTACTTACACACAAAGAAGAAGGTTTACATTTCTTACGGACTGTTTGAGGATGAAATACTCCTAGACTTCAAGAGGGTAAGAATTCTCGGTTCACTGAAACAATTCAACCTTAGAACAAAGACCGCATTAAAGATGTTACCATGCCATCTAAGTCTCTGGGTACAGATGGCTTTCAGTTAGTTCCTGTGAGTTGAGAGAGAGAAACAGGGGATATAATGAAGTCAAGATTAAGGACCATATCTAAAAAACAATTCTGAAAGTACAGGAAAATTACTGGCAGCAAATAGATTATAAATCTAATATATTTTTAAGGGAATTGTATTGTCAAAGACATCCAGATAAGATATCTAGATAAACCTAGCCTCAAAAGGCCTATGACTATTTAGTGAGTCTTGAAGCAACCCCCAAGCAGAAATTGTATATAAAACCTATGCAGTCCCCAAGGAAGACATCCATCCACACTTACTTCACATGTGTCAATGGAAAATAATAAAATAAGGAAGAATTTCCCGGAGGACAGAATAAAGAGGCATGGAAAACAATGGACAAAGGAATTCTTTCCAAAGAACAGAATCAGGGTCTAAGCAAAGAATATGCTAATACCCAGGAGCTGAAATCCCACCCACCGGATTCCATAATTGCTATATGCCAATGACTGCTCTGTGCATTCTACTCTTAGCTTTCCTACTCTTTCATTGTCTATTGAGTATGTGTATTGGGGGAGTGAGGGCAAAAAACTACTTGCATTTTTAGGTCATATGTTCTTAGACCTTGAGGAGTCATAACTGAACCCGACAGCAGCCTGTGTATTATCTGAAGATCTTGTTCTTTGATGAGGAAATAGGGACTGCTAAGGCTGCGTGGTTGTACCCTAGTAGAAGGACTGATGATGTTTTATTTGTGGGAAGAAGAGTGAAACACATATTGGGATGACAGAGACAGCAGTATGTTCACTAAAACCCAACTCACTTTTAAAGTGTATGCTTTGAATTTCGACAAATAGGCTATGAATGAAATTATGCATACTGCCAACTTGTCTTATAGAAATGTTTCTCTCAGTTGTCTAGGCTTATCTCAACCTAGCATGCCTACAGATATAAAGAATCAGACAGGAAACTCTAAGACCCAGGAGATAGAGGAGCACCAAGGTGGAAGGAGCAGGAGTTCCTGATTCACCCCAGAAAGGGTCTCCCACCAATTAGGAATGTCTACACTGAATTTCTTACTGTAAAGAAATAAACTTCTGCTGTGTTAAACCACTGAGATTTGAAGTTTTCTTTGGTATGTGTGCTAAGTCGCATCAGTTGTGTCTGACTCTTTGCCAAGCTATAGACTATAGCCCACAAGGCTCCTCTGTCCATGGGATACTCCAGGCAAGAATACTAGAGTGGGTTACCATTTCCTACTCCAGGAGATCTTCCTGACCCAGGGATGGAACCTGGGTCTCCTGTAGCTCCTGTACTGCAGACAGATTCTTTACTGCTGAGCTGCTAGTAAACTTAGAGGGGGGAAGTGAGTGAGTGAGTGAAGTTGTTCAGTTGTGTCCGACTCTTTGCGACCCCGTGAACTGTAGACCACCAGGCTCCTCCGTCTTTGGGATTCTCCAGGCAAGAATACTGGAGTGGGTTGCCATTTTCTTCTCCAGGGGAACTTCCTGACCCAGGGATCGAACCCAGGTCTCCTGCATTGCAGGCAGACACTTTAACCTCTGAGCCAGAGGGAGGAAAGTGCAGCAATTATTACTAATACCAGAGAAAACAAAAAAAGTTGTACATAAAAGAAATTATAATCTTAGTATAATATAATTTAGCATGAATAATACTTGTATAGTTGTAATAATGTAAATACTAATTATGGATTTAATCAAAATTTATGCTATAATTTCTTGAGAGGATAAGTGACAAAAGAGAAAGAAATAGGAGATGGAGAGAAGGAGTGAGAGTGTGGCAAGAGAAGAGTGAGGTGAAAATGAAAGGGTTAGTCGCTCGCTCAGTCGTGTCTGATTCTTTGGGACCCCGTGGACTGTAGCTCGCCAGGCTCCTCTGTCCATGGAATTCTCCAGGCAACATACTGGAGTATTTTGCTATTCCCTTCTCCAGAGGATCTGAGTATAAAAGCGTTAAATACTCATCTTCCAAGTTTGGAAATCTAAAATGGAAAGATCCAGAAATAACATGCTACTTAGAAAGATGGAGACAAATATCAGAGTAAATATATTTAAGAGTGGGGAGAGGAGAGCAGGGAAGGCTGCATTTTGCACTAGAAGCTTTGTAGGACTGTTTGTTAAAATTATGCATGATACAACTTTGATAAACATCAAATGGATATAAAAGAAAAAGAGTAGAACCTGAAAAAAAAAAAAAGTCACTGTAAAGTAAAAGCCACTGAGGTTGGAGAAAAGCTGTAGACTGCGGTATTCTAGAAACCAGAAAGAGAACGTGTTTTGAGAAGAGGATGTTAACAGAGCACGAGATGCCATTGAGATGGTAAGAAGACTGAAAATTGCCCATTGTATGTAGCCTTAGTGACGACCCCAGTGAGAGCAGTTTTAGTGTGGCAGGGCGGGGGCACTGTGTCTGTTGCTTCTCCTGCATTGGCAGGCAGATTCCTTACCACTGCGCCCCCTGGGAAGCCCTAAAGTAGGGGGCGAGAAGGGGGTAAAAAAAACGGGTGAGTGCCTTTGAAACTGCTTTAGAAAAAGCTAAGCTCTATGTATATAACATGACTTAGAATATTCATTTTCTAAGATCCATGATCCATTTCTGCATTTAAATCTCACACAGATGTGTAAAAAGAGAAGAGGAAATAAATGAGCTTACTTAACATTTACAAAAAATCTTCTGCCATACTTCTGAAACACAGAATTAAGGAGGTTTCTACAGTCTTTAGGCAAAACCACAATTTGAGGCCCAAACTGCCTAGAAAAATAGGTTTGAATGTCATATGGCTCCTGGTATGAATCTTTACTAGGTCTTTCCTTCGAGCAATTATTTCTTTTATTTTCTATTTAAAAGAAGGCAAGATAGAGTCACATGGAATGCACTCAATAAAATATGACTAGATACCAAACACATCATCCATCTTCTCAGTAATTTGTCCTTATGAGTATTAGCTCTGATTGCTTTCCTTAGTAAAAAAGATTTTCAAATCCCTTTCTAAATTTTACTCATACATCTGGGAAACAGAAACTTGGAAATGGCTGCTTGACATGGAAACAAAGAAAATTTAAAAATTCAAAGAAGAAGGTTTGCATATTTTCATAAAGAATAAAAAGTGGATCATAAGTCCTCTTAGTACTGTTATAAAATATGATGCATTTCTCACTGTTTTAAACACATTGAGGGGTACACTTTTTTTTAACTAAAATGGGGTTAGTCACCATTTTCAAGTATAGAAAAGTATGAAGGATTTACTTTTTAAAGAAAATAAAACACAGGTTTCTGTTAAGTGAGACTATAAAGGTAATTGCCCTGATTTAAAAGGTAAAATATTAAGAAGAGAGCTTTTTCAAAATGAACCTGGAGAAGTAAGACAAGCAATTTTAGAGACCTAACTGGGATGAATGTCTGTCTCTCCGTGTGGCCTGTTTCCTTAAGATAAATATTCTAAATATTCTTGCTTGGGGAAACTTGTCTTTACGTAGACACCCTGAGAATCACTTTCCCATATTTACCTTCAGGAAAAGCCCTACATTAGCTATGCTCCTGGGATAACTGTCCCATAAATGCTAGTGCAATCTGAATGAGCACTCATGATGTTTCAGGAACAAAATAAGGTTCCTTACATTCATATTTTCATTAAATTACCCCAACTAATGAGATAGGTACCACCATGCTCATTTTTGTTTTCCCAGTGGTCATGTATGGATGTGAGAGTTGGACTGTGAAGAAAGCTGAGCGCCGAAGAATTGATGCTTTTGAACTGTGGTGTTGGAGAAGACTTGAGAGTCCCTTGGACTGCAGGGAGATCCAACCAGTCCATTCCAAAGGAGATCAGTCCTGGGTGTTCATTGGAAGGAATGATGCTAAAGCTGAAACTCCAGTACTTTGGCCACCTCATGTGAAGAGATGACTCATTGGAAAAGACTCTGATGCTGGGAGGGATTGGGGGCAGGAGGAGAAGGGGACGACAGAGGATGAGATGGCTGGATGGCATCACCGACTCGATGGACATGAGTTAGAGTGAATTCTGAGAGTTGGTGATGGACAGGGAGGCCTGCCGTGCTGTAATTCATGGGGTTGCAAAGAGTCGGACACAACTGAGTGACTGAACTAACTAACTAACAAGGTGAAAGAGTTTACAAGACTCTGTGGAAGTCAGAGTGTTTGTAAATGTTAGAACCGGGATTCACATCAGGCCTGGGGTTCTGAAGCCTTGTGGGCCAGAGCATCCTCAGTGCATCCAGGCATTGAGCCTTCACTTCTGTAGGGTCCATGTGTCTACAATCTTCATTTTGGAACACGGCAACCACCAAGAACCATGCTTCATGTCTTTTTCTCATCTCTACTCCAACACTTGTCTCTACATCCCGAAATTCTTTTGGGAAAAGTTTAACATGAGTGTATAGTCTCTCTTCATCCACTGCCTAAAGGACTATGGAGGGCCCATGTTCTTCTGGAAATATGATCTTTCCCATTCAAGTGTATGGTGTCCAGCTCTTGCTTGTCATTGTCAGTTGGATTACGTTCCTCTCAAAATTCATATGTTGAAGTTCTACTTTCCAGTACCTTTGATTGTGTTCTTATTTGGAGATAGTCTTTACAGAGGTTGCAACAAGATTAGTCTTTACAGAAGTGAAAACAGTATTAGAGTGGGCCCCAATCAAATAGGACTCATGTCCTTATTCAGTTCAGTCCAGCTGTTCAGTCGTGTCTCACTCTTTGCAACCCCATGAACTGCAGCACATCAGGCTTCCCTGTCCATCACCAACTCCCGGAGCTTACTCAAACTCGTGTCCATTGAGCTGGTGTGATGCCATCCAACCATCTCATCCTCTGTCATCCCCTTCTCCTGCCCTCTATCTTTCCCAGCATCAGGGTCTTTTCAAATCAGTCAGTTCCTTGCATCAGGTAGCCAAAGGATTGGAGTTTCAGCTTCAGCATCAATTCTTCCAATGAATATTCAGGACTTATTTCCTTTAGGATGGACTGGTTGGATCTCTTTGCAGTCCAAGGGACTCCCAGGAATCTTCTCCAACACCACAGTTCAAAAGTATCAATTCTCCAGCTCTCAGCTCTCACATCCAGATATTTATTTATTTATATTATTGATATTTCTCCCACCAACCTTGACTCCAGCTTGTCCTTATAGGAAGGAATATTTGGACACAGGTATGGACACAAGGCTGTATATTGTCACCCTGTTTATTTAACTTATATGCAGAGTACATCATGAGAAATGCTGGACTGGGAGAAACACAAGCTGGAGTCAAGATTGCCGGGACAAATATCAAGGACCTCAGATATGCAGATGACACCACCCTTATGGCAGAAAGTGAAGAGGAACTAAAAAGCCTCTTGATGAAAGTGAAAGAGGAGAGTGAAAAAGTTGGCTTAAAGCTCAACATTCAGAAAACGAAGATCATGGCATCTGGTCTCACTTCATGAGATGTGTATAAGAGACAGGTTATGTCACTGGGTGTTGAAAATTTTCAAAATAACTTTTTCCTTCCAAAAACTATTTAAACACACATTGTTTATTTATATTGGTTCCAGAGTTCTTATTTATACTTAGGATTTGTGTTTTTCTTTTATTAAAACAAAAGTAAATCATACTATATAAAATTTTAAAGGAGCTTTATGCCATAATTTTGTTATTTATTCTATAAGTATTACATGTGTTTTTAAATTAATAAATGCATATAAACAAAAGAAAACCATTTTAAAATCACTTATCAACATCATCATCTAGAAATAAACACTATGAAGATTTCGATGTGCAATGTTTCAGAATTTTCATGCGTGTGTGCGTATTCATATACAGATTTTATTTTCTCCCTTTTTAATTTTTCAATTTTCTTAATATAATAGTAGTACAACTATTTTTGAGTAACAGAAATTTTGGAAAATGAAGAAATAATTTTTAAATCACCTATAATCTTACTATATTACTATAAACGTTTTTTGTATTTTAAAGTATTACTTCCAACTTACTAAGTATTACAATTATAATTTTTAAAGTTTTTATTTTAAAATCTGAAAGCACAAAAAAATAAAAGTTTATCACTAGTGTAATCCCACTCCCATCAGTAACCTCTATTAAAAATTAGTTGATTACCCTTCCCAACTACTTCCTGAGTTTATATAAAGTTTTTTTACAAAAAAAGTGGGATCATACGTTTTATACTATGTTTTCCTTTGCTTTTAGGGATGGGTGTGAACCTCAATAATAGATAGTGACTCCCTATTCAGTAAATGTACAGCCATATTAGCATTCTTAAATGTCTACAGAGTATTGTGTTGTAGAACTATGCCAGTCCCCTCTTGCCAAGCATTTAAGCTGTTTTCAATTTTTCACTCATTTTTAAATTCCAATATAAACATCTTTTACATATATGTACACATATCCAATCATTTTCTTTCAGGCATAGTTTTAAATAGCTCTGCCATGCTGAAAGATAAGTCCTCCTATAATCTGTCTCTGGCAATGCCTTTTTCCCCACACCCTGGCCATACTGGACATTTTCAGTTCTACAATTGAACATGCGTATTTTTGCTTTTAATTT
>SJYX01006685.1:40708-138832 GCA_006410675.1 Oreotragus oreotragus | reverse complement strand
GTGATGGACAGGGAGGCCCGGCGTGCCGCGATTCATGGGGTCGCAAACGGTTGGACACGACTGAGGGACTGAACTGCACTGCACTGATGGCCACAAGCAAGACTGTGTGAGAATGAGGGCAGAGATCAAGACAATGTGTCTCCCGGGCAAGGGTGGTCGGAGACTGCCAGCAAACCACCGAATGGTAGAAGAGGATTATGAACAGATTTTTTTCAGAGCCTTCAGAAGGAACTAACCCTTGACACCTTGATCTTAGACTAAGCCACCCAATTTACAGTATTTTGTTACTGTGTGTGTGTGCATGCTAAATCACTTCAATCGTGTCCAATTCTTTGTGACCCTATGAGTTGTAGCCCTCTAGGCTCCTCTGTCCATGGGATTCTCCAGGTGAAAATATTGGAATGGGTTGCCATGCCCTCTTCCAGGGGATCCTCACAACCCAGGGATCAAACCTGCATCTCTTATATCTCCTGCATTGGCAGGTGAGTTCTTTACCACTGGTGCCACCTGGGGACCCTAGCAAATAAATATACCTGTCCAAATCACAGCCACCGTTGTTAAGTCTCTGACGTTAAGAGAGGAGCCACTGACTCTTTATCCAAGGGCTCTCTGCTGGTCACACTCCCTGCCTTTCCCTCATCTCCTCCTCTGTGCGTCTCCTCCAGACACAAGGCATTCAAGACTCGCTCTGTCTTCCACCTTGTCTGGTGCCCTGGAGAAAATCTGTCTATGCAGTTCTGGCCTTTCCCCAGAGACTGTGTTTTGTGTGTGTGTGTGTGTGTGTGTGTGTGTGTGTGTGTGTTGGGGGTGGAGGGTGGAAGGGCTAAGCAGGAAATAGCTGAGCACTCTCTGGAGTGCATGCCTCGCTGTGCATGGGTGCTAAGTACTTCAGTTGTGTCTCTTTGTGCCCCCAAGGACTGTAGCCACCAGGCTCCTCTGTCCGGGGGATTCTCCAGGCAAGAATACTGGAGAGGGTTGCCATGCCCTCCTCCAGGGGATCTTCCTGCCCCAGGGTTAGAAGTTGCTTCTTTTATGTCTCCTGCATTGGCAGCAAGGTTCTTTACCACTAGCACTACTTGGGAACCTGGCATCCCCATCACATTCTGTGATTTCAGTGGGACTGGAGCTTGGTCTTAAACCCTAGTCAGCTTCCCTGAGGCTCTGACTACCGATGCAGTATCAAAGATCTAGCAGGGTCATTAGGGGTCTTCCAGCCCAGGACCCTATGTTAGATGAGAAGACTGAGAAAAGCAGGGCTGGAAGGAGGGATCAGACTTCCTAAGCCATAACCCTGCTCTGTTTTGGAGATTATGACTGTCTTTTGACTAGAAGCTGGGCCTCCTGCTTGTGGGGCTTGGTTCCACTACTGATTCTTGGTCTATTCCTTTATCAGGTTTAACAGCAGTTTGGAATATCATCACCATCTCCAGGTTTCTGAAATCTTGCTGCTCTTGCAAGCTGTGGCCCGTTTCACAGCTTCTGAAGGGGGAGTCATACTGAAAACCACTACCTGCGAGTCAGGGGTCGGATCATGTCCATGCCCCTGCTCTCCTGATCTGTTCAGTTCATTATGTCATAAGTATTCAGAGGCTCCCCTTCATTTCAGTCCATCAAGGGTTTATGTTCTCTGAGAGAGCATGAGATGGACTACTTCCCTATTACACTTAATGTGAAAAAATGCCAGTGGAAATAAAAGAGCTCATACATCTAAATGATTTAAATTAAGTAAAATAAAATTTTCTACTCTTTTGAATTAGGCCATTAAAACCATAGCTTAGTCTAAGTACAGTATTAATGAGCAATATCACAAGGAGAGTATTAATTTTGCATTTCCTGACATAAAAATTTAAAACATGCAATTTTAGCTTTACTTTAGGTAATGTCTTATATTCTCTTGACTTCTATTTGGGGATACCAGAAATTAGGGTTAAAAAATGGGATAGTTCAAAATCAGACGTACTGAGTCTTTATTTTGAGAAAGGCTACCCTCTCACGTCATGGTATATTGGAGGCTTGAAATGGATTAGATCAAATGGCATTTCACATCAAAGCATCAGCGGAGGAGGTGTAAATGAAATATCTTTTAGAGCTGTTGATTTAATAAATTCAACAACTTTAAGTTTAATGAAGAATGGCTTTATAAAGATAGCCAAGGGTGCCAAGATTGTGTGGCATCCTCAAGCAACCGGGACCTTTAGCGGTTAGGTAGTGGTGGTTTAGTCTTTAAGTGTTGTCCTACTCTTTTGTGGCCCTGTGGACTATAGCCGGCCTGGCTGCTCTGTCCATGGAATTTCCCAGGTAAGAATACTGGAGTGGGTTTCTATTTCCTCTTTGGGGGATCTTCCCGACCCAGGGATCAAACCCATGTCTCCTGCACTGTAGGCAGATTCTTTACCACTGAGCTACCAGGGAAGCTGGATAGCCTATTGACATCCTAGCGTTCAGTTCAGTCGCTCAGTCATGTCTGACTCTTTGCGACCCCATGAATCACAGCACCTCCCTGTCCATCATCAGTTCCCGGAGTTCACCCAAACTCATGTGCTTCAAGTCGGTGATACCATCCAGGCATCTCAATGACATCCTAGCGTTCAGTTCAGTCGCTCAGTCATGTCTGACTCTTTGCGACCCCATGAATCACAGCACCTCCCTGTCCATCATCAGTTCCCGGAGTTCACCCAAACTCATGTGCTTCAAGTCAGTGATACCATCCAGGCATCTCATCCTCTGTCATCCCCTTTTCCTCCTGTCCCCAATCCCTCCCTAGTATCAGAGTCTTTTCCAATGAGTCAACTCTTCGCATGAGGTGGCCAAAGTATTGGAGTTTCAGCCTCAGCATCAGTCCTTCCAATAAACACTCAGGACTGGTCTCCCTTAGGATGGACTGGTTGGATCTCCTTGCAGTCCAAGGGACTCTCAAGAGTCTTTTCCAACACCATAGTTCAAAAGCATCAGTTCTTTGGTGCTCATTAATGGGGTCCTAAAGTTTGTACAGTGGGGCATGCCTGCACTAGGGCAGCTCTCCTGATCCAATAAGTTATTTGTAAGACTCTGAATCTAGGCGCTACAAAGCTCTAGAAAGTCCTTGAGCCTGTGGGAAGACTGTCCATACCAGTACAGCTGCTTTGAGAAAGCTCATGGTTTTCCTTTGGCTTTAGACACCACTAATCACATCAAATCAGAGGTGTATGATTACACACCAGAAGCCTTTCCAGCCACCAGAGGACCCCAGGCTGGCAATTGCCATCTTGGAACAATAGCCACATCCTTTAATCAGGCAATCCAATTAGCCACACACAAATGAGGAAGTCGATGTACCTAAAGCAATTTGTCTGCAAAAAATTTAAAACCTCCCATATGAATTTGCAATCAAGGAAAACCTTCTTCCTTCTCATTTATTTTTTAAACTGAAAGTTGGACACAGGACAGAATAAGGCAAACCTTTTCAACTTTGAGAATTGCCTCAGAGATTCTAAAGTATCAGCTAACGTTTTGTTTGAACAAGTTGTGAGTGTGAGGCTAAGACTGGTAGTTTAATTGCATCATGTTCCCTAACAAGAGATGGCAAATATTGTATTTGATAAAAAATAGAGGATGTCTTATTTCCATTGTTATCTAGTCTTGCAATGAAAGAGTGCTTGTCGTAGCCTGCAGCACTGTCAGTCACAAAGGAGCAAAGATAATCCTTATTTTCCTGATCTCTGCAGAACCCAGCTTCTCTGAGAGCAGAACAGTAACCAGGAGCCTGCAAAGCAGAGCACTGATACTTGCTTATTTTTCCTTTTAAGCCATGCATCTGTCTTTACCATGCACAAATCACCTTGAATTCTCCCATATCCTGTCCTTTATCAGAAAGGAAATTCTACTGCCTTACAGAGTTTCCCTACTAGGTTTACATAGTTTTAGAGATGGAAGAGTTCTGAGAGTCAAGTCCAAACTATTTTATAAATGAATATTCTGTAGCCCAAGAGGTAAAATGATGTGTTTAAGATTACATGGCTAGTTATTAGAAGACTAGAGATTAAGTTTCAAAATGCCTGTCTCCATAGCCTGTGCTTTAATTGTGAACCAGTTGGATAAGAAAATTCCAGGACCTGTTTTAATAGACATCTCTATGAAGTATAAAGAATGGTTTTGAAAGGTCCTAGGCAGGATGGCATCACAATCTCAGGGAGATCTTTGGAAAGCAGAGAAAAAACGTGATTTCCTCCCTTAGGTAATCAAGGTGTAGCTTGCATGTGTGTTCCAACAGGGAAGGGAACCGTGTTCATAAGTGTCTGGCATGGAGAAGAGGGAAGGAGTGTGTGTAACTCTGAAAACTCTGCAAACCCATGTCAATCTTGGGATAAAAGTGCGAGACTCTTGGAGTAGACTCCATCTCCTGACAGGACTGAGCCACATATAGTGAGGAAGCTTTTCTGAGGCAAGCTGTGGTTTGTATGAAATATCTACATACCAAACACCCCCCAAATGAAAAGATACACACCCTATAATTATGTTGTATCAGATATTATCAATTAGGCTAAAGCTCAGAACTGTGTTTCTCACAGTTCCCATACCTGTATCGTTCTAAGCTAGAGTTGATCAAGAGAAACTTGTGTGATATTGGGAAGGCAGAAATGAAACAGAAACTAATACTTACGGAAGGTCATCATGGTCACAGTATGTGACCAAAGGTGCCCAGTAAGCCTCAACTTCTTTTTCGCAGCTCTACATCCAGTTCATCATCTGACCCCGGGACTGCCATGAAGTAGTCAATTACAGACCCACAGAGGTGACCGCTACACCGAGGCAGTGATTGTTTTCATGGCTCTGTCCATGAGTTCTTCCATCAAGGTCACATTCTGCTGGCCAGATAGCCTTTCATCTCCTCCATCCCCCCCTCTCTAGTGCAGATGCTGGAGGCTGTGAATATATTGTGGAGATGACTATGGGAACAATCTGTACTTTCCATTCAATTTTGCTGTGAGCCTAAAACTGCTGTAAGAAATAATGTCTGTATATAAAAATAAGAAAAGTTGGTCATTATGTAGATTTTAAATTTATAAAATAGAGAATAGAAATTAGACAGAGATAATCATTGTTGATGCATGCTAAGTTGCTTCAGTCATGTCCAACTCTTTGTGACTCTATGGACTGTAGTCCGCCAGGCTCCTCTGCCAAGTGATTCTCTAGGCAAGAATACTGGAATGGGTTGCCATGCCTTCCTCTAGGGGATTTGCTTGACCCGGGGATTGAGTCCAAATCTCCTATGGCTCCTGCACTGCAAGCGGGTTCTTTACCACTGAGCCACTGGAGAAGGCCAACCACTGTTGCTCTCTTGGGATATTTCCATCAAGTCTTTTCTCTATCCCTCCCTACTCCTACTTTTGTTCATGGTGTTTTTGTTTTACTTTTCACAAACTGGGGTCAGACTGTATATTCTCTTTAACATCCTTCCTTTTTAATTTAATACTGACTATTTTAATATCCTTAAACATACTTTAAAAGAGTGCTTGCTCATATGACATGGCATAATTCACTTAAGCAATTCCTTGTGGTTGGACATTTAGGCTGTTTCCTTTTCTCCTTTTGCTATTATAAACAATGTTATAATAAACATCCTTTTCCATAAATATGTCTTTTGTCATATCTTTGGATAAGTCCTGGGAAATGGAATTTCTGAGAAAAGATGTGATATTTTAAAGACTCTTCATATGTTGCCTTCTACAAAGGTTGCATCTAGCTATACTTTAATCAGCAGTGTGTACAAGAGCCACTTTTTAGCCAATTTATTGAAATTATTTGAAATTACAAATTGTTAGTTAGTAGACTATATTTACCTTAACTTTATCATGGTGGTATAAAACACTGGAAAAACAAAGCAAAAACAATTTCTCAAACTCTAGAAGAAAGAAGAATCAGACATATACTAATAATGGCCACTAATATTGTAAAATACTTTCATAATGGTCTTAAGTAGAGTATGTCATAGTAGGAAGATTGGCTATAACTTCAGACGTTGGAGTTAAGGAAAGTGAGAAGGGAGGGGAATTACTGATGAGTGTTCAGAAAAATCTGGAGTATCACAAGCATTTCTGAATTCTAATTTCAGATGCAAAGGTGTCATGCTAAGGAATCCCTGTGTACCTTGAACCCAGAAAAGTGAAGATGGAACAGGGATGTTATATGATCCTTAGTCATCTAAGGAGCTTTAACATGGCAGAGATATTGGAAGAGATTCTGGCCAGACTACAGATCTAGGATGTGTGGAGAAAGCACAAGGAGATGGATCAATTCAAACCCAGGAGAGCCCTTTCTAACAAGCAGAGCCTTTTCTGAATGGAATGAACTTCCTGTGTGACTCAGAGTTCTTTGTCAAAGGAGGTTTAGTATAGAGGACAGGTGACTAAGGGGTCTCTGGTTAGCATGGAGATTGGGCTGGTTTGGTCTATGGGTTGTCTTAGCCAAAGAAGACTGAAATATTGGGAAGAAAAGAATATTTTATTTAGGAAAATGAACTTTGTCTCAAAGCATGAAAAGTTGGATCATCTGTACATAGGAGAAAGCCTGAATTAATAATATGAACTGCTACTGGGTATGATGACAACTAGCATTAATATTTTATGCTTATTACTTTTGAGGCACTGTTTTAAATTTACTATGAACACTGTCTCATTTTATTCTCAACCCTTGGTGATATGGCAAATAGAAATATTGCCCATTCCCCCTCCATGATGTCCATGTCCCAAATCCTGGAACCTGACAATATGTTCATTTATGTGGCCAAGGGAGCTTTATAGCTGTGGTTAAGTTAAAGATCCTACATGGGGAGATTAACCTGGGTTATCTAGGTGAGTCAACATCATAACCAGAGACCTATAAATGAAAGAGGGAGGCAGGAGGGTCAGAGTCAAATTAGAAGATGCCACAATGAAAGCAGAGGTCGGAGTGACATGTTTGCAGTTTTGAAGATGGGAAAAGGCCATGAACTGAGGTATCAGGCAGCTTCTTGAACAAAAGTGAGGAAATGTCCTCTCCCCTCAAGCCTGCAGAGGAAATGCAGCCCTGCCGACTCTCTGTAGTCAAGACCTTTTTCTGACCTCTGACCTTGAGAACCATAAGATAATAAGTCACTAAGTTTGTGGTTATTCATGACAGCAACAATAGAAATCTAATCCAGGTGGCTGCTATCACCTTCCAGTTTTCAGATGAAGAAAAAGAGGCACAGATAGGTTTTCGGGACCTTCAAACTAGTAAGCAGTGGTAAGCTGCTGCTGCTCCTGCTAAGTCACTTCAGTCATTTCCGACTCTGTACGACCCCATAGACGGCAGCCCACCAGGCTCCCCCATCCCTGGGATGCTCCAGGCAAGAACACTGGAGTAGGTTGCCATTTCCTTCAATGCATGAAAGTGAAAAGTGAAAGTGAAGTCGCTCAGTCATGTCCTACTCTTTGTGACCCATGGACTGCAGCCCACCCTCCTCCGTCCATGGGATTTTCCAGGCAAGAGTACTGGAGTGGGGTGCCAGTGCCTTCCCCAGTGGTAAGCTGGGTGCCTCTCAAAGTTCGTGTGTCAGGATAGTAGCATTTCCATTTATGCCTTCCTTTTGTTGAGTATTCTCAGAGCCTCAGCAACAAAGTCCTTGTTAGGTCTCTTGAATTTATTTTATAGTCAGATAAAGAATATAAACATAAGATTTTTTATGAGTCAGAACCAGATTAATCAAATTCAGCCTTCTCTCTCTCTGTGGAATATACCATAAATCACCATAGTTCCTCTTAATCCATTTATGGATCTCATAATCATGGAAAAAAAAAAAAAAAAACCACAGTACTCTTGCTACATAAAATAGAACTTTCCTTTGCTATACTTAAATGTGCCCCTTACAAAGTCAATATGTGTCTCCTGGTACCCTAGAATTTAATGATCAGTGTTCAGTTTATCCAGTATTATCTTTACAGACTGAGGCCCTAATATTTAAGACTTTCTTCATATAGTGTCCTCCCATGGCCAAATCAGCATGGCTATTCTACACTGAGCTATTTCTAGTTCTGTTTCTCAAGGATGTGGGGAAAAAAATAAAGCTGAGTGAAATGATGGTTTTGTAAATTTTGCTGGAATTCTCTGGCAAAGCTGAGAACAAAATCTGAGGCTTCTGATTCTCCATAAATTCCCCCAACTTCCAGTTACAAGTGCTCTATTATAAAAATGTTCTTTTGGTTTCGTTGTTTGGCAATATGCTACTAGAGGAATCCAAGTCAAAAATACAAATGTCAATAAACTCAGGATTCAATGGCTGAGGAACAACTTCTGAAATGAATGGAAATTCATTTTGATCTTGTGGTAAAATACCAATGTGTGATGAGGAGGGAGGGGAGTGTTTCAGCTGGTGAAGACTGGACAGGAAAATTCAAAGATGAGTGAAGACATTAAGCAACTGTTGTCCTATTGTTCAGGGTGGTGTCTTAGGCCTGTGGGAACTGAAGTCCCCAGTCTTGTGAGGAAATACAGTTTTCATTTCCCTCAACGTCTTGGCACTGCTTTTTCTTCCCTGCTGGCTGAGGGAATTGGATACCCTACAAATAAAGTGCTGAGTGAAGATGAGAAAGAACAGTTTTGTTGCTGACAGGGATGTTTAAAAAACTGACACCGTTTCATAAGTATTCATTGGTGCCAAATATTTGCCAAGTTAGGTTCTGGTGAAATGAAGTGAATAAACCACAGGAGTGGCAGCTGTGAGGCACAGGAGAGGCCGAGAGGAGATACCCCATGTCCAAGGTCAGGAGCAGCGGTTGTTCTTTGCTGGAGAAGCTGTGAAGAGATATCCCACATCCAAGCTAAGAGAAACCCAAGTTAGGTAGTAGGTGCTAAGAGAGGGCATCAGTGGGCAGACAGACTGAAACCACAATCACTGAAAACTAGCCAATCTGATCACATGGACCACAGCAGGGGAATGCAAAACTTTGATGGATTTAGTTCTAGTCCCATCCAAACAACATGGGCTCTACAGAAGGAAGTGGCTCTTTAGAAGAATATTGAAATACTGTTACCATATGTATGGATATTGAATTCTATTCTACTTTCCTTGAGGAGAGTACATTCTAGTGGACATTTTGTCATTTCCACTGCCTTCCTACTAAAACTGTAAAGCATACAAGAGAGCAAGAGGACAGAAGGATTCCAGTGATTAACAGCAACTTAGACGTCCACCAGTGGATCACCATCTGCTGATTGGAGATTCCCCCAAGTGGATACACAAAGAGCATGATGATACTGTAATTATTTGAATCATCCCACTAAAGCAGCATGTGCTCAGTAATGTCTGACTTTTTGCCACCCTTGGACTGTAGCCCACCAGGCTCCTCTGTCCATGGGATTTTCCCATTAAGAATACTGGAGAAGGTTGCCATTTCCTCCTCTAGGGGAATCTTCCTAAGCCAGGGATTGAACTCATGTCTCCTGCCTTGCAGGTACATTCTTTACCACTGAGCCACCAGGGAAGCCCTGCAAAACAGCACTGTGTCCACGAAATAATCATTGTCAGAAAACTGAAAGTACTAGTCGCTCAGTTGTGTCTGACTCTTTGCCACCCTATGGACTGTATAGCCCGCCAGGCTCCTCTGTCCACGGGGATTCTCCAGGCAAGAATACTGGAGTGGGTAGCCATTTGTTTCTCCAGGGGATATTCCTGACTCAGGAATCTAAATCTGGGTCTCTTGCACTGCAGATTCTTTACAGTCTGAGCCACCAGGGAAGACCAGTCGTTGTCTAGGGTCTATTTGTATGAATATCTCTGCCTGTCTTCTCCCTCACTGACTTCCCAGCCAGTTAATTCAGCACTCAGTCGTATCTGACTCTGTGACCCCATGGACTGCAGCACACCAGGCCTCCCTGTACATCACCTCTCCTGGAGTTTACTCAGATCATGACCATTGAGTCAGTGATGACATCCAACCATCTCATCCTGTGTCATCCCCTTCTCCTCCCGCCTTCAGTCTTTCCCAGCATCAGCGTCTTTTCAAATGAGTCAGTTCTTCACATCAGGTGGCCAAAGCATTGGAGTTTCAGCTTCAACATCAGTCCTTCCAATGAACAACCAGGACTGCTTTCCTTTAGGATGGACTGGTTGGACCTCTTGCAGTCCAAGGGACTCTCAAGAGTCTTCTCCAACACCACAGTTCAAAAGCATCAATTCTTTGGTGTTCAGTTTTCTTTATAGTCCAACTCTCACATTCATGCATGACTCCTGGAAAAATCAAACCTTTGACTAGATGGACATTTGTGGACAAAGTAATGTCTCTGCTTTTTAATATGCTGAATAGGTTGGTCATAACTTTCCTTCCAAGGAGCAAGTGTCTTTTAATTACATGGCTGCAGTGACCATCTGCAATGATTTTGGAGCCTCCCAAAATAAAGTCTGTCACTGTTTCCATTGTTTCCCCATCTATTTGCCATGAAATGATGGGACTGGATGCCATGATCTTAGTTTTCGGAATGTTTAGTTTTAAGCCAGCTTTTTCACTCTCCTCTTTCACTTTCATCAACTCTTTAGTTCTTCACTTTCTGCCATAAGCATGGTATCATCTGCTTATCTGAGGTTATTAATATTTCTCCTGGCAATCTTGATTCCAGCTTGTCCTTATAGAAAGGAATATTTGGACATAGGTAGGAACACAGGCAAGACTGTGTCAATATGAGGGCAGAGATGAAGGTGATATGTCTCTCAAGGAAGAATGGTCAGAGATTGCCAGCACACCACCAAATGGTAGGAGAGAATTATGAACAGATTTTTTTCAGAACATTCAGAAGTAACAAACCCTTGACACCATGATCTCAGACCAAGCCACCCAATTTAACAGTACTTTGTTACTGTGTGTGTGTGTGCATGCTAAATCACTTCAATCGTGTCCAACTCTTTATGATCCTATGGATTGCTCTGTAAGCTCCTCTGTCCATGTGATTCTCCAGGTGAGAATACTGGAGTAGGTTGCCATGCCCTCTTCCAGGGGATCCTTGCAACCCAGGGATTGAACCTGCATCTCTTATACTTCCTTTATTGGCAGGAGAGTTCTTTACCACTTTAGCATTGGCTGGAATCTTGATTCCAGCTTGTGCTTCATCCAGTCCAGCATTTCTCATGATGTAACGTACTCTGCATATAAGTTAAATAAGCAGGATGACAATGTACAGTCATGACGTTCTCCTTTCCTGATTTGGATCCAGTCTATTGTTGCATGTCCAGTTCTAACTGTTGCTTCTTGACCTGCATACAGATTTTTCAGGAGGCAGGTCAAGTGGTCTGGTATTTCCATCTCTTTAAGAATTTTCCACAGTTTGTTGTGATCCACATAGTCAATGGCTTTGGCATAGTCAACAAAGCAGAAGTAGATGCTTTTCTGGAATGCTCTTGCTTTTTTGATGATCCAACGGATGTTGGCAATTTATTTCTGGCTCCTCTGCCTTTTCTAAAATCAGCTTGAACATCTGGATGTTCTCAGTACATGTACTGTTGAATCCTGGCTTGAAGAATTTTGAGCATTATTTTGCTAGTGTGTGAGAAGAGTGCAATTGTATGGTAGTTTGAGCATTCTTTGGCATTGCTTTGGGACTGAGCATTTCTTTGGGATTGGAATGAAAGCTGATCTTTTCCAGTCCTGTGGCCACTGCTGAGTTTTCCCAATTTGCTCACATATTGAATGCAGGACTTTCACAGAATCATCTTTTAGGATTTGAAATAGCTCAACTGGAATTCCATCACCTCCACTAGCTTTGTTCGTAGTGATGCTTCCTAAGGTCCCCTTGACTTCAAATTCTAGGATGTCTGGCTCTAGGTGAGTGATCACACCATTGTGATTATCTGGGTCATGAAGATCCTTTGGTATAGTTCTTCTGTGTATTCTTGCCACGTCTTCTTAATACCTTCTGCTTCTGTTAGGTCCACAATAAAGGACAGAAATGGTATGGACCTAACAGAAACTGTCTTCTCAACTGTTTAAAAATATCCACATTTTATTTCTTCCCCCACAGTTCTGCCTCTCCCTCCCCTCCAGCTCTTAGTCAGATTGTTAGGGGAAGCACACTGATTGAAACCGCCTACCCTGGCCAGGCACCATAGTAACCATTTGTATGAGTTGTTTTATGACAGGAGATCTTGATAAGGAATATGGAACTAATAAGCCACCACCAACTGGAAGAGGTCGGGAAAGGTCGAAAGGAGACACCACGTGTCCGTCCACTTCCCAGAATCCCTCTCACTAGCATCCATCTTGGCTGAGCGATTCGTGAGCCACCAGGAAAGACTTTGAATTAGAATGGTTGGCCAAAGACCACCCAGAAACTAATCCCATCACCATAAAACCCGACATTGCGAGCCATGCTGCAGAGCAGTTCTCCTGGGTTCCCTTACCCTATTGCTCTCCACCCAGGTGCCCTTTCCCAATAAAATTGCTTACTTTGTCAGCACATGTGTCTCCTCGGACAATTCATTTCTGAGTGTTAGACAAGAGCCCAGTTTTGGGCCCTGGAAGGGGTTCCCTTTCCTGCAACAAGATTGCATGCCTTAATTTTGTAGAGCAGAATTTTTCAGCAAACTAGAGTGCACTGTTTGTTCTCCTGTTTTAATTCTTGAGAACATTTTGGAAGACAGGCTGTACAAAAGATCTGATGTGGCTTAGAGCTGTAATATATTATCAGGCTTGAAATGCTAATAAGAGTCTATGGAAAGAATAGTTAAAAGAAATAGTGAACTTAAGTAGGGGGAAAAAAGGCAAATTTTAAAGAGATGTGAAAAATTCTTCCTCCTGGTGGTTGCAGTATAATAATACTGGGACAGTCCAGTATGGAAAAGAAAGAAGTATTTAAGATTCATGTGGGAGGCTAGAGTNTCGACAGAGTTAGCCAGTGGCACCTTCGGAAGAGGCTCTGTGCATGTCAATTATGTCTCCATAAAACTAAAACAATAGAAGAATCCTCCAAGTTTTCCTGAGGCTACTTGCCCATGCCCAGGTCTCAGAGCTCTCTGCACATGCTCTTGGGTAGCAGGGCATGACTGTTGCAACATTACTGAGCTGACTCGTGAATGGAAGCAAACCTTCGTTTTCACAGCTCAGTCTTGGGAGGGGAAGGGAGATGATGATTGAAAAACTGGGTGGTGTCTGGTTTAAGGTTCAGAAATCCTCCTTTTTGAAGCATGGCATTCCCTAGTGGAAGCTGTTGGTACTGGTGTGTGTGTGTGTGTTTACACATTTTGTTTTGTTTGACATTATGACATTTCCTCTGTTTACCCTACAAGAAAAGCAGAAATCAGCAAGATCAGATACCATTTCTCTTCTTTAAGTGTTAACTAGGTTTGATTCCTTCCCTGAGGCCTTGTCCTTCTTCCTTGCTTGGAGGAAACGCCTCAGATCAAATGTTCCTTGGTTGATGGAAGATATAAATGGAATGCAAACAAGAACAGGAATCTTGGTTCGAATGCATTAACTTATTTGCATAACCACTATCAATTAAAAACTTAAAATATTTCCCAGATGTTCTTATGTGATCATATTACAAGACAGCAATTTAAAATTGCCCCAAGGTCAGCATCCTAAGCAAAAGCAACTGATCTAAGAAATACGAAGTGACACATACTGGAA
The DNA here is from genome assembly GCA_006410675.1 of Oreotragus oreotragus. Lineage (NCBI taxonomy): Eukaryota > Metazoa > Chordata > Mammalia > Artiodactyla > Bovidae > Oreotragus > Oreotragus oreotragus. The sequence continues at coordinate 125,219 of SJYX01006685.1, read as the reverse complement.
ACAGGTACCACATGAGGGTTGTGGAGCGACCTGGAGCACACAGGCTGACGGGTGATTAGAAGGAAAATTGCCTGAGGGGAACTTGAGGGCTAGGAGCTTGCAGTTCGTGTTCATCAAATTTAAACACCTGGTTTGATAAAGTTGTGCGGTTTCTTAAGCCTTGATATTTACTCCAAGCAAGTGTTTCTGCACAATTTGGGTCATGTTTTCCTTACGGTTGCCTGGCCCATCAACGCCCTGTGAGCATTACTTGTGGTGCCCTCTTATCGTGGCAGGGACCTAAAAGCGGGGCCTGAGACTCCACAGTGAGGACCCTGAACAGAAGGCCAGTAGAAAGACCTGATGGCTGCCAGGGGTGGGGCAGGGAGGATGCACAGGCAGGACAGAGAGGGTTTGGGGCATGAAACNCACTGTTTCCATTGTTTCCCCATCTATTTGCCATGAAATGATGGGACTGGATGCCATGATCTTAGTTTTCGGAATGTTTAGTTTTAAGCCAGCTTTTTCACTCTCCTCTTTCACTTTCATCAACTCTTTAGTTCTTCACTTTCTGCCATAAGCATGGTATCATCTGCTTATCTGAGGTTATTAATATTTCTCCTGGCAATCTTGATTCCAGCTTGTCCTTATAGAAAGGAATATTTGGACATAGGTAGGAACACAGGCAAGACTGTGTCAATATGAGGGCAGAGATGAAGGTGATATGTCTCTCAAGGAAGAATGGTCAGAGATTGCCAGCACACCACCAAATGGTAGGAGAGAATTATGAACAGATTTTTTTCAGAACATTCAGAAGTAACAAACCCTTGACACCATGATCTCAGACCAAGCCACCCAATTTAACAGTACTTTGTTACTGTGTGTGTGTGTGCATGCTAAATCACTTCAATCGTGTCCAACTCTTTATGATCCTATGGATTGCTCTGTAAGCTCCTCTGTCCATGTGATTCTCCAGGTGAGAATACTGGAGTAGGTTGCCATGCCCTCTTCCAGGGGATCCTTGCAACCCAGGGATTGAACCTGCATCTCTTATACTTCCTTTATTGGCAGGAGAGTTCTTTACCACTTTAGCATTGGCTGGAATCTTGATTCCAGCTTGTGCTTCATCCAGTCCAGCATTTCTCATGATGTAACGTACTCTGCATATAAGTTAAATAAGCAGGATGACAATGTACAGTCATGACGTTCTCCTTTCCTGATTTGGATCCAGTCTATTGTTGCATGTCCAGTTCTAACTGTTGCTTCTTGACCTGCATACAGATTTTTCAGGAGGCAGGTCAAGTGGTCTGGTATTTCCATCTCTTTAAGAATTTTCCACAGTTTGTTGTGATCCACATAGTCAATGGCTTTGGCATAGTCAACAAAGCAGAAGTAGATGCTTTTCTGGAATGCTCTTGCTTTTTTGATGATCCAACGGATGTTGGCAATTTATTTCTGGCTCCTCTGCCTTTTCTAAAATCAGCTTGAACATCTGGATGTTCTCAGTACATGTACTGTTGAATCCTGGCTTGAAGAATTTTGAGCATTATTTTGCTAGTGTGTGAGAAGAGTGCAATTGTATGGTAGTTTGAGCATTCTTTGGCATTGCTTTGGGACTGAGCATTTCTTTGGGATTGGAATGAAAGCTGATCTTTTCCAGTCCTGTGGCCACTGCTGAGTTTTCCCAATTTGCTCACATATTGAATGCAGGACTTTCACAGAATCATCTTTTAGGATTTGAAATAGCTCAACTGGAATTCCATCACCTCCACTAGCTTTGTTCGTAGTGATGCTTTCTAAGGCCCACTTGACTTCACATTCCAGGATGTCTGGCTCTAGGTGAGTGATCACACCATTGTGATTATCTGGGTCATGAAGATCCTTTGGTATAGTTCTTCTGTGTATTCTTGCCACGTCTTCTTAATACCTTCTGCTTCTGTTAGGTCCACAATAAAGGACAGAAATGGTATGGACCTAACAGAAACTGTCTTCTCAACTGTTTAAAAATATCCACATTTTATTTCTTCCCCCACAGTTCTGCCTCTCCCTCCCCTCCAGCTCTTAGTCAGATTGTTAGGGGAAGCACACTGATTGAAACCGCCTACCCTGGCCAGGCACCATAGTAACCATTTGTATGAGTTGTTTTATGACAGGAGATCTTGATAAGGAATATGGAACTAATAAGCCACCACCAACTGGAAGAGGTCGGGAAAGGTCGAAAGGAGACACCACGTGTCCGTCCACTTCCCAGAATCCCTCTCACTAGCATCCATCTTGGCTGAGCGATTCGTGAGCCACCAGGAAAGACTTTGAATTAGAATGGTTGGCCAAAGACCACCCAGAAACTAATCCCATCACCATAAAACCTGACATTGCGAGCCATGCTGCAGAGCAGTTCTCCTGGGTTCCCTTACCCTATTGCTCTCCACCCAGGTGCCCTTTCCCAATAAAATTGCTTACTTTGTCAGCACATGTGTCTCCTCGGACAATTCATTTCTGAGTGTTAGACAAGAGCCCAGTTTTGGGCCCTGGAAGGGGTTCCCTTTCCTGCAACAAGATTGCATGCCTTAATTTTGTAGAGCAGAATTTTTCAGCAAACTAGAGTGCATTGTTTGTTCTCCTGTTTTAATTCTTGAGAACATTTTGGAAGACAGGCTGTACAAAAGATCTGATGTGGCTTAGAGCTGTAATATATTATCAGGCTTGAAATGCTAATAAGAGTCTATGGAAAGAATAGTTAAAAGAAATAGTGAACTTAAGTAGGGGGAAAAAAGGCAAATTTTAAAGAGATGTGAAAAATTCTTCCTCCTGGTGGTTGCAGTATAATAATACTGGGACAGTCCAGTATGGAAAAGAAAGAAGTATTTAAGATTCATGTGGGAGGCTAGAGTCAACATTATTTCCTATAATCAACAACCCCATAGGGCTGTTAAACTAGGCTTGAAGAAAAGTGTCAGTGGCCTGAAAAACAATACCAAGCACAAATGTGTGAAAAGCACAGGTTGCTCACCTCAATGAGGCGTTCACTTCAAAGTGGAGAAGGAGACTGGAAACATTATTAAACCTGTCAGGATACAGATTGGAACTCATTTTAAGGTTAACATGAACTTTTTTTGGCTGCCTTACTGTTGTTGGGTGCTTTGTGGGTTTTGGCAGCAAGTTTCAATGTGTGGCTCATTAGAAGGAATGGAATGTTGGGATTTACTGGCTAATACTGGAGAGAAATCTCTCCTGGGAAACTTTGAGCTTTGTCCAGAAAGATGGTACTTTGATAAGAATGAAAATATTAACTTGTTTCAGCACCTTCTTTCATGAAAATAATATTAACCTTGATTTAAGTTGTGCTCATTCCTTTCTAGGAGCTCAAACTGAGTTTTATGTGGAACATTATTTCTGTTTATCATCACAAATTCCCTTTGAGGAAAGTAAGGGATAGGTATTACTGCTGCTATTTTAAAGTTGGGGAAACAGAAGCTCAAAGAATGACTTAAATAAATACCATTGCATTCACATGCAGATAACAGCTTAATGCAAAGCCAAATAAATACCTTCATCAATCTAAATAGGCTAAGCCAGCCTCCCAAAGCTATGTGATCATTCTTGAGATTACCCTCTAAGATTATAAGAGAATTTAGAACCAGCCCCTGCTTTAGAGGCAAGAAAGGAGAAATCTGTGCTAGCATCTTCCACAGCTGGATATGCTAAGATTTTAAAAATATTTTATTTACTTGGCTGGATTGAGTCTTAGTTGCATCATCCTGATCGCCATTGCAGCACACAGGCTCAGTAGCTGTGGAGCACAGGCTTAGCTGCCCCTGCTAGCCTCCGGCATGTACGATCTTATCTCCCAGATCAGAGATCAAACCCACATCCCCTGCTTTGCAAGGCAGATTTTCAAGCACTGGACTACCAGGGAAGTCCCTGGATATGCTGAATTTGCGTCCAATTTTTCAACTGCTTATTTACAATTTTGGTCTGATCTTACAGGTTGGCGGAGAAGGCAATGGCACCCCACTCCAGTACTTTTGCCTGGAAAATCCCATGGATGGAGGAGCCTGGTAGGCTGCAGTCCATGGGGTCGATGAGAGTTGGACACGACTCAGTGACTTCACTTTCACTTTTCACTTTTCACATTCATGCATTGGAGAAGGAAATGGCAACCCACTCCAGTATTCTTGCCTGGAGAATCCCAGGGACGGCAGAGCCTGGTGGGCTGCCGTCTACGGGGTCGCACAGAGTCGGACACGACTGAAGCGACTTAGCAGCAGCAGCAGCTTACAGGTTGGCATCTCCTCTTTGCCCCAGGCCAGTTTGAGCATTAACTCAGAACTCCAAATGCTCAGCTTCCTGATACTTGTTTCCTAAAGGAACAGGGGACCCTGAGAAAACACTTGAGAAGAGCTAAGCATTCCCTCCTATTTGCTACCACATTCTCTCAACCCTCACGGAGCCTTGGCATCCTACTCTGTGACACTCTCACTGAGAAACTCCCTGCCTAAGATGGCAGTCAAGTGGAAAAGCGTCGTCAGGGAACTCTGCCTGCATTTATATAGCCTGATAGACTTAGCAGAATCACCTGCACTCAGTGGCTGCTCATCACAAAGCAGCTGACTTCTACTAGGTCATAAATCACCCTTGGACTGCAAGGAGATCAAAGCAGTCAGTCCAAAGGAAATCAACCCTGAATATTCATTGGCAAGACTGATGCTGAAGCTGAAATGCCAATACTTTGGTCACCTAATGCAAAGAACTGACTCACTGGAAACGACCCTGATGCTGGGAAAGATTAAGGGCAGGAGCAGAAGTGGGTGGCAGAGGATGAGATGGTTAGATAGGATCAATGGCTCAATAGACATGAATTTGAGCAGACTCCTGGAAATGGTGGAGAATAGGTGAGCCTGGTGTGCTGCAACCCATGGGGTCGCAAAGAGCTGGACATTACTTAGCAACGAACAACAACAACAACAACACATAAGCCACAACCAGCAGACCTTGAAAGTCAGTAGTTCTCAGCCTTGACTACCCTTAAGAATCAACCCATGGAGCTTTAAAGACATATCACAGCCTGGGCTCTCCACTCTCCAATGACTGTAATTTAGCTGGTCTGGGCGAAGACCTAGCTCTTAGTAGGTTTTTGTTGTTGTTGTTCATTTTACTTTTTTATTACATTTTTAAGAGCAGTTTTAAGTTCACAACAAAACTGAGAGGAAGTTGCAAAGATTTCCCGTATACTCCCCAAACATGCATAGCCTCCCTCGTTATCAACATCCCCCATCTGAATGGTACATTTGTTGCAATCAACGAACCGAAATTGATGCAGCATAATCACTCAAAGCCCATAATTTACATTAGGGTACATTCTTAGTAGTGTTACTTGCTCAGTTGTGTCTGACTCTTTGCGACCTCATGGACTGTAGCCAGCCAGGGTCCTCTGTCCATGGAATTCTAAAGGCAAGAGTACTGGAGCGGGTGGCCATTTCCTTCTCCAGAGGATCTTCCCAGCCCACGGATCGAACCCGTGTCTCTTGCATTGCAGGCAGATTATTTACTGTCTGAGCCGCTAGGGAAGCCCAAATTATATATAGCACTTACATTCTACGTAAGTGCTATGTAAATAATTGAAAATGAGTGGCAAATTCAAGTTTTGTTCTTTGGAATTTCATGGATCTTTTTTTCAAATATTTTCCATCCTTTGATTGAATCAATAGATATGCAGATATGAAGGGCTGACTGTATTTTCTTCTCTCCAAATACAAAATTCCTAGAAAATATATAAATATTATATACCAAATATATAATCAGTATATAATATACCAAATATACAATTTAGTTTCAAATTAAGTTCACTGATTTTTTTTATTTGTTGGATTTTGATTTATCCTGTCATGTAACATACTGCCATGAGTCTTTGGATGTGGCATCCAACCAAAAAAAGAGCTACATATTGTCACTTGCTGTATGAGAGGTGTAAATATGTAAGGTGACAACGTTTTTGTGGACTATTTTTACAACATGATAAATGGCATTATCAATATTATTCATGATTTAAATATTATGTATACATTATAGATCATCTCCATATTGACAATTATGTAAGAGGAACACTAGAAAATAAAAATTTTATAATGTTCTTATGCAGTGCTTAAGTGAGTGAATGTTTTATCTGAAGAGCTATGATGTAAAAATTAGAATCAAAGTTTTGCTTTTTGAATGCATGGGTTGTAACCCACAGAAAATGAGGAATAAATTGTTTGATCAGGATCTTGTTAGTTTAAGAAGCAAAAAGTTTAACAACCAAAATATGCACACCATTAAAAATGCTAATTCTGAAAATTAGGTAGCTAAAAATTAAATCACCCGGTCCAAGGTACATGCTTGGTGTTATATATTCTACAAGTTTGGACAAATGTACATACTCACTTTTATAGTGTCAGATTTTCATTGTCCTAAAAGGCCGCTGGGTTCTACCTATTCATCTCTCCTTCACCCCAGCCCCTGATCTTAGTATTTTTCAAATGCTTCCTGGAGTTGAGAGCAACAGTCCCTTATGCTCTGTAATGAAATCGATAACACCATGGACCTGGCTCTATGCTAAGCCCTCTGCATGCATCCTCTTACTGCAGTCTCTCCGTATACCCTGGGATAGTTACTATCATTATCCTCATTTTATACATGAGAACCCTGAAACATATATACTGAGGCTGAAAATGTTGCCTTTAGAAATGACCCTGGCTCCACAGCTGAAGCACATCAAGGTGACAGTGGGCTAGGTCATTGCCTAATGTAGAATAACAAAGGGGATGGAATCTTAAACCAAGAGCTTTTGAATCCATCTGCTTGCCAAGCTGTTCCTCTGGTCAATGTCAGATAACTGCATGCTGGGAAGTTCATGTAAGGTGAGTCCTAAAGCCACTTCCACTAGGTAAGGTTTAAATCACCTGATGTTCCTCCATCAACATTTGTATATGAACTTTAGTTTGAATAGACATTAAGACCAAGCTTACAGGAAACAAATGTAACCTAACACAAATAGATGAAGAATGGGGTAAGGGAACCTTCTTTTTTCCTTGGGATAAGGAGATGGCATGGCTGGAACACTGGGATAGTTCATGTGCTGCTGCTGCTGCTAAGTCGCTTCAGTCGTGTCCAACTCTGTGCGACCCCATAGACGGCAGCCCACCAGGCTCCTTCGTGTGCTGATTGTATTTAAATAGCCCTTTGGTCTCCCTGGTGGCTCAGAAGGTAAAGAATCTGCCTGGAATGCAGGAAACCCGGGTTCAGTCCCTGGGTCGGGAAGATCCCCTGGAGAAGGAAATGGGAATCCACTCTGGTATTCTTGCCTAGAGAATTCCATGGACAGAGGAGCCTGGTGGGCTACAGACCATGGGATCGCAAAAAGTCGGACATGACTGAGTGACTAATGCTTAAAAAAAAAAAAAAGAAAGAAAAAAAAACTAGTGCTTACTCTTTCTTCTCCTGGAAATACTAACAATATTCTTTTTTTAACCCCAGCAGATGAGGTTTCCACTCCTAACTCCAGTTCCCAAAAGTGGTATCTAAGAATGCTCTCACTTTCTGCACCAGAAGAGTTGCTTTGTGTCTAAAAAGCCCTAACTCAGTGGACTCCAAAATACATGTAATCATAAATAGACAGTTTTTATCAGCAAATGCAGGGTGAGCAATCATCCTGGCTTGCACAAGGCTTCCAGGTTTGGCATTCTACATTCCACTTTTGGGGAAATACCTCAGTTCTAGGCAAACTGGTAGGGGTTGTGGATCATCCCACAATGAGTGTGTGCATGCTAAATCTCTTCAGTTGTGTCTGACTCTTTGCAACCTTATGGACTGTAGCCCACCAGGCTTCTCTGTTCGTGGGATTCTCCAGGCAAGAATACTTGAGTGGGTTGCCATACCCTACCTCCAGGGGATCTTCCTCACGCAGGGATCGAACCCGGGTCTCCAGTGGCTCTTGCATTGCAGGCAGTTTCTTTACAGCTGAACCACCGGGGAAGCCCTATCCCATAATGACAACCTCCTTTATTTTATTCTAGGGATGCCATCACAGAAGAGAATACTTCTGCAGTGTATTCACACATGTTTGCTGCTCCCTTTTCCAGCTGTTGTATAAATGCTCATGGAAACTTCCCCTGGTCCTGAAGGATCTCAGGGCCTGTGCCCTTCTGACACGCCTATGAATTAGGTGAGGAGAGAATGATTTCCTGCAGCTAGTTTAGAGCCAGGGCCAATTTTCAGGATAACTCACTCTCTTGCCTCCTGAGACATTTATACAATGGTGTGATTCCCATGAATGCATTTGTGTTACCCACGGGTGTAAATACCTGTTAGCTCTTGGTAAATTTCAGTTCTCTCAGAAGGTTGTGAAAAACCTTAGCTGCATGGCAGTTGCAGGCAACTGCAATCTTTCCTAATGTAATATGGAAATCATTGTTGATATTTAATGACAAGGCCTTTCCTGAGGAAGAATGAAGAATGAGAAATTCTACTTTCCTCCCCAGCATCCTGCTTCCCTTTCCTTCCTAAATATGTAATTCCACAAAGGTAATTTTTTAATCTCATTTCTGAGGCAAAGAGCATTGTTACAGTTAAGAGTCAAATTGTAACCAGTTGAAATCTGATATTTTCCATCAGAAGGGAAAAAAAAGTCTATGGATTGGCTAAGAAATGAAAATCCCATTTTAATAAAATTCTTTTAAAAAATCAATGCCATTAAAGGCAATTACTGAACATATTTCGTTTTAATGTAAATCCTTTCATTTATGGCTAAAACCAGTTGAAATCTGATATTTTCCATCAGAAGGGAAAAAAAAGTCTATGGATTGGCTAAGAAATGAAAATCCCATTTTAATAAAATTCTTTTAAAAAATCAATGCCATTAAAGGCAATTACTGAACATATTTCGTTTTAATGTAAACCCTTTCATTTATGGCTAATTTCCTCTTGTTTTTGTGGTAAGGTGTAATCAGGACTTAATACTTTTGCTTTCTTCTTATGGGACTAGACGAAAGCAACACTTTTAAGGAAAACCACTACAAGCATCTCCACCTTCAACACTTTTAAGGAAAACCACTATAAGCATCTCCACCTTGATCCTTGGTGTTCAAGTTACTGATGTGAAGTGTAGCTAAATGTTAAAAGCAGATGTAAGAGCACTAAACGTCAAGTTGAGGGTAAATGATAGAGTAAAGAATAGCAAAGAGAGATAAGAAAACCTTCCCAAGTGATCAGTGCGAAGAAACAGAGGAAAACAATAGAGTAGAGATCTCTTCGAGAAAGAGATACCAAGGGAACATTTCATGCAAAGATGGGCTCAATAAAGGACAGAAACAGTAGGGACCTAACAGAAGCAGAAGATATTAAGAAGAGGTAGCAAGAAAACACAGAAGAACTATACAAAAAAAGATCTTAATAACTCAGATAACCACGATGGTGTGATCACTCACCTAGAACCAGACATCCTGGAATGTGAAGTCAAGTGGGCCTTAGGAAGCATCACTACGAACAAAACTAGTGGAGGTGATGGAATTCCAGTTGAACTATTTCAAATCCTAAAAGATGATTCTGTGAAGTTCTGCATTCAGTATGCCAGCAAATTTGGAAAACTCAGCAGTGACCACAGGACTGGAAAAGGTCAGTTTTCATTCCAATCTCAAAGAAAGGCAATGCCAAAGAATGTTTAAACTACCGCATAATTGCACTCATCTCACATTCTAGCAAAGTAATGCTCAAAATTCTCCAAGCTAGGCCACAACAGTATATGAACCAAGAACTTCCAGATGTTCAGGCTGGATTTAGAAAAGACAGAGGAACCAGAGATAAATTGCCAACATCCGTTGGATCATCAAAAAAGCAAGAGTGTTCCAGAAAAACATCTACTTCTGCTTCATTGACTAAACCAAGCATTTGACTGTGTGGATTACAACAAACTGTGGAAAATTCTTCAAGAGATGGGAATACCAGACTACCTGACTGTCCTCCTGAGAAATCTGTATGCGGGTCAAGAAGCAACAGTTAGAACTGGACATGGAACAATGGGCTGGTTCTAAACTGGGAAAGGCGTATGTCAAGGCTGTATATTGTCACTCTGCTTGTTTAACTCATATGCAGAGTACAATCATGTGAAAAACTTGGCTTAAAACTCAACATTCAAAAAACTAAGATCATGGCATCTAGTCCCATCAATTCATAGCAAATAGGTGGGGAAACAATGGAAACAGTGATAGACTTTATTGTTTGGGGGCTTCAAAATCACTGCAGATTGTGATTGCAGCCATGAAATTAAAGGACGTTTACTCCTTGGAAGAAAAGCTATGACCAACCTAGACAGCGTATTAAAAAGCAGAGACATTACTTTGCCAACAAAGGTCCATACGATCAAACCTATGGTTTTCCCAGTAGTCATGTATGGATATGAGAGTTGGATCATAAAGAAAAATGAGCACTGAAGAATTGATGCTTTTGAACTGTGGTACTGGAGAAGACTCTTGAGAGTCCCTTGGATTTCAAGGAGATCAAACCAGTCAATCCTAAAGCAAATCAGTCCTGAATATTCATTGGAAGGACTGATGAGAACTGATCTAGTGAGAAATGGGCCATCTGATGATATGTATGGATATGAGAGTTGGATCATAAAGAAAAATGAGCACTGAAGAATTGATGCTTTTGAACTGTGGTATTGGAGAAGACTCTTGAGAGTCCCTTGGATTTCAAGGAGATCAAACCAGTCAATCCTAAAGCAAACCAGTCCTGAATATTCATTGGAAGGACTGATGAGAACTGATCTGGTGAGAACTGGGCCATCTGATGAGAACTGACTCATTGGAAGACTCTGATGCTGGGCAAGATTGAAGGCAGGAGGAGAAGGGGATGACAGAGGACGAGATGGCTGGATGGCATCACCAACTTGATGGACATGAGTTTGAGCAAGCTCTCAGAGTTGGTTCATGGACAGGGAAGCTCTGGCATGCTGCAGTCCATGGGGTCACAAAGAGTTGGACACAACTGAACAACTGAACTGAAGTGATAGAGTGGGGTGAGTCAGTTGAGTCGTTCATTGGAGTTTGAGTCATTGAGTATGTGCTGTGTACTGTGTGCTGAGCTCAGAATACACAGGATTACAAAGCTGAATAAGACATAGCTTGGCCCCAAGAAACTTAGACCATCATGAATACGTCCATGTTTATCTGATGCAGAAATGGAAATAATACAGCAGACTTTAAAATTAAAGGCAATATTTTCTTTTGGAGTATAATTGTTTTAAAATGTTGTGTTAGTTCTGGTATACAATAAATTGAATCAGCTATATGGATACATGTATCTCCTCACTCTTGTATCTCCTTACTCTCCTCCTACCCCACCCCATCCCAAAGCAGGTCAATCATGATTCAGAAGAACACATGTATCCCAATGTTCATTGCAGCACTATTAACAGTAGTTAATGGAAGCAACCTAAATGTCCAATGGTAGATGAATGGATAAAGAAGATGTGGTACATATGTACAATGGAATATTACTCAACCATAAACAGGAATGAAATTGGGTCATTGGTAGAGATGTGGATAGACCTAGAGTCTGTCATACATCATAAGTCAGAAAGAGAAAAGCCAGCATTTTGTTGTTGTAAAATGGTTTCATGTTTAGAATCAATTTTACTATTGGATATATTTTAAAATGAAGTCCCTTGAAGCATCTCCCTGTTGTGAAAGTTGGTTTGGTCTGGGCTGCTGGAGTGAAGGGCTCAGCGGATTCCGGGTGCGGAATCTGTTGGCATGCCACCTGACTCTGACTCACCTCCAATTAGGCAATTAGTCCCACATTATTTGAGTACCCAATTTACTTTTACATTTTAAAGTTGTAAAATACATAATGACTTTTTTCACTTCCTAATTATGAGTAATAAAAATTTAAGGGAATATAAAGTTTAACTTGTCTGCTAATTGAGGGGAAAGAGCCATGCTAAATCAGTCAAGAACAGAATGGTCACTGAAGAAACACAGAAGAAACTGCCCGTGAGGATCCCGTTTGCTATTTTAATTAGCGTCTGTCAATTAGAAGCGAATGACAGTGGGGAAGGTATCCTGATTAATGAAATCATCATCCCAAATTGAAAGGGAAGGTCAAAAAGAACATGATGTCTCATTCGACTTCATCTTGAGGGTCTGACACACCGAAATTTCTCAAATCCTCTTTTAGACCTCAGGAGACTAGACTGTTAATATGACCACTCAATTAACTCTGGGTATAATTAACTGCCTGCCTAGCCCTGCCTACAACCAAAACTCTCTGTCAGCAAGATTAGTGCAGCTGGCACACTTGAGGGGGCTGCCATGGTTTTCTCTCCTGCACATTGATGGAGGGGGGACCAGGAAGAGGACATTACAAGTCACCACTGCATAGAGGACATGGTTGTTCCTCTTCGATTTGTCCAGAGCAGGCAGGGGACTTGTGAGCATATTAGCTGCTGTTTGAACAAATTTCACAGTGCTCTAGGCCAATTTCAGCAGCTAGCTTGGCAGCTAAACTAGTCCAAGTCATAAAAGGGGAGGCTTCTAAAGCACATTCAGTCACTGAGAAACAGCCAACCCAGTTTCCAACCAATAACCCCTCCTGTGAAGTTAGTGAGCAGGGCATCTGTCCTCCATCTTAACAAACAAGGCACAGATGCCAGTCGGAGCTCAGCTGGGCTCCGCTGAACACAGCTTGCAGGCCACTCTCAAGGCCCTCCTTTCTTCAAGCTCAGCACAAAGCAAAAAATCTTAATTTTTATCCATCAAAATTTTTGCTTATTGAAGTGATGCCCTGGTTGGAGGAACTGATGATTTCAGTGACAAGGTTTTTATGACAAGAGCCTCACTCTGTGTCTCATGCCCCTCCATCCCCAAAATCTTTTTCTAAGAGTGTAACATGTAAGGAGAAGCATCCACTGTAAACAACATTAAAATGGGAACCATTTGGAAATATCCAGATGAACGATGAACACTTTTGAGGTTAGAAGTAAAACTGTTTGGAAAATGTTAAGAGAATCATAAACATACAGGTGATTAGTATTTCTGTTTGTATTACTATCTTGGTCATTTACAGATTCAGTCAAGGCCTTTTAGTTATTGTCAGGATAACTGAAAACATTCTAAAACAAAAATGGTTCAGTGGAAATAACTATGAAAATAGTAATGTAGAAGTCCTATTCATTGAAATGATTTTGCTTTTAAATTAATAGGAGAGAGTAAGAAGAGAAAAAGGATGAAATGAGCGATCAAATGATAGAATAAATCTATTTTAAAACATGAAGATGTGGAGAAATCTACATCATTTATCAATACCCAAACTCCACTGAGACCAACTGTTAAGGAGAATTGGTGGGGTGGTGTCTAGAAGTAAGAAAATGAAAAAATAAGAAAATTGAAAAGAAAACGCTTCCTCACAGACACAACAAATTCTGCTGCTGCTGCTGCTGCTAAGTCACTTCAGTCGTGTCCGACTCTGTGTGACCCCATAGACGGCAGCCCACCAGGCTCCCCCATCCCTGGGATTCTCCAGGCAAGAATACTGGAGTGGGTTGCCATTTCCTTCTCCAATGCGTGAAAGAGAAAAGTGAAAGTGAAGTCGCTCAGTCTGTCCGACTGTTAGCGACCCCATGGACTGCAGCCCACCAGGCTACTCCGTCCATTGGATTTTCCAGGCAAGAGTACTGGGGTGGGGTGCCATTGCCTTCCCCCAACAAATTCTATTTTTGACTAATTGTTTTTAATGTGTTGCAATTCAATTGACCTGTAGCATGGTGTTAAGGCCAAGTTCTGGAGTGGGACTGTCTCAGTGTCAGTGCCTATTCCATACTTATCAGCTCTGTGACTCCAGGCAAGTTACTGAACCTCTTTGTGCTTTGCTGTTCTCACTCATAGAATGTATGTGATAATAACAGTCCCTGTTTCACAAGGTTGACTCTAGAATTCCACAGGCTAATGTGTGTGAAGGACTTAGCACAGTCCTCCATTAAGGTTAGCTTTTGCTATTTTCTTCAGTCTGGAACTGATGGAACCTTGTAAATCCTGAAACTCAGGAGGAAAAACAATGCATGTGGCAGTAGCTGTGCAGCTCTGCAAATATACTAAAAACACTGAATTGTACACCCTGAATGTGTGAGTTGTATGGTATGTGAAATACATTTCAGTAAAGATCTTACAGAAGGAAAGTAAGGTAAGGAAAAGCTTTTCCTTCCTTTTTCTAGTAAGAGTTTTTTCATGTGAATATAATGGAATGATGGAGTCCTATTACTTTATAGAACAAATGTAATTTTCCTAAATCTGAATTTCATTGTCTCCTTCATCTGTGAGGGATACATGAGGTTGAAGTATTTTGAACCAGTGTTTGAAATAATGAAAATAAAGACATGTTCAATAGAACTGTGGAAATAAACAAACAGAGGCTATTTAGTCAGAGATCTCTGTAATATGCCTGCAATGTAGGCGACCTGGGTTCAATTCCTGGGTCCAGAAGTTCCCCTAGAGAAGGAAATGGCAACCCACTCCAGTATTCTTGCCTGGAGAATCCCATGGACAGGGGAGCCTGGCAGGCTACAGTCCATGGGGTCACAGAGTTGGACACAACTTAACACTCTCTTTCTTTCTCTATAGTAGAGCAAGGGAGTCAGTCACTATCAGCTGTGTTTTATTAGGGATTGATTCAAAAAATAGGCAGGGAAGTGGGAAAGCTTTATAGTGAAAAAAGTGGAAGGCGTCAAGTACCTTTGGTTGGAGGTCTTTGACATGGAGAAGCGGGAGGTGGGCTGCCTGGAAGCGGGACACGTATGTGCCTGGTTTAGGGGCATATTTGGCTTTCTCTGGTTGATTCTAGATTGGAATGGTGGGGGTACAGGGGGGTGGACAAGAAATAGGGAACTGCTTGTTCTTGTTTAGTTGCTAAGTCGTGTCTGACTCTTGGTGACCGTGAACTGTAGCTTGCCAGGCTCCTCTGTCCAAGGGATTTCCTGGGCAAGAATCCTGGCATGGGTTGCCATTTCCTTCTCCAGGGGATTTTCCTGACCCAGGAGTCAGATCCGAATCTCCTGTTTGGTGATGGGGATTCTTTACCACTGAGCCACCTGGGAAGCCCAGGGAGTGGGTAGTAGCCACTGACTAGTCCTTACTCTTTCTGGCCAGTTGACACAAGTTAATATTTAGCTGTCACAACTGATGGCTGCGGGGATTGTGGGCCAGAGTTCTCTCAGCAAATATGGTTTGGCCACTGTCCAAATGGACACCTATTTGGACAACCGATCACATGTTTGGCCAATGATTCCTGCTATAAAGGATGGGAAGTCTTATCAGAATTCTTTTAAGTGTAACAACTTTCTGTAGCTCCAAAGAATGGCACTAGGGAGTATATATAAAAGGTGTAGGTAGAAGAGAGGAATAAAGTGGAAAAAGAGAGAAAAGCAAATCATCTAAGTTGCAATCAAAAGTTTTAGAATTGAGTATAACCATATGATTGCAAACTAAGAAATTCAGTGCTCTGTTGCCAAACCTTTTCCATCTGCCTTCAAATTGCCCCACGTGGCCCCCATTTCACCCTCTTTCCTCTTCCCTTTTGGACTCTATGACTGATGCTCACAGAAACCTCCAGAAGCTTGGGCCAGGAAGGGGACTTAGTGGTCTCTGAGGATATAGCTGTGAAATTTACCCAGAGGGACTAGGCTTTGCTGGCTCCTGCTCAAAGGAATCGCTACAGAGATGTGATGTTTGAGTCTGGCCTCAGTAGATTGTGTGATTCAACTTAAAGCCATGAGTCAGTTGTTTGGCAGAATATTCATGGAAAAAAAAGTCCAATAAACAGAAAATAGAAAGAATCACAAAGAATGGTTAGTGATTCTCCATTTTAAGAGAAAACTGAGAATATTATTATGTCTTTGTATTGAATTCTCAGCACAAGTACAAGGAAGATATTCAAGAAGTCATAAGGTGGAGAGCCTCTGTGAATATAATGAATGTAATCTATGTGGAAAAAACTTTAGCCAGCCACTTTCCAAACCTTACTGTGTTAAAGTGTACCTCTGTTGGATTAAAATCCTATAAATTCAGTAAATATGGAAATGCCTTTATGGATCATTTCTCTCTTGAGAATCATGTCAGACCTCACCTGGGTACAAAAGCTATCAGTTTAAGAAGTATGGACAAACCTGCCATTGTCTCTCATATTTAAGGACTTCTCTGAGTATTCATAAGGAAGAGGTATGTTAGATGTGGAAAGTCTTCTATTGTCCCTCATCCTTTTGGGGTACATGTCAGAGGTCACAATGGAAAATTTCAATATATATGAAAATAAAGAATGTGGGGAAGTCGTTAGTCATTCTTCATATGTGGCAGGCAGACTCTATGATGTCCCCCAAGGACCCCCGCTTCCTGGTATTCACATCTTTGAGTAATTCCCTCTCTTGAATTTGTTGTTTAGTCACAAAGTTTTGTATGACTTTTTTGCAACTCCATGGATTGTAGCCCACTGGCTCCTCTGTCCATGGGATTATCCCAGAAGGGATATAAGAGTCATTTGCCATTTCTTTCTCCAGGAGATCTTCCCAACTCAGGGACTGAAACTGGGTCTCCTGCTTGGCAGGTTTATCAATGAGTCACCGTCTCTTGAATTTGGGCTGATCTAAAGATTTATCAATAGAACAGAGCAAAGATAATGGAATATCATCTTTATGTCCTGTGTTTTAGTCTATTTTGGCTACTATAACAAAATACTATAGACTAGGTAGATTTTATACATAAAAAATTCATTTTTCATTGTTCTGGAGGCTAGAAGTCCAAGATCAGGGAGCCAGCATGGTTGGGTGAGGGCTCTCTTCTAGCTCACAGACTTCTTATTGTATCCTCACATGGTGGAAAGGGGAAGACAGAGGGCTAGAGATCTCACTGGAGCTTTTCTTCTTATAAGGCACTAATCTCATTTATGAGGCTTCCACCTTCCTGAATTAAGCCTTCCAGACCCCATCTCCTAATACCATCACCTGTGGGGATTAGGATTTCAACATACAAATTTGGGGGGACCATGAACATTCAGACTATAGCATCTGGCTACACAAGGTCGTGACTTCTATCTTGCTAGCAGACTCTCACCTTTGCTAACTTTAATGAAATAAGCTTACATGTTGAGGAGGCCAAGTTGGCCAGAAACTAAGGGCTGCCTCTAGTCAATAGTCAGCAAGAACAGAGATCTTTAGTCAAATACCCTGCAAGGAACTGAATCCTGACAACAGCCATGTGAGTTTGTTAGGAGATCCTCCCTCAGCTGAGCCTGCAGATAAGACCCCAGCCTGCCTGATACCTGATACCTGGCTGATTCCTTGCAGCTGTGAGAGACCCTGAGCAGAGGACCTAGTAAATCACACCCAGATTCTCAATTCACAGAAACTATGAAAAAATGAAAGTGTGTGCTTCTAAGATGTGAAGTTTGTGGTTACATTTTTATACAGCAATAGAGAACTAATACATTGTTCCTCAATCAACATTTAAGAATGGGAAGAAAGCTCATGGATGGAAAAATTGAGGGAAAATAATGGGTTTTCAAAATTCACACATGAGAATATACATTGGAGAAAACTCATCCAACTGTAAGAAACAAAGGCATTGTTCTATACATTTGTAAAATACTTTAAAAAATTTATTTTTAATTGGAGTATAATTGCTTTACAATATTGTGTTGGTTTCTTCCAAACAACAACATGAATCAGCTATAATTATACATATATCTCCTCCCTCTTGAACCTCCCTCCCACCTGCTGTCTTATATATTCTAAGACACATGAGGACTCACATCAGAGACAATGTATAGAGATATGAAGTAGGGGGAAGCCTTCACTAATGGTTTACATCTTACTGTATATGTGAGAAGTTATACTATAGATAAACCATATGAATATAAGGAATTCAAGACTGTAGGAGAAAACCTTTTTTCCTGTTACCATTTTGGGTTCCCTGGCATGGGTACTATACACTGGACTAACAGAGATAAATGAACAAAACAGAAACAAGCAGAAATGTATTAGCATGTGAGTTGTGCTTAAGCTTGGGAGCAGTCAGAGATGAGCAACTGAAAAGGGTGGTTAGAACCTGACTCCAGTATTCTTGCCTGGAGAATCCCATGGACAGGGGAGCCTGGCAGGCTACAGTCCATGGGGTCACAGAGTTGGACACAACTTAACACTCTCTTTCTTTCTCTATAGTAGAGCAAGGGAGTCAGTCACTATCAGCTGTGTTTTATTAGGGATTGATTCAAAAAATAGGCAGGGAAGTGGGAAAGCTTTATAGTGAAAAAAGTGGAAGGCGTCAAGTACCTTTGGTTGGAGGTCTTTGACATGGAGAAGCGGGAGGTGGGCTGCCTGGAAGCGGGACACGTATGTGCCTGGTTTAGGGGCATATTTGGCTTTCTCTGGTTGATTCTAGATTGGAATGGTGGGGGTACAGGGGGGTGGACAAGAAATAGGGAACTGCTTGTTCTTGTTTAGTTGCTAAGTCGTGTCTGACTCTTGGTGACCGTGAACTGTAGCTTGCCAGGCTCCTCTGTCCAAGGGATTTCCTGGGCAAGAATCCTGGCATGGGTTGCCATTTCCTTCTCCAGGGGATTTTCCTGACCCAGGAGTCAGATCCGAATCTCCTGTTTGGTGATGGGGATTCTTTACCACTGAGCCACCTGGGAAGCCCAGGGAGTGGGTAGTAGCCACTGACTAGTCCTTACTCTTTCTGGCCAGTTGACACAAGTTAATATTTAGCTGTCACAACTGATGGCTGCGGGGATTGTGGGCCAGAGTTCTCTCAGCAAATATGGTTTGGCCACTGTCCAAATGGACACCTATTTGGACAACCGATCACATGTTTGGCCAATGATTCCTGCTATAAAGGATGGGAAGTCTTATCAGAATTCTTTTAAGTGTAACAACTTTCTGTAGCTCCAAAGAATGGCACTAGGGAGTATATATAAAAGGTGTAGGTAGAAGAGAGGAATAAAGTGGAAAAAGAGAGAAAAGCAAATCATCTAAGTTGCAATCAAAAGTTTTAGAATTGAGTATAACCATATGATTGCAAACTAAGAAATTCAGTGCTCTGTTGCCAAACCTTTTCCATCTGCCTTCAAATTGCCCCACGTGGCCCCCATTTCACCCTCTTTCCTCTTCCCTTTTGGACTCTATGACTGATGCTCACAGAAACCTCCAGAAGCTTGGGCCAGGAAGGGGACTTAGTGGTCTCTGAGGATATAGCTGTGAAATTTACCCAGAGGGACTAGGCTTTGCTGGCTCCTGCTCAAAGGAATCGCTACAGAGATGTGATGTTTGAGTCTGGCCTCAGTAGATTGTGTGATTCAACTTAAAGCCATGAGTCAGTTGTTTGGCAGAATATTCATGGAAAAAAAAGTCCAATAAACAGAAAATAGAAAGAATCACAAAGAATGGTTAGTGATTCTCCATTTTAAGAGAAAACTGAGAATATTATTATGTCTTTGTATTGAATTCTCAGCACAAGTACAAGGAAGATATTCAAGAAGTCATAAGGTGGAGAGCCTCTGTGAATATAATGAATGTAATCTATGTGGAAAAAACTTTAGCCAGCCACTTTCCAAACCTTACTGTGTTAAAGTGTACCTCTGTTGGATTAAAATCCTATAAATTCAGTAAATATGGAAATGCCTTTATGGATCATTTCTCTCTTGAGAATCATGTCAGACCTCACCTGGGTACAGAAGCTATCAGTTTAAGAAGTATGGACAAACCTGCCATTGTCTCTCATATTTAAGGACTTCTCTGAGTATTCATAAGGAAGAGGTATGTTAGATGTGGAAAGTCTTCTATTGTCCCTCATCCTTTTGGGGTACATGTCAGAGGTCACAATGGAAAATTTCAATATATATGAAAATAAAGAATGTGGGGAAGTCGTTAGTCATTCTTCATATGTGGCAGGCAGACTCTATGATGTCCCCCAAGGACCCCCGCTTCCTGGTATTCACATCTTTGAGTAATTCCCTCTCTTGAATTTGTTGTTTAGTCACAAAGTTTTGTATGACTTTTTTGCAACTCCATGGATTGTAGCCCACTGGCTCCTCTGTCCATGGGATTATCCCAGAAGGGATATAAGAGTCATTTGCCATTTCTTTCTCCAGGAGATCTTCCCAACTCAGGGACTGAAACTGGGTCTCCTGCTTGGCAGGTTTATCAATGAGTCACCGTCTCTTGAATTTGGGCTGATCTAAAGATTTATCAATAGAACAGAGCAAAGATAATGGAATATCATCTTTATGTCCTGTGTTTTAGTCTATTTTGGCTACTATAACAAAATACTATAGACTAGGTAGATTTTATACATAAAAAATTCATTTTTCATTGTTCTGGAGGCTAGAAGTCCAAGATCAGGGAGCCAGCATGGTTGGGTGAGGGCTCTCTTCTAGCTCACAGACTTCTTATTGTATCCTCACATGGTGGAAAGGGGAAGACAGAGGGCTAGAGATCTCACTGGAGCTTTTCTTCTTATAAGGCACTAATCTCATTTATGAGGCTTCCACCTTCCTGAATTAAGCCTTCCAGACCCCATCTCCTAATACCATCACCTGTGGGGATTAGGATTTCAACATACAAATTTGGGGGGACCATGAACATTCAGACTATAGCATCTGGCTACACAAGGTCGTGACTTCTATCTTGCTAGCAGACTCTCACCTTTGCTAACTTTAATGAAATAAGCTTACATGTTGAGGAGGCCAAGTTGGCCAGAAACTAAGGGCTGCCTCTAGTCAATAGTCAGCAAGAACAGAGATCTTTAGTCAAATACCCTGCAAGGAACTGAATCCTGACAACAGCCATGTGAGTTTGTTAGGAGATCCTCCCTCAGCTGAGCCTGCAGATAAGACCCCAGCCTGCCTGATACCTGATACCTGGCTGATTCCTTGCAGCTGTGAGAGACCCTGAGCAGAGGACCTAGTAAATCACACCCAGATTCTCAATTCACAGAAACTATGAAAAAATGAAAGTGTGTGCTTCTAAGATGTGAAGTTTGTGGTTACATTTTTATACAGCAATAGAGAACTAATACATTGTTCCTCAATCAACATTTAAGAATGGGAAGAAAGCTCATGGATGGAAAAATTGAGGGAAAATAATGGGTTTTCAAAATTCACACATGAGAATATACATTGGAGAAAACTCATCCAACTGTAAGAAACAAAGGCATTGTTCTATACATTTGTAAAATACTTTAAAAAATTTATTTTTAATTGGAGTATAATTGCTTTACAATATTGTGTTGGTTTCTTCCAAACAACAACATGAATCAGCTATAATTATACATATATCTCCTCCCTCTTGAACCTCCCTCCCACCCCCTGTCTTATATATTCTAAGACACATGAGGACTCACATCAGAGACAATGTATAGAGATATGAAGTAGGGGGAAGCCTTCACTAATGGTTTACATCTTACTGTATATGTGAGAAGTTATACTATAGATAAACCATATGAATATAAGGAATTCAAGACTGTAGGAGAAAACCTTTTTTCCTGTTACCATTTTGGGTTCCCTGGCATGGGTACTATACACTGGACTAACAGAGATAAATGAACAAAACAGAAACAAGCAGAAATGTATTAGCATGTGAGTTGTGCTTAAGCTTGGGAGCAGTCAGAGATGAGCAACTGAAAAGGGTGGTTAGAACCTGAGCTAATGTAGCCTCTTAACAAAGTAACATTGAGCTTTTAAGGGAGTGACTGAAAGGAGAACTTTGAGTTTCTTGGGGTGGTAAATTATGAGAAGATAAATGTGCAGGGAAGCTGGTGGAAGATAAGGGCTAGTTAGTCAAGGCTGTCCTGTGAGTTCCTCTGATGCCACCTCTGGGCTGATAAAGGTCTAAAGTGTCCAGTGATAAACTTCTGTCCTTCCTGGTAGAGAGGACAGGGGTCAAACCTTTGAAAATCTACATTCTGCTTTTAAGTAAACAGGGGAGGGGAGGACAGAGAGATTGTCTTGTGTCTGCTTCTTTTCAATTGCCTTTAGCTCAAAATAATCCTCATGCCAGAGTGACATATTTTTGGATGGCATATCCTGCTACCTTACCAGACCATCTGTAAATCTTTTTCGAATCTTTGTCAATGTATGAGATCTTCCACTATGGAGAGACCCTATAAATGTGGATGATGTAGGAAAGCCTTCAGCTGTCCCTTATTTCCAGGACAGATGGAAGAACAACTCTGGAGAGAAAGCAGTGTGGGAAAAGCTTCATGCACAGCATTTCACCACTGTACAAGAAAATAGGAGGAGGGAAATATTATAGAAGGAGATTCTTCTGAATAGGGATTTCCTTTATCAGTAACTCATCCTTTAAAAATGGATTACTAACTCATTAATTTCTACATTTTATATTCAGATATATATTACAGTGATAGATCTAAGAACCTTTTCAGCTATAGCATATACATTTTGATATATATAGTTTTGGTTCTGTTTGGGTTATGTGGAGATTATTTTATTTGTCTTAGAGAGTCTTTTGGACCCATAAGTGATTCAAAAAGTATCTTCCTCATTATCTCATTTTTCATGTTTAAAAGTTTTCAGATTACAAAAGAAGTACATATTCATTGTAGAGAATTTTAATTTACATTAAAATATAAAGTAAAATTCATACAGCATCCCTCATCATTAATATTTTGGGTTATTTATTTTCAAACTTTCTGTGCAAAAGTAAGGTTTTAAACGGGTTGTGGAGAGTGAATACAGGGAGAGTTCATTGAAAGGGAGAGAAAGTCTTTTCTTTTATGAGTAAAATAAATTATTCCTTGTAGATGATGGTAGTAAATGGCAATAGAAGGCGGACACTGCACATGTGCAATGAAACAGACTACATTTCTAGAATACTAAAAATAATAACAGGTTTTTAGTTATGTATCACTTTGTGAAAGCAGATTTGAATTTTTTACTTATTTTCTAGGCTGGAAAGACCGTGTCATTTTTCTTTCTTGTCATTGTACTTCCTGCCTCAGGATAAACAATCTACCTTTGCTTAGCTCTTCGGAAACCATATTTTGGTCAAAGAAATTGGAGTTCCAACCCTAAGTGTAGCAAACGTCTCTTATTCCTGCTTTTCAGTAAGTTTAGGACCCATTTTAGATGAATAGGCCTCTCCATGCTTTATAATTTAAAATAGATTATTTTCTCTTCATATTATAATAATGACAGAAAAATGCTAGTCTGTTGGCAGTTACTATAGTAACCAGGAACAACTTACTTCTTTTGAACAGGAAATGGACACTTACCTCTAAGTTTTTGCTTCATTTTCAGAAGCAAAAATGCAGTCATATGCTTTGTAAAGATGACACTTTTGAATAGTATATACCATACATTATGTGTGTTTGTGTGTGTGTGGTTTGTGTATGTATACGTATTCTAAATATTAATTCAAATCCAAAAGAGACACCTATCATAGCTTTTTATTTAAATTAGTTTCTGACAGACATGTGAAATTAATTGAAATGCAAACAATATCCAAGAGATAGATCTAACACATGGCTTCTCTTTATTATAATTTTTTGAAACTTACAAGAAACGGTTGGTTCCTTCCCTTAGAGAACTAAAGGATGCTTAATAGCTCTAAGTCATGCAAACGCATTTCTTTCAGTGAAAAAGAATGAACAGTCATTAGTGAGATGACTATCAATATTTACATTATTCAAGGCAGTCTGTTCCAGAGCATGAAGGATGTAGATAGGTGGGGAAAAGTCAAGCATTTTTAATTAGGAACAAAATAAACATCAAGAGACAACCTGAAATATAAAATAATTCTGGTACCCAAGTATGCCCAACCAGAACCTGGAGATGGACAGGTTAGGTTCAGGAAAGTAAATTGGTTCTTGGAAAATACACTTTGAAATAGATAGCTTTATTATGCAGAATGATTGAAAGACTGAAATTCCAGGCAAATTCATAAAAATATTCCTGCTCTAAAAAAAATCATGCTCAAATCTATCATGGGATTTTAAGGAGTGCTGACTCCATAAATTTTGACTTTTATCAACAGCACTTCAATAATGTTCAGAAAATAAACTTCACAGGAAAACCTCGGGTGTTCAATTAGTGTTAAACGTTTTAGGGCAGAAACTGAGATAATGAAATTATGAGGACAATGGCAGCTTAACATTTTGAGGCTCACAAGAGATTTATGCATTCCAATATAACCTCAAGCTACGCATATGGCATCATAAAAAAGAATGGATTCCTAACAGGGCAGGGAATTTGACTGTACTTGTCTTAATACTAGTTCTTTGTCTTAATGGAAAGACTAAAATGTCCCTCACTTATTCTCAGCACAAATTCAGGCTTCACTCCCCCACCTTCCAGATCCCCACCATCATTACTCAAAAACATTTAAATGGAATATAGCTTCTTTCTCGAGTATCATTTCCTCTTTAGTGCAAATTGCATGAGGCTCACTGGGGCTCCCATGGGAGCTTCTGGTTTAAAAAAAGTCAGTGGAGAAATGCTGGCCCTCTTCCCAAGCTCTGCACTAACAAGAGTGAGTGGTCACCCTCACACCAGTTTTCCAGAATTTCAGCAGGAAGTAAAAGTGAAAATGACTTGTGGCACCAGTTTTCATGCCAGAGGCATCTGGCTGTCCCCTCTTGCTGCTTACTGGTCCTGGCATGAACACATGTTTTTTTTGCCAGGTGGGGGTGTGTGTGGGAGGGACCTTCTTGGAGTGTCCTTATGGATTTTTCAGTATTTCTCTCAAGGCTCATTAGGGTAGAGGACAGTTGGAAAAATTGGAAAGCCTCCTGAAACATGGCCATGTCTGACTCTCAGGTCATCCCCCAGCAGTCTGTAGAAATTCAAGGACTGAATGCAAAGAGGTTGCAGTGGGCTCATTCCTCCCAGACTTTTCAAGCAATTCAACAGTTTCTTAAAAAATAATAATAATAATTTGGAAACATTGGGTAGCTTTTGTTTTGCCAGTTGAGGTTGACTCTTTCAAGATTAAGGGCTGTGGCAATAAGGTAGGGGACCACTTGGATTTTAGAAGCCCATCCTTGGGTAGAAATTATCTCTTGGCTTCAGTGACCTTTGGAAGTTGACTCTTCTCTTTTGAATAACTGTTACTCTTCAAGGTGAAGTACATATTCATACACTGACATGATTATAGTCCATCATCCCAACACCAGCTCTTATGCGGCAGAGGAATTACAATTTACTGGCGATGCATCCTCTGAAATTCCACAAGGAATGAAGTGTAAGGAAGTTTGGAGTCATGGAGTCCTGGGTCTGGGTCTGGCCCCACTACTTGATCTTGAGAATGTTATTTAACTTTTCTGAGCTTGTGTTCTCCTCTATGAAAGGGATAATGCCTACTTCTCATGACTATCGTGAGGATGAAATAAAGCAGCATAAAGGAAATGGTTGGTACAATGCTTTGCACATAGTAAAAGCTCAGTAAATGGACCTTATTTTGTGAAACTATTGAAAGGTGTAATCAGCTTTTGGCAGGAAAAGAGCTCTCTGCAGGATGCCTCTTTGTCTTGCCACCAACCTTAAACCAGACACTCCTATGCTCTACTATTTTTGGCTCTAACATATCTTTCAAATCTTTTGATCACACAACACCTCGCTTCCTCTCTTGGTTCTTTCCATAGATGAAAGAAGTAGAAATGAAAGTAATTAACAGATGACCAGCTTGCTTCTCTAGCTTCCCCTTCAGTAATCTCATGAACAAACTCACAAGAAGTTGACAAATCTGTACTTAGTGGGGGATAGTGATGGCTCTGACCCCCATCTCAATGATTAACTGAGATTAATTCCTAGTTTTCCTTTAAAAGCTTTCATGGTTAAGCAGAATCTTGGGAGATGATTTCTAGGGGACACTGAGTCCACCATCTCCCCAGATTGCTGGCATCCTGATTATAGGGAACTTGCCTTTCTACTAACTTCTGTGAGTATTGAGTTTTTGCAAGTGATGAGCAGCTAGGGCAATGCTCTCTTGAACAGTAGCTGGCAATTGCCTTTGATGATGCCCTCATCTTTAGAATCCTTCACTTTTCCTGGTGTTATGCCCAAGTCGTGAAATCTCCCAGTGACCACCAGGGAGCCAATATCTAATGCAAAAGCAAGAGAGTTTTTATCACCAAGCTCGAGCTGGGGCTCCCACTGATACCGATGCAGAGGCTATAGGGAGGAGCCCTGAGCTCTGGGTTACATTGCTTATATAGGGTATTTTCACGCAAGACATTTGAAAAGTGGGAGTTTCCGGGTTGGGAGACATCTAATTGGTTACCTTCTGTGGAAGGGTTAGGTGTTGGGTTTTGATTGGTTTCCATTTCCCTGGCTGGCCACAGGTTCTGATTGGTTCTCATTACCTAGGTAGACCACGAATTCCTGAACGTCAAGTCAGGAGTTTCTGGTTTGGGGTTCGATTGGCTGGAGGGTGGTGGGGTGAGGTTGGGGGATTTCCAAAGGCTCTTTTCCCAGAATCTTANGCTTCTGGTTTAAAAAAAGTCAGTGGAGAAATGCTGGCCCTCTTCCCAAGCTCTGCACTAACAAGAGTGAGTGGTCACCCTCACACCAGTTTTCCAGAATTTCAGCAGGAAGTAAAAGTGAAAATGACTTGTGGCACCAGTTTTCATGCCAGAGGCATCTGGCTGTCCCCTCTTGCTGCTTACTGGTCCTGGCATGAACACATGTTTTTTTTGCCAGGTGGGGGTGTGTGTGGGAGGGACCTTCTTGGAGTGTCCTTATGGATTTTTCAGTATTTCTCTCAAGGCTCATTAGGGTAGAGGACAGTTGGAAAAATTGGAAAGCCTCCTGAAACATGGCCATGTCTGACTCTCAGGTCATCCCCCAGCAGTCTGTAGAAATTCAAGGACTGAATGCAAAGAGGTTGCAGTGGGCTCATTCCTCCCAGACTTTTCAAGCAATTCAACAGTTTCTTAAAAAATAATAATAATAATTTGGAAACATTGGGTAGCTTTTGTTTTGCCAGTTGAGGTTGACTCTTTCAAGATTAAGGGCTGTGGCAATAAGGTAGGGGACCACTTGGATTTTAGAAGCCCATCCTTGGGTAGAAATTATCTCTTGGCTTCAGTGACCTTTGGAAGTTGACTCTTCTCTTTTGAATAACTGTTACTCTTCAAGGTGAAGTACATATTCATACACTGACATGATTATAGTCCATCATCCCAACACCAGCTCTTATGCGGCAGAGGAATTACAATTTACTGGCGATGCATCCTCTGAAATTCCACAAGGAATGAAGTGTAAGGAAGTTTGGAGTCATGGAGTCCTGGGTCTGGGTCTGGCCCCACTACTTGATCTTGAGAATGTTATTTAACTTTTCTGAGCTTGTGTTCTCCTCTATGAAAGGGATAATGCCTACTTCTCATGACTATCGTGAGGATGAAATAAAGCAGCATAAAGGAAATGGTTGGTACAATGCTTTGCACATAGTAAAAGCTCAGTAAATGGACCTTATTTTGTGAAACTATTGAAAGGTGTAATCAGCTTTTGGCAGGAAAAGAGCTCTCTGCAGGATGCCTCTTTGTCTTGCCACCAACCTTAAACCAGACACTCCTATGCTCTACTATTTTTGGCTCTAACATATCTTTCAAATCTTTTGATCACACAACACCTCGCTTCCTCTCTTGGTTCTTTCCATAGATGAAAGAAGTAGAAATGAAAGTAATTAACAGATGACCAGCTTGCTTCTCTAGCTTCCCCTTCAGTAATCTCATGAACAAACTCACAAGAAGTTGACAAATCTGTACTTAGTGGGGGATAGTGATGGCTCTGACCCCCATCTCAATGATTAACTGAGATTAATTCCTAGTTTTCCTTTAAAAGCTTTCATGGTTAAGCAGAATCTTGGGAGATGATTTCTAGGGGACACTGAGTCCAC
Organism: Oreotragus oreotragus; assembly: GCA_006410675.1. Lineage (NCBI taxonomy): Eukaryota > Metazoa > Chordata > Mammalia > Artiodactyla > Bovidae > Oreotragus > Oreotragus oreotragus. The sequence goes on along the minus strand of SJYX01006685.1, from coordinate 97,315 downwards.
CATCTCCCCAGATTGCTGGCATCCTGATTATAGGGAACTTGCCTTTCTACTAACTTCTGTGAGTATTGAGTTTTTGCAAGTGATGAGCAGCTAGGGCAATGCTCTCTTGAACAGTAGCTGGCAATTGCCTTTGATGATGCCCTCATCTTTAGAATCCTTCACTTTTCCTGGTGTTATGCCCAAGTCGTGAAATCTCCCAGTGACCACCAGGGAGCCAATATCTAATGCAAAAGCAAGAGAGTTTTTATCACCAAGCTCGAGCTGGGGCTCCCACTGATACCGATGCAGAGGCTATAGGGAGGAGCCCTGAGCTCTGGGTTACATTGCTTATATAGGGTATTTTCACGCAAGACATTTGAAAAGTGGGAGTTTCCGGGTTGGGAGACATCTAATTGGTTACCTTCTGTGGAAGGGTTAGGTGTTGGGTTTTGATTGGTTTCCATTTCCCTGGCTGGCCACAGGTTCTGATTGGTTCTCATTACCTAGGTAGACCACGAATTCCTGAACGTCAAGTCAGGAGTTTCTGGTTTGGGGTTCGATTGGCTGGAGGGTGGTGGGGTGAGGTTGGGGGATTTCCAAAGGCTCTTTTCCCAGAATCTTACAAAATGGAGTTTTTCTGTTAACAAAATGGAGTAGCTTAGGTCCTTCACTGGGAAGTGATGGTACTGCCTCTTTCACAAGCTCTCCTGGGTTCTTTTTCTTCCCAGTAGGGATGATGGCTCAGATGATAAGGAATCTGCCTGCAATGCAGGAGACCCCTGGGTTGGGTTGGGAAGATACACTAGAGAAGGGAATGACAACCCACTCCAGTACTCTTGCCCGGAGAACCCCAAGGACAGAAGAGGCTGGCGGGGTCCTTGGGGTCACAAAGAATCAGACACAACTGAGCAGCTAACACTTTCATACTTTCATAGGGATGAACCTGGTATTCTACTTCCAGTGCCAAGCTTTGGGAAGAATGGGAAGGGGCATAAAATTATAGACTTGAAATAATTTCAAGGGGCCATTCTGCATCTAGAAATATAAAAGTCAGTAATAATGGAATCCACTTATGGATTCCTTGTTATGCTTATCAACCTAAGTGCATTAAATCTCACCTGGTCTTCACAACAATGAGGTGAGATGTCTCATTTTACTCCCACTTTATAGGTTAAGAAACTGAGATACAGGGAAGGTCATGGACTCAACCCAGGTCCATATGCAAGCACAACTCATTCTCTCAATTATGATATCAAATTTCTCTCTAGCAATCTAGGTAGCTGTCCATTCCCTCTGGAAATGTCTTTAAGGATAAGAGAGACAGTTTCAATGTTCAGTCACCTTTGTAATCAAGAAATCTCTATATCTAGCTGTGATTTTCTTCCCAACTACTTCATTTATTTTGATTGGTAGTCTTTTGAGACTGAAATTAAAATAGCAACCATTTTCAACTAAGATAAGGTTTAAGTCATCTGTTAGTTCTTTTTATTACTGGTAAACTTCTCCTGGGTTCCCTGGTGGCTCAGTGGCAAAGAGTTGGCCTGCAATGCAGGAGATACAGGTTTGATCCCCGGGTCAGGATGATCCCCTGGAGAAGGAAATGGCCACCCTCTCCAGTATTTTTGCCTGGGAATTCTCATGGACAGAGGAGGCTGGCGGGCTAAGTCCAAGGGGTCACAAAAGTCTGACACAACCTAGCAACTAAACAACAAACTTCTCCCCATACTTTAGTTACACATGGAGAAATTCAGGAGACAAGGAGAGTGGGACTTGGAAGGAAAGGAGGCTAAACAAGGGTACACCAGTGATGAAAGTTTCACTGGGTGATTGTGGCTCAATCTAGCAATGGGTCTGGATCAGTGTAGATCACACACTGGTGTTTTATCAGGGACTGGCCATCTAGCTATGGGTATCTTCAGATTCATCAGTCATTGGTTAAGGGTTATCCTACTGAGGATATGCATTTCCAAGAATTTCATGCTGTCTGTGGAAACAAAGCAGGCTCCCTCAACCTAAGGGCATCCTTCAGATAAACAGTTGCAGGTGTTGGCAGCTGGGATGTTGCAGGTGTTGGCAGCAACTTGTATGCTTATAAATGGAAAGAGGCCCGAGGGATTATGGGTAGAGCATAGACAACACCTGCCATGATGACTAAAGAGGGTCCCCAACTTAAGTGGTCTGACTTCAAGATGATGTAAGAGCAACACACATTCAATAGAAACCATACTTGGAATTTTTATTTTTCCCCCAGACTTGTCATATGCAGCATATGATATAATCATATACTGTCTTGTGATCCTGGGCAGTGGCAACAGCCGCAGGATCACAAGGGTAAACAACTGATCCACTTACAACCACTCTGTACCCAGACAACCATCTGTTTCTCACTTTCAGCATAGTCTTCAATACATTGCATGAGCTTATTCAACACTTTACTATAAAATAGGTGTTATGTTAGATGATTCGCCAACTGCAGGCTTATTTAAGTGTTCTGAGCATGGTTTAAGGCAAGCTAGGCTAAGCTATGGTGTTCAGTGAGTTCAGTGTATTGAATGTTTTTTTGATGTATCATATTTTCAATTATTCAGGACTTTTAACTTAATCAGGGTGTAACCCTTTGTTAAGGAGAAGAGTAATACTGAGGAAAGCAAAAGGATCTCTCCCTTGTGTGGGTATTTAACATTCTGTTAATGCTTCCCAGGACCTAATTTACTTTCTCTCCTTTCAAGCAAAGAGAAAGAATCTTTCCTCTATTGGAGGAGCAGCAGAGTAGGATTGAAAGACATAGGTTTGTGGATGAACGGTTGGGTCGAAATCTGGCACTCCCTAGCTGTGCCATCTTGGGCAAGTTGCTCAAAGCCTCCTTAAACCTCACTCTCCTCATCTGTTAGTGAGCGATCACTTGCCTCACGGGTGGGTCTCTAAGGATGCGTTGAGGCAATGTCTGTCAGGCGCTTAGCTGAGTGCCTGGCACGAATGAAGTGCAGTGGAAGTGTCAGTCATTCAGCCATGTCCGATTCTTTGTGACCCCATGGACCGGGGCCCACCAGGTTCCTCTGTCCATGGAATTTTCCAGGCTAGAATACTGTAGTGGGTAATCCCTTTTCCAGTAGAAATGGTAACAGTTGTATTATTGATATTTCTTTTCCCTTCTCCTCCCCATGTAACCACAAAGACGAGCTGATGGGATGCTTCTTTTAAATAACTGCCAACTTTACCAAATTAGAGAACACCATTATTGAGACTTCCCATGTGGCACTAGTGGTAAAGAACCTGCCTGCAAATGCAGGTTAGGTGTAAGAGACACCCTGGTTGGGAAGATCCCCTGGAGAAGGGAATGACAATCCACTCCAGTATTCTTGCCTGGAGATCCCTGTGGACAGAGAAGCCTGGTGGGCTACAGTCCATGGGGTCACAAAGAGCTGGACACGACTGAGTGATTATGCACAGCACATTGTCGAGTCAGCTCCTGCCTGTCCCTGTCAGAATACATTTCATGACATGGAAAAAGAAAGTAACTGTTGGGTACATCTGTGTAACTTTAAAACTATATTGTTTTCTTGAATTGTGTCAAGATTGATCATTGAGCTCAGAATTAAAGGCATTTCCAAAAGATCACATATTTCTCAATACTGCAGACTGCTTATATTTGCAGAAGGGTACTTTCTGCAACTCGGGGCTGCAGACTTGTAAGGATGCCTGTCATCAGCTGAGTAACTGCACCCTGCCACGTGCCAGGACCTCCCATAACACAGGTCTGTGCTCATCATCTTCCAAACAGGAGCTGCTTTTTCTTTTCCTTGATAGAGCATGGATGTCAAGGCTTGCCGGGGTCCAGCCCTGGTGGATCCAGGGTAATTCGAAGTCGAGACGGAGTTGGCGTCCTAGAAAAAAACTTATTTAATTACAGATATATAGAGAGATTAGAAACAGATAGTGTAGTAGGAAAATTAGTGGAGAAAAAGAGGCTGAATAACTTGGTTTACATGGAATACTAATCACCACCTACTTAGGCCACAGGTGTCTTTCCATTCTCCTGAAGGAGAGGAGGCACTGAAGACTCCCTGGTCTGATCTTAGAAGCCCAGGCAGAATTAGCAGGCTTGGTGAGTACCCACATTCCAGATGGGAATTCAGCCAGAAAAACAGGGAGCAAGAAAGAAATGACACGGGGGAATCAGTCTTTCCAGAAACTGATCCAAATTTTTTATTTTTAGGTTTGCTTATATACCTTTTGTTACACATAGGGATGAATACAGAGTCATGTGGGGGTCAGCAGTCCTGACCTTTATCAAAATCAGGTGCTTTACATAAAAAAAGGTCTTAGGGGTTTTACATCATCTTCTGGCCATGAAGTCTGCTGACATTTTACGACCCTTTCTTTCTGATAACCAAAAAACTTATTTTTTCCAAGGGTGTTTTTTCTTAAACCAAGTGCCACCCTCCAAATAAAGTTGCATTCCTATAGGGTGAGGGTGTAATGAGTTACAATCAAGAAAGGAATTTATTTAACCCAAGATTAACACGATTAATCTTAAAGGTTGATACTTATTTCTCCTATATGCTAGTTATATTCATTATAAGGGCAGGGAATATGGAGATTTAGCAGCAAACATCAGCCCAACAAATGAAAACCCTTCACCAATGTTCCCCTTAAGATCTATTTAGTCTTAAGATAGTGATAAAGTTACATTTTTACATAGCAAGGACACAGTGATTTAGAACAAAGTGCAGTGATATATAAAAAGAGAAAATTCATTAACTCAAAAAGTCTAGTATTGCTAACCTTAAAAACTACTATATTTCCTTTTCTATATTCCAAATACATTGATCAATATATTCCCAGGTGCCTAAGGATATGGAGGCCTGGTGGCAATCATTGACTCATCAATGAGAAAAGCCCTATGCTAATTAAGACACTCAAAATACTCCAAAACTTTCTGTGCTGTATATGGTTGAGAGGTAGTAAACAGTCATGTGTGTAGTGGCAGGAGTATGGATAATCCTGTCACACAAGCTAGTTTGCCAGCAGAGAGGTTTGACCTGAGACACCCTTGTCACACCCAGGGCAGGGAATTAGCAGCAATTATTGGCACAACAAATGAAAAAGCTTTCACCAATATAATTCCTAATCAACCCACTATACTAATAATTTCTAACTTTCCAAAATAATCTGCCTTTAGTAAGTCTAAAACATCTTGTGCCTCTCACGGTTGGGAGGCTGTAAACAATCACATGTGGCTGGATGAACCTGTACAGGCAGGCTAGATAACCTTCAGAGGAGTTCGTAAGTTGAAACGCTCTTGTCACACCCAGGAATTTTTATTGACTTGGAGCTGCACGTTTACTCCTTCTCTGAGAGAACCGGTGGGGAACAGCCCCCCATAAAGTCAGAGGTGTAGGTGAGAGCGTGAAACAGTAAAGTAGGTAGACTCTGGTTTGGGGGGAAGATGCTCGGAAACAGGGGGTTTCCTGAGGCTTGATCACTCCTCTGCGTATGCCAAGCCTCCTTCCCCATGACCTTTGCCATAGGCAGAGTTCATCATGCTGGCTCCTGGCAAAGGCTGTTCACAAAGTGTTTTTTGATTTGAAAATTACAGCATGACCCTCCAATTGTTAGTACCATTATCAGTTAACATTGTGTAGAGAAAGCACAAATGAAAACGTTACTTTGCAAGTGCCTGCCATTCAAGAGAGAACCTCCCTGGTGGCTCAGACGGTAAAGAATCTGCCTGCAGTGCAGACCAAGGTTCAATCCTGGGCTGGGAAGATCCCTGGAGAAGGGAATGGCTACCCACTCTAGTATTCTTGCCTGGGAAATCCCATGGACAGAGTCCATGGGTTCACAAAGAATTGGACGCGACTGAGGGACTAGGCACACATGCACACCATGCTTAGAGACGTGCTTAGAGAAGGCAAGGGCTCCTACAGGCTACAGCCATTTTCAGCGGCTATCACTCAGTGGATCAAATCTTCACCCAGGGATCCATGTGCCTATCTTGGGTAGAATCTAAAGTGCATCCTGTATTCCAACTTACCCCTTCTGGAATAGGTAAATGAGCCTTGCAAGGAACACCTCTGCTTGGTCAAATCCAAGATATTTGGATCAGAACATGTTAATTGCTGTCTTTACTTTTTGTACATATGATAAATTTATAATCCTGCAGTGTATGAGAACAAACACCACACACACACACACACACTCTTTTTTCCCCCTCAATGCACATTCATTTTCTCCTTTCTATTTTATATGTGGGTCTTCCCCTGCATTTGTCATATAAGTACATGCACGTGGATAGTGTATAAAAGAGCCCTGCAAAGCAATCTTGGTTTCATTATTTCCTCCATGTACAGAGCCATCAGACTAGTCCCACATTCTCAGTTCACAAGTTTCCAAGATTATGCTTTAGTACGGCTCACTGTGGGGTCTGGGCATCTTCCTCCCTGTACACGTGTTTGTCTCATTGACGCTAATGAAAGTTTTGCATGTGTGTTTTGGGGAGAAAAAGCCCTCTGGATGCTCTCTCCCACATTCAGATTGAAAGGCTGGGCTGGAAAACAAAATATCGCTTTACTGTTTATTTTTATCACACCGGGTTTTATTAACCAGATCTCCTGTGATGAGGGCCAGGCATCTTGGCAGCATGATTCTGCTGATGGAGAACATGTGTAGTTAATCTCCATGTGCTCTGATCCATAGGCCAGGCTTGGGAAAGCCAGTGTGCCGACAAGGCTTCTAAGCCTTCCACCTCTGCTGTGGATGTGGAATTGTAAAAATCAGGTTTAGATTATTTGGATCACACTGGGATTTGTTCTATAACTGATGAGGATTGTAAAGACTTTTGGCTGGAAAACTGCAAAGGTCTCCAAATGTCCTCAAAAGGCCTCTCTTACTTTCACATCCTGAGAAGGATTGTTTCCAAAAGAAAAATGGTAAAGTAAATTAATTAACCTTTCCCACTGATTGAATTTTTTAAACAAAAATTCTTTTCTCTTTCTTCCCTTTTCTCTCCCTACCCAAAAGCTGAAGTGACTCTCAAACAAGCCAGACTTTTTGTAGTAGAAAATCTGATCCTCAAGATGATCTCAAGGGTATAGATTATTAGCTCATTCATCCAATTAGAGAAAATCAATAACTTCTTGATCTACCTCTAAGGCCCCTGAACACTTACATATCATAATTCTACTATTACTCAAGCTACTAGAGACACTTTGTATATTGCTTTTTGAAGAAGACCTTTAAACAGCTACACATAATATGGAAAGAGATCCCATTATAGTCAGATGGGAGTTATTTGTTTTTCCGTCTCAATGTATGATTAAATATGATTAAAGATATTGTGTTGTAATAAGGTAACCTTGGAAAGCTGCCTTGGGGGAAACCAGAGCTGATGGATTCATTAGTTTAAAGTTGAGAAATGGATGCAGCTGCTAAGCTGAATTCAATGAGTATGGAAACAGAGGGCAGGTGCCGGTCCCCATGGCAGGCTCTGCAGTTGTAGCAGAGCTGAGAGCTATTGGTACAGCAGCTTCTTAGGAAAACTAAGAAAATAGAGTCAAATACCTAGACTTCATTGATTCAAAGTGATAAAATGGCAGCATTAACTTGACCCTATAGAAACTTGAGGAATAAATTCTACCTAGGAGCTTAACACAAAGAAGCAGGGACAACATGGTGTCATGAGTCTTAAAATCATCTGCACAAGATGTGCTGAAAGAGAGGCAGCCGTGATGTATGAGGAGGCTGGCAGAGCTTGGGGGAGGCTGGCAGAGCTTGGGGGAGGCTGGCAGAGCTTGAGGGAAGTCAGGCTTATTCACTCTTCAGCTTGCCCAGCAGAGTGACCAGCATATACTCACTAGGTAGGAAGTTGTTGAGTCAGACCTCGGGATATCTCAAGATGCTAATTAGAGGGAGTCAGAAAACAGAGGAAAGGGTTATCTTGAGAACGAGATTCAGTAGCCAGGTTAAAGAAAGAGGTAGTGTGGAGCCCACCTGTGGGTTGCAGAAAGGAAGTCACCACTCTCCTTTGCAGGCAAGGGATTGAGGCAAACTGAAGGAGACCAGCAGATTCAGACAGCAGGTCGTGGCGAATTCTAAATCCTTAGAGACCCCTCCTTCTCTTTTCTCGGGCTATACTCACTAGGTAGTTTCATCTTTTTTCATGGCTTCGATGCTATCTCTATACTAATGTCTACAAGTACATACATCAAAGTCAAAACTATAACCTTGACCTCTCCCTTGCCTGTGTGATTTTCATTTATACAAAGTATACAGTACAATGCCTAACAGGCATCTCAAGAATTTCCACATCCCAAACTGAACCTTTGATTCCAACAGCCCCCATCCCCAAACCTATTCCTTACTGCTGCTGCTGCTAAGTCGCTTCAGTCATGTCTGACTCTTTGCGACCCCATGGATTGCAGCCCACCAGGTTCCTCCATCCATGGGATTTTCCAGGCAAGAGTACTGGAATGGGGTGCCATCACCTTCTCCAATTCCTTATTAGGTCTTTCCAATTTCATTTAATAGCACCAACATCCCCCCAAACTGCTTATGAAATTGGCAGAATCATTAATACTTCTCTTTCTGCATTTCAGTATCAGTTGTTCCTAAACTTGTCTGCACATAGGAATCAGCTGGGGAGCACCAAAATTTGAGAGCTGTATCCTACCCTCAGTATTGTGATCTAATTGATCTAGGGTGTGATCTGAGTTTTGAAGATGCTAAATGATTTGTACCCCAGGAGACTGTAATGTAGAGATCAGTTTGGAAAGCTTGATGTCCATCTCAAATCATGTATATTGCATTGCTTCCTTTCCACTGCTTGGACAATTGCAGCACCTCCCAATTACTTACTCCATTGTTTTACTCTTTCCCTCCATCACCTACTTCATACAGAGTAAACAGAGTGATCTTTTAAAAGTATAGGTCATATCAAGTCACCTCCTTGTTTAAAAGATTGCAGTGGCTTTCCACTGCTGCTAAGAGTGAGATGAAAACTCTTTACTGAGTCTTCCAGGTCTTTTGTCCCCTTCTGATCACACCACTTTTCACCTTCCTTTCTTTATTCTGTGCTATAGCCACATTGGCTTTCTTTTTGGATTCTGTAACAGGCAAGCTTTTTCCCATCTCAGAGCTTCCATATTTGTTGTTTCTCTGTCTATTGGCCTCTTCTCCCAAATTTTTGTACTTCTGGCTTCTTTGTTATTCAGGGCACAGCTTAAATGTCATTTCTTCAATGAAAACCTAGTATCTTCCACTACAGCTATTCTCATATTGCCTTCTGTTTATTTTCTTTATAGAACCAAAATAATACATTTGTTTANCAAATTTTTGTACTTCTGGCTTCTTTGTTATTCAGGGCACAGCTTAAATGTCATTTCTTCAATGAAAACCTAGTATCTTCCACTACAGCTATTCTCATATTGCCTTCTGTTTATTTTCTTTATAGAACCAAAATAATACATTTGTTTACCCACTATGTATTTATGTATATGTGTATGTACAGGCATATTTCTCTCCCTCTTAGATCAGAAGTTTCATGAAAGTGTAGCCCTTGTTTATTTTGTTCACTCCTGTGTTGTCAGGATTTAGCTCCTTGACTGCCATGATTACTTATTAAATATATGTTGACTATCTGAATGAGTGAATATCTTATCCAGACAGAGGTGTGATTAGCAATAGATGGCTTTGCCCAGGAGCTTGTTTCATTCCAGATATGTGATTCAAACAACAGTGCTAGGACTGGATGCTTGAGTCCACCAGTAAAATGCACATTAAACCCAAATCTGGTTTCTATATCCTCTTTCCCATAACTTCTTTTAGGAAATATATTTAAATCTTTCGTGGGCCTCATGTGTAAAACTGAGTAGAAGACACAGTAATAGAAAGTAGTAGAATAAATTAGCCAGGATAGTCTAGTTTACGCTGAATAACAAGCGGCACCAGCAGGTTTAGTGATTTAACATGGAGCAATGACTTAAGAAGAAGGTTTATCACTCATGCAAAGTCTGCTTTGGGTCTGAGAAACTCGTTTTCTTTCTGTGATGGCTCAGTAGTCCAGACTCCATTGTTCTCAAGACCGCTCCCTATTAACATAATCACAAAGGAGAAGACAGAGAATTTTACACAAATTCACACACTAAGTTAGTCACTCAATTGTGTCCAACTCTATGTGACCCATGGACTGTAGCCCACCAGATCACCTCTGTCCATGGGATTTTCTTGGCAAGAATTCTGGAGTGAGTAGCTATTCCCTTCTCCAGGGGATCTTCCCAACCCAGGGATCAAACCTGGGTCTCCTGCATTGCATGTAGATTCTTTACTGTCTGAGCCACCTTCCAGTAGTCACATACTTATGTGAGAGTTGGACCATAAAGAAGGCTGAATGCTGAAGATTGATGCTTTTGATCTGTGGAACTGGAGATGACTCTTGAGAGTCCCTTGGACAGCAAGGAGATCAAATCAGTCAATCCTAAAGGAAATCAATTCTGAATATTCATTGGAAGAACTGATGCTGAGACTGAAGCTCCAATACTTTGCCACCTGATGCAAACAGCTGACACATTGGAAAAGACCTTGATACTGGAAAAGATTGACGCCAAGAGAAAAAGGGGATGACAGAGGATGAGACGGTTGGATGGCATCATTGAATCAATGACCATGAGTTTGAGCAAACTCTAGGAAATAATAAAGGACAGGGAGTCTTGGTGTGCTAAAGTCCATGGGGTCACAGAGAGTTGGACATGACTTAGGGACTGAACAACAAGACATCAAGTACTATTCTTAAGTTCACATCCACTGGCCCAAACAAACCTCATGATTTTCTCAGAGGAGAGGAAAACTGTAAACCCTGGTGAGTAGTAGGAATGTCTCCTACAGAAGGTACAGGTCAGGGTGGTACAAAGAAAAGAAACAATGAGGAAACATTTTTAATGGATGAGCCTGGTGTTAGGCTACTGTCTCCACTTCTGATAAATTTTAAGAATATAATAGTGAAACTGGATTTCCAAAACCAAGTAAATGTAACAGAAACAAGAAACTCCAACAGAAATAATTTGGTTTGAGAATAAACGTCCTACTAATCCTACTAATTTCCCCATTATTTATCACACTTTGTGGAAAGAAGAATTGAAACACTAAAGCACTGGGAACTGTATTCATTATCTTTAATCATCTATAATGGAAAAGAATTTAAAAGAAAATACATATGTATAAACATATATACGTATATATCATGAAATCACTTTGCTACACACCTGAAACTAACACAAATATTGTAACTCGATTATACTTTTAGAAAAAAGAAAAAAAAAAAAAGGAAGAATTAAGACACTAAGATCTTAAGTGCTCTATCTTTAGGAGATCCAGTAAGTCATCCTTGTAATGCGAAGATATTTGAAGGCTCCTGACTTAGAAATCCACTTTATATCCACTGGGTTACTGTGCCAAGATTTTGCTATACTGTATAGTATACAAAGCAGAAGAGCTAACCAAATGGGCTCCTGTCAGACCTCTCAAAAAGTCCCAGAACTTTGTGGCCTCAAAATTGAGTTATGACAATGTTTGTTATCAGGGCCTCTCTTGATCCATCAGAGTGTAGTTTGACGGCCTCCTAATTGGTGTGTCTATAGAGGCTGTGTTTGAAGACTGTATTTCCTGTCATCTTGCTTTAGGTGCAATTCAACTGAAAAACTTTGATCTTTCAACTTACTCAACTTTGTGGGCTACTTTCTTCTTAGGGTTTCTCTTAAATATGGAAGTAAACAAACAACAACAACAAAAAAACCTTTCACTGCAAATGCTAACCTGGAAACCCTAGGATGTACTTTAATCCAAACAGGTAATATTGGAGTCATGATTTTCAGAAAGAAGTCCAAATTTTAACCTTTTTCACAGATCAGTACAAAAATCTCTGTTCTCTTAGGCTCACGTAATGACAAAATCAGAAAAAAATTCACTTGGTGACTTACTTTAAAGATACTTTGTAGTTCTAGACAAAAAGGGGAGAAAATAATGCCAGGAATGGTTTCCACTCTTTGATAGTATTACTATTTGTGTGTGTGCACTGGAATGCCATTTAGTGAATTAATTCAGCCATTCTGTCAGTGCTGTCATGAGAAAGAGCGATTGCTAGCATTCAACTTTGCCCTACGAACACATCCCTCACCCAGCAGGATGTGTTCCACCCAATATTTGTGTTGTAACTATAAGAGGTGAGGTTGAGCTATGGTGTCTAGAATATTCTGTTAGACGTCCATACCTACCTGAATGTCTCACAGTTACATCAAATGCTGCATATCTTATCACTTTTCTATTTCCTGTTGCAGTGAGCTGTGACTCATTCATCCCCAGTATCTCTTGTGCCCAGCACATTGCTCCATGAATGTTTATGGAGTGAATGAATACCTATTTGGATAATATAAAACACTCTTCGATATGTATAAATATTTACCTTGGTAATATTAACGGTATTATTGTCATGTGCAGACTGGTAGATCAAGATGGTCAAAAGTTACTTTCTTGGACTGTTTCTCCCAACTCTTGAATGAATACCTATTTGGATAATATAAAAAACTCTTTGATATGTATAAGTATTTACCTTGGTAATATTAATGGTATTATTGTCATGTGCAGACTGGTAGATCAAGATGGTCAAAAGTTACTTTCCTGGACTGTTTCTCCCAACTCTTGAATATATGTTTATATGCAGTTGTTTGAGTATGTTCTGTCAATGCATAGTAAACATGTATTTCTGTATTTCTCTTACAGCTTCCAATCCCATGAGAAGAAATGTATTTTCTTGATAGAACAGATAAATTATCCTACTGGTGTTGTGTTGTGTAAACACAGTAAGCATCAGTACCTGATACATGTTTTTCTGCTGAATGGTATATTTTGAAATGTATTTTAAAAAATACATTTATAACTATTTCTAAATATATACTTTATGGTTTTTAGGTATATATTTACACATTTATTAATATAACTTACCTATTTTAGAAAGTGTATAAGGTCATTGGACAAGATACATGTGTATATTATAATATTCAATTCAATTAAGAATAAATAGTTGAGAAAATCAGGGTAATAGAAAAATAAGGGCAGTCATAAAAAAGGATATCCATCAAAGAATTTAGGATACAAAAATATATCATGAGTTCCTACTTACATGCTCTAAGCTCTCTAAATCAGAAAGATAAAACTAGGTCTCTGCCATGGCTCAAGTATTCTTGGTACTATAGCCTAAAAAAAACAATTGTCACATAGGTCCTTATTGACAGGACACTGGGTAATGCAGTTGATAACCTTAAACAGTGATCTCATAGGAAATACAGTGAGTTCCACAGTAGTGTTTCTGGTAATGTCCCTCATTGTAGGCTGATGATATTGAAGTCAACGTACAAGCAATTTTATAGAGAAACAGTGTGATGAGGTCCTGGAATACAGCTCTCTGCCATCTAACTGAGTTTCAAGATATATTTTCAGAGGGTCAGGGTCGTGGGTGGACATCCATAAATTGTTTCTTGCAATTAAGCCCTGGGCAACTATTGGAACTATATATGTGAGTTCAAGATGATACAGTTATTGATAGGGGAATGCCCCAGGAGCCATGGATTTCTGAGGTCTCAGGAAATGTCATAGAGACTAATCACAGAGATTCTAGGAAACCCATTGGCTCTTGGAGATCCTCCAGCATTGAGTAAAAGCCAAGACTCAAATACAGCTCTAACTTGTTTATGTAAAAAAAAAAATTCAATATAGTTTCCACTTAAAAACTTTAAAAAAAATTGTATAGGGACATGCATCTGTTCAGTTCAGTTCAGTCCCTCAGTTGTGTCCAACTCTTTGCGACCCCATGAAACGCAGCACGCCAGGCCTCCCTGTCCACTACCAACTCCTGGAGTTCACTCAGACTCATATCCATCGAGTCAGTGATGCCATCCAGCCATCTCACCCTCTGTCATCCCCTTCTCCTCCTGCCCCCAATCCCTCCCAGCATCAGGGTCTTTTCCAATGAGTCAACTCTTCGCATGAGGTGGCCAAAGTACTGGAGTTTCAGCTTTAGCATCATTCCTTCCAAAGAACACCCAGGGCTGATCTCCTTCAGAATGGACTGGTTAGATCTCCTTGCAGTCCATGGGACTCTCAAGAGTCTTCTCCAACACCACAGTTCAAAAGCATCAGTACTTCGGCGCTCAGTTTTCTTCACAGTCCAACTCTCACATCTATACATGACTACTGGAAAAATCATGGCCTTGATTAGACAGACATTTGTTGGCAAAGTAATATCTCTGCTTTTTAATATGCTATCTAGGTTGGTCATAATTTTCCTTCCAAGGAGAATGTCCTAAGAATATCTCCTGAAAATGAAAGGCTAGTAATAAAAAAAAAATCTAAAAATGGAAAACCTGCTTTTTAATAAATGGTAACTTCTTCTCATTAATTCTGAGATCAAAGTTTCTTACCTAAAGGGTGACTTCAGCATCTATAGATTCACAGTAGAACCCCAAAGAGTCATAAACAGTTAATCTCATCTCTGAAGCGATGTCCCAAAAGAAAAGTGTGTTCTATCTTCAGTAAAAAATATATATTTAGAATATACTTACAGGGCAGGTTACATGCATAAGTAAGAGAGAAAAGAATTCTGGAACAGGTACTGGTGGTGTTTGGATGGCTACAAAATGTATTCAGCCACCACGACCTGTCCATTGTGTAAGTGGTTGGCTGGGGAAAGCAGAGAGAGCAGACCGACAGGGTTCATGTCATTTCTGTTGGCCTTGCTGAGTAGACACGAAGCTCTTCCTTGGTAGTTGGGGTTTTAAAAACCATCAGATGGCACCACAGCAGGCTAATGTGGTGGCATGTTCTGGAGACATTCATTTTTTTTTTTTTCCCCTTTTGAATAGTGGGGAAAAGTGAATTTTATTAATTAATTGGCACTTACCCTTCTTTCATCGTACTGTCAGCTTCGGTTGGTTTCTGTCTTGCCATTAACATGTCTAATGCATATGTCAAGTGGAAGGCTGACATGCTAGTGGCAAACAGAATATTATGTGAAGGCGGCAATGTGTTAAAACAATTGAGCGAACAAGCACTAAAGTTTGCTGCTCAGGCCATATGTTGCAGTGTTTAATTTCCCGTAGTGGAGAAACATGGTTGTCAGAGAAAAAGATGATGAATACATTTACTTTGGGCAACTTATTACAATGAAGAATGACTTTCCAGAGGAGGAGAACAGAAGAATTAGGCTTGCATGGAGAGCATATGGGAGGCATTCAGACCTAGGCAAGGGTAACAGGACTGTGTGCTTTCAAATGAAAGACATTTAATCAATGCATGTGGCTGGTGTTGACATATGGAAGTGAGAAATGGGTTTTGATTTGGAAGACAGGAAGGAGGTTAACGGTAGTACAGGTGGTTACAGAATGATTGATAGCTTGAGTAACTACCAGAGAAAGACTGTGTAACTTTCAGTTGGGCAACAGACTCCAGAGAACAACGTAATTTAGAAAAATACAGAACATGGAATGATCCAGGGCAGGTCACTTGGCTACAAGAGGAGATGACAGACACAAGAAGCTGATGATCGAATGGTAATAAAAAGGGATGCACTGGGGAAGGAGCAGTTGGCAGAGGCTCCAAGGGGGCAAATCAGAAATGGCTGAGGCTGGGGATGAACCTTGTCCACACTCAGGAAGGAAGGAGGGAGAATAATCTTCCCAGGCTTAAGTTGGTACAGCTCCAATTTGCTCCCTTATAGCTGACTTGGAGACTCAGAAATTCTGCTTTGAGAAAACCATCATCTGCCAATATCAAGGTCTTGCTGTGGGGACATGAAATAAGCCCTAAATATTGCTTGTAATTTTTCTCTCCTGAAGCAAGATTTTCTGGGTGAAAAATCCACGTATTCACTTTATTCTCTTGGTTCCAAAAGTACATAGGAGAGAGCTCTTAAATGACCTTTATCCAAGTTGTATTTAATCCCATCCTTCCAGAGGTAAAAGGTTAGTGCGTGGACTTGGTGAAGCAACAGACAATTTAGTGTTTAATTCCTGCAATCTCCATTTGTTTTTTGTTACTTGGTTACATGGCCCTGGAAAGATAATCTTTCAAGAAAAGTCATTTTGAGCGCTGATGATTATTAGAAAGAACACATAATGACCAAACCCTACTCAAAATACCATGAATAACTGCACTCTAGAAATACTGTGTTTGCAAAGACATTATATAAATCAGTGCCTCATAATGGTTCATTTAAAGTATGATTAGGGTAATGGATTTAACAGTCAAAGGCAGTGAGAGCCTTGTTCTTTTCTAAACTGAAAGCACTTGATAGACACTTGAAGTGCTGATCTGGCTAACAAGATCTTTCTTTTCTTAAAAACTTCCACTTTTCATGGGTCAAAAAAATTAGAAGTCTCTCTTCAGATGTTTCAAGAAGAAGACATTAAAATAAAGGCTGAATACAAGCAGCTGCTGTCACACTAGTTAGGTGGAAGAAAGAGGACAAAAGGAAAATGGAGAATGGGGATTTTGAAAATCAAAAATTTGAAATTTTCCTCTAAGTCAGAGAGTGACCTGATTCTGCATTTTGCCTGTTTATGCTCTTTTAGTCCCTACATTTTTTTTTTTTTTTTTTGGAAGATTAAGCTTTAGCCAAGGACAGCCTACAAGATGCAGATGGTATTGATTAAATTTTGAGAGGGAGTCTAAATTGATCTAACATAAATTACCCTTGAAACCAAAGAGTAAGAATGAGTGATTAGGGATGGGGCCTGAAATGAAGATAATGAAATTGAGCCACCAGTTAGCCCTCTTATAGAGAAGTCCCTACAGTAGGGAACTAACAGTGCCTCAGTCCCCTCTATCAGAAATTAAACAAAACACTCCCCCTTCTCATCAGTGCTGGGAGGTTCAATTACTGCCTGAAACCTACTTGGAAATCTTCACACAAAAGGCGCTATGGATGTGAAATGAAATGTTAGTATCCAACAGCACACGGGTCTCACTCTCTTTACACCTTTTCAAGTGTCGACCACTTCTGCCGCCAGCCCTAGTCCCTTGACTAATTGTCTCATGTCTAAAAATTGCAGGTAAGTTGACCACAAACACGGAGCCGCCTTCATTGCGGTCCTTCAGAATTACCTAAGTCATATTTCTGTCTGAGCATGTGCTGCACTCTTGCGAGTTTGATGAGTGATACAGAAAGTCAAAGGCCAAAACAATAACCAGTAAAATCATCAGAACATGTATGACTTGAAAATTGGCAAGATGTGCTTCACCAACGACATGGGTGGATCACTGTCGCTGTTAAAGGTGCGTGGACTATGCACATTCAGCGTGAGGAGGGGAAAATAAGAAAGTCTAGTCCCTGCAGATCTGAGGCAGGGGGTTAGCCAGGGGCCTTGACAAAATGGCAAATTTAGATCGGATTCTTTTTTTCAAGGAAGTCTAGAAACATGGATTTTTATGTAAGCTCTCCAACATTTTTAATGTTGTTGACAACTAAAAAATAACATGGTATGTCAAGCAAAGTATGGCTGGAGGCCATATGTGACCTCTAGATCACCAGGGTGCCACTTTTGACTTGAAAAATATTCCATGGCACAATAATGTACTTTTCAGATAAATGTTCATTTTTGGAGCAAAAGATTTCTTTTTTAGTGACTATAGCTGAAATTTCTGCCAGGTATAGAAGTATCCTGATCCAGTTCAAAAACAATAATTTCTGGAGATCAACAATGGGTCAAACACAATCAGCCATACAGAATGTGAGCCCCATCCTCAAAGCGCTCACAGAATAGGAGACAAGATCAGACAGACTCACTAACGCCCACAGCATAAGGAGGAGCAAAACAACAGCCAAAACAGGGCCAGCAACACAGGGCCACAGGTTCCAAGGAGAAAGTAAGCATTGCAGTTGTGGATTCCAAGGAAGGGACTTCAGGAAACCTGTGGCCTGAAATAAACCATAGACTGTGTAGCCTACCAGGCTCTTCCATCCGTGGGATTCTCCAGGCAAGAATTCTGGAGTGGCTTGCCATTCCCTTCTCCAGGAGGTCTTCCCAACTCAGGGAATCGACCCTGGGTCTCCTGCACTAAACAAAGATTCTTTACCATCTGAGTCACCAGGGAAGCCCTGAAATAAACCATGAGAGTGGATGGGGTTTTGACAGATGGAGATGCTAGAGGAGAGCATTTCCAGCAACAGCTTGAGTGAGGGCATGGATGGGTGGGGCTGGGGAGTGGTTAAGGAAGTATGCACAGCCAAGTTTGGCCAGAGCATAGGAGAAGTGGGGGGAACTTGTGGAGACAAAGGTTGAGCACAGTGGTGGGCTCCATATTGTGGAGAGCATTGAATGTTCAGGTGGGGTATATATACCAATAGTGTGGGTAATAAGGAACAAATGAAGGAGACTGGGGGCTTCCCAGGTAGTGCTAGTGGTAAAGAACCTGCCTGCCCATGCAGAAGACATAGAGACATGGGTTAGATCCCTGGGCTGGGAAGATAACCTGCAGGAGGGCATGAAAACCCACGCCAGTATTCTTGCTTGGAGAATCCTCTGGACAGAGGAGCCTGGTGGGCCGTGGCCCACAAGGTTGCAAAGAGTCAGGTATGACTGGAGCAACTTAGCACACACACACTCATGAAGGAGACTGAGGACTTCCCAGGCGGCGCAGTGGTAAAGGATTTGCTTGTCAATGCAGGAGACACAGGAGACGCGGGTTCGATCCCTGAGTAGGAAGGATCTCCTGGAGTAGGAAATGGCAACCCACCCCAGTATTCTTGCCTGGAAATTTTTATAGACAGAGAAGGCTGGCAGGCTACCATTTGTGGGGTCTCAAAGAGTCAGACATGACTAAGCACACATACATAGATATAGAAGGAGATTGAACTGGATAGTCTTATAGCTTGTAAGTTTCTGCTTATCTGAGCCCCTCTACCTGCAGATACTGAAAACTCTTTATCCACTGGCACAACTACATTCAAGTCTTGAGTTAATCCTGCCCAGTTGGGCTATGTGATATGAGCCCATTCCCACCAGTGAGCGAGGTCTAAAATTAGTTGACTTTCTGAACTCTAGCATTCCTGATGTCCTTTGGGTGTTCATCTTCCCCCAAACACAGATTGAGGTGCTCAGTCATCCATGAGATGGCATTTTCTCCCATGTTCCTGATGTGTACCAGGACTAGAATTCAGCTTTGGACACTAATGAGCCTGCCTAAAGTTTTAACCAAATCTCTTTGATGTTTGCTGATTTCCATTTTATGATTGAGTGTGAGAAGAAGGCATTGTGCTCCATTTTACCTCAGTAATTACCTGGAAACCATCTCTAATCTGCGGGGACTATTCCTTACAAAGCAAAAAGCCTTCACCATCTGATTGGCATATCCAAGACTCAGAGATTCCCATCATGGGGCCTTTCTGCTGTCAGTTCAGTCAGTTCACTTGTTCAGTCATGTCCAACTCTTTGTGACTCCATGGACTGCAGCATGCAAGGCTTCCCTGTCCATCACCAACTCCCAGAGCTTTCTCAAACTCATGTCCATCCAGTTGGTGATGCCATCCAACCATCTCATCCTCTGTCGTCCCCTTCTCCTCCTGCCAGCATCAGGGTCTTTTCCAAGGAGCCAGTTCTTTGAATCAGGTGACCAAAGTATTNAACTCATGTCCATCCAGTTGGTGATGCCATCCAACCATCTCATCCTCTGTCGTCCCCTTCTCCTCCTGCCAGCATCAGGGTCTTTTCCAAGGAGCCAGTTCTTTGAATCAGGTGACCAAAGTATTGGAGTTTCAGCTTCAGCGTCAGTCCTTCCAATGAATATTCAAGGCTGATTTTCTTTAGGATTGACTGGTTTGATTCTGCTGTCGGTGGTTGCAATTTGGATGGCTGACTACTTTCTTTGGGGCCTTATACCTTGCATTCACATCTTATCTCTCTCCTGCCAGCTTTTCACATTCCAATTAATTTAAATAAAATCAAACTAAAAATAGTTCCCAGTTGCTCTAGTCACACTGAAAATTCTCAGTAGCCATAGGTGGCTACCAGCTGCCGTATTGGACAGGACCACCAGAAAACCTTCCAGTCATCTCAGAGATTTCTATTGGACAGCCGTGAAGGCGCTGCTTTGTATCACTAACCAAATGGGCTCAGTTCTGAACTATGCCAATGCAATTATAGATGCACACACATTCATGCACAAACACACACTGAGCTTGAATGAGCTTTACTATCATCAGCTCTTATCTGCCTGAATTGGAGTAGGAGAAAAGAAAAAAGAAGGGACTGCTGCTCAAGGCACTAGTATGAACACCCAGAAACAGATATTTGGCTTGAAAAATTAATCAAAATGGAATGTAAACTAATAAAACTAAGAAGAAAATAAAACAGAAAGGAAAGGAATGTAGTGATGTGTGGTATAATACTAGGGCATTAATAAAAAGCCATCAATGTAAATCACAGGAAATGATTACAACCCTAGATAAGTTATAAGCAAGGTCCATTTTTGGAATAGAGTTTCAAATTATATTGTATAATACACAATAAAAGATATTATGGAACTTTTAAAAAAAGGTGCCGTTGAGAGAAACCAAAAATGCCTCCAGCCTGTATATATCTTGTTTGCTCATAAAAATCAAGGATATTGAATTTTTGAACTCTGTACCAATGGAGATTTAATGTGCTTGCACTTGAGAGGATATCATAATGAAGCAACACTTGTTGATATGGGTCCTAGAGTCGTTTTATGCTAACTGGGGACCCCTCGCCCTGACCCAAAATGGAAGAGACCCTGGACGAGAATGCAGATTTCCTGAAGCAGAGATCTAGTGGGTCCTGTTCTCATGCATCTCCAGGGCCTAGTATAGCACCTCTGACACAGTAGATTGTAAACAAACAATTGAGTGAAAGAAGGAAAGAAGGACAAGTGAGTGTTTGAAGACTCTGGGCAGCTGCATATTAATCTGGAAACCTTAACTTTCATGCTAAAACAAAGACCTGTTATCATCCTCAGAATCAAACAGGGGGCTTGCCTAATTTTTCTTTGATTTGAAAGTATAGCTTTTGAAAAACTTATATATTTGCATGATTATAAAAATATAAAGAAACAAACTATTTTATATAGGATGGATAAACCACAAGGTCCTACGGTACAGCACAGGGAACTATATTCAGTACCATGTGATAAGTCATAATGGAAAAGAATATGAAAAAAGAATATATACATGTGTGTGTGTGTGTGTGTGTGTGTATGTATGTATTGGGCTTCCCAGGTAGGGCTAGTGGTAAAGAACCCATCTGCCAATGCAGGAGATGTAAGAGACTTGGGTTCAGTCTCTGGGTTGGGAAGACCCTCTGGAGGAGGGCATGGCAATCCACTCCAGTATTCTTGCCTAGAGAATTCCATGGAAAGAGGTGTCTGGTGAGCTACAGTCCATGGGGTCGCAAAGAGCTGGACACAATTGAAGCAACTTATGCACACATATACATGTATAACTGAGTCACTTTGCTGTGTAGAGGAAATTAACACAATATTGTAAATCAGTTATATACTTCAATAAAAGTTTTAAAAAGTAAATATAAACAGTGAGAAATTCTGCTGCTCCTATACCCCATATTCCTAGTTCCTGTGCTTACCTCTTATTAGCAACTGCTATATTTAGTTTCTTATAAATTTTTCTAGTTATTTTATGTGTATAGTAACAAATTTAAATTCAGGTTCTTGTTTCTCCTTTTTTAAATATCAAAAGCATCTTACCTTACACACTATTCTGCATTTTGCTGGTTTTTATTCAATATGGTCTCAAAGATCTTTCCATGTTGATCTTTTTTTGTACACAGTCAGCTTCTCTCATTTTTTTGCCTGTTTCATAGTATTCTATTTAGTATTATTATCTTTAAATTTTATTAATTAGTTGAAAATCGCATCACAATTTTGTGTCGGTTTCAGCCGTACAATAACGTGAATCAGTCATAATTATATACATATATATCCCTTCCCTCCTGAACCTCCCTCCCCTTCCCCAAATCCCACCCCTCTAGGACATCACAGAGCTCCAGGCTGGGATCCCTGTTAGTTAGCAACCTCCCACTATTTCACACACGAGAGTGTATGTATGCCAATGCTACTTTCTCAGTTCTCCCCACCTTCAATTGCTGTAACCACAAGCACATTCTCTGCTAGGTTCATCAGTACCATTTTTCTAGAGTCCAGATATATATATATATATATATATGACAAAGATGTATATATATATGACAAAGATAAGATACTTGTCTTTCTCTTTCTGACTTACTTCACTCTATATAAGAGGCTCTAGGTTCATTCACCTCACTACAATTGACTCAAATTTGTTCCTTTCTGTGGCCAAGTAATGTTTCATTGTATAAATGTACCACAGCTCCTTTATCTATTCATCTGTCGATGGACAGTGGCTTCCATGTCCTAGCTATTGTAAATATTGCTGCAATGAACATTGGGGTACATGTGTCTTTTAGAATTGTGGTTTTCCCAGGGGATATGCCTAGTACTGGGATTGCTGGGTCATATGGTAGATTTATTCCTAGTTTTTAAAGGAATCTTCATAATGTTTTCCATAATGACCATATCAGTTTACCTTCCCACCAATAGTGCAGGAGGGTTCCCTTTTCTCCACATCCTCTCTAGCATTATTTGTTTGTATTAATAGATTTTTTGATGATGGCCATTCTGACAGATGTGAGGTGACACCTCATTGTAGCTTTGATTTGTATTTCTCAAATAATGAGCAATGTTGAGCATCTTTTCATGTGTTTATTGGTTATCTCTATGTTTTCTTTGGAGAAATGTCTGTTTAGGTCTTCTGCCCATTTTTGGGGTTTGTTTGGTTTTCTGATATTGAGCTGTATGAGCTGCTTATATATTTTGGAGATAACCCTCTGTCAGTTGCCTTGTTTGCAATTATTTTCTCTCATTCTGAAGATTGTCTTTTCATCTTGTTTATAGTTTCCTTTGGTATGCAAGAGCTTTTAAGTTTTATTAGATCCCATTTGTTTATTTTTGTTTTTATTTCCATTAATCTAGGAGGTGGGTCAGAGAATCTTGCTTCTATTGTATTTATATATCATGGTTTATTTAAGCAGTTTACTTGATTTAACAACTTAGGTTCTTTCTTTCTTTTTTTTTTGGTCTTACAAATAATACTGTGATGAATATCCTAAACATATGTCCTTTCATTCATTTGCAAGTCCATTTGTAACATAAATTTCCATAAGTGAAATTGATGAGGCAAAAGATAGATGCATTTGCGAACTTTGATGGATTTTGCTAAATTGCTCTCCATATGGGGTTACACTAACATACACTCCCACAAGCAATGTATGGGAGGGTCTGTTTCCTACAGCCTCATCAATGGGGTATGTTATCAAATCTTTGGATTTTTGCCAACCTGATAGGAGAAAAATGGTATCTCAATGTAGTTCTAATTTGCATATCTTTTATCATGAGTGAAGTCGAGCATATTTCCAAATGTTTAAGAGCTATTCATATTTCATTTTCTGTGAACTGTTGATATCTCTTGCCCAGATTTTCCTATCAGCTTGTTGGGTTTTTATTTCTCTATTTGTAGAAACTTTATCTATTGTAGAAATTAGCTCTTTGTTTATACATGAGTTGCAATTTTTTTTGTAGTTTGTAGATAGCTTTGGACTTAATTTATCTATGTGTGTGTATCTGTCATATAGAAGCTTTTATTTTTGTATATATTAAGATTTATCAATTTTTGTATGGCTTCTGGATTTTGGATTAGTTTTAAAAAAATCTTTCCATACCATGGATTAAAAATTTTCCAGATTCTTTTAGTAATTTTATAGTTTTGTTTCTAACACCAAAATATCTGATCCACTTGGAATTTATCATCACACAGAGTAGGAGGTAAAGACTGAGTTTTATTTTTTTCCAGATGCCTACCTTTTTGTACCAACACCATTTATTAAATATCCTCTTTTACCTTTTCCCTGCTGGTCTGAAGTGCCACTTGTAACATACACCAAATTGAGGAATGCTTATTGTTGGGTGGAATTTCAGGGACGGAGGAGCCTGGTGGGCTGCCATCTGTGGGTTCGCACAGAGTCAGACATGACTGAAGCGACTTAGCAGCAGCAGCAGCATTGTTGGGTGGAGATTCAAGAACACTGGAATATCTTATTTGCTCATTGTGACATCTGTTGGGTTTGACTTATGGGGTAAGGAGGAACTATTCCCAGGTCTCCTAGCCTTGTTATAGATCCCCAGTAGGCCCTCTAATGGCTCCAGGAACACTGAGTAAGGATGGCAGAGTTTTGCTCTCTTGCCATATGAACCCTTAGGATTTCAGATCTCTATACTCAATGCTTCTGGGCTCCAGGCAGAAGCATAGGCTACACCTTCTTAAAGAGATTGCAGGGGCAGTCATTCAGGATGAGAAGAAAGAGGAAGGTATATAACCTTCACAAAAATCACTTCACCTGAGTTTTTGTCTTTACCTGGGAAAGGATGGAGCTGAAGGAGGTTAACTCCAAGGTCCCTTTAAGCACTGACATGCCATGAATCACCAGTGAGTAAGAATGGTCTGATGGGAGCATTTCAGCCGCCATGACAAGGGGGCTGGATCGTATTCCACACCCGGTCACTGGCTCCGCTACATAAACTGTGCCCTCCAGTGAGGTCAGTTCCAGGACTCTGTATAAATCTGAGACCAAGACTGACCACTTGTGAAATGCCTGGAGAATAGGCAAAGGAACATAGAAAGATTTATGATGTAACAAAAGATTTGCAAGACTGAGGGAATGAGAGAAGGCATACTCTCTCTCATTGTGATCTCTAAGCCTCGAATAATCCATCTGCCTGCAAACTTTTGAACCTGTCCTATTGCCCTCCTAGGGCTTATATGCTTTGACATTTTCAAATATAGTATGAGTTCTTCTAGTGTGAAAGTAAAGACTCTTGTTCATTGCAAGGGCAAATTTCAAGATGACATGATCAAAGATGGAAGAAGGAGCAAATGTTGGGAGTAGTTATTTACATCATCCTGGATAAAGAGCCCCATGGGTACCATATCAAAGCTCTGTTTGTGACATTCAAACACCCCAGCCAGCTAGCAGCAGGAGGGTATCAGATGAGCTGGCAAACAGTCTTCTTTTTTATGTAGATCCTAAAAGCATCACATATTTAAATCATAGATCAGAATAACATATCTAAAATGGCTGGAAGGCAAACATATTTGAGTTTAAACGACATGCATTAAAAATACGAATAACCATCTTCCTGTATTAATCATATCAAAATGATTTTGTTTTTCTACCATTTGCAGATGTCTCTCACTAAGCAAAGTAACACATTTCTATTTCAAGGCTATTAACAGTGGAGCAGCTGTACACTACCAGAGAATTTTTAGAAATCATAATGAAATTAAATAGCAGATAGAACAGAAAAAAAAAGAAGATAGAGACTTTAGAGCTATGCTTGGCTGAGGATATTACCATATTAACTATATATTTTAAGTACATGACACATTTCCATAGAGTGATGCTAGATCAATATATTAGAGTTAATTGGAGCCTTGAGGTTTAAAAAAATCCCACATTTAAGAGAGCAAAATACTTGTCTCTGAAGGAGTGAGACAACCTTTTATTTATATATTATGACTCTCTATTGAATGTGAAAAGTTGTTCTGTGGGTGAAACTGCAATTGACTCTCTGTGAAGTTCCTGATAGTGTCACCAATAAACAGCATTTGCTGAATATCCATTGTGTGCCAAATGGCATTCAGAATTCAACCCTGGATATTATTTCTGTTTTATCCATTACTTCTAGTAAGGGGGATGAAGCATTCTTTGTTTTGTTTGGCTTTGTTTTCAGGAGAGAGAATCTTGAGTGTAGTTGTATCTTACCGTCCTGTGTTCTAAAGTGACTCACTGACCACTGAGTTCTTAGACATTTACTCCAGTTTTAGTTGCGCTTATTTTTCTCACCTCTGAGGACACTCTTGAAGGAGTCAAAAAGTGCATCTATGAAGCTATATCATAACATGACTAGGGGAAAATATCTCAGAGGATATGTTTTTATCAAAGAAAGTTTATATTCTTAATTAAATACTGTATGATAATAATGAGGGTATATGCTAGCAAAATAANCACTCTTGAAGGAGTCAAAAAGTGCATCTATGAAGCTATATCATAACATGACTAGGGGAAAATATCTCAGAGGATATGTTTTTATCAAAGAAAGTTTATATTCTTAATTAAATACTGTATGATAATAATGAGGGTATATGCTAGCAAAATAAATAAAAATGAAAATCACATCACTATCACTACAATTTGTATACACATATATATGTGATATCTTAAAGAGTTGAATCTGTGAAACATATATATATACATATAGTTTTCATTTTTATTGATTATATAAATATAAACTCAATTCCACAGTTTCAATTATTTTTAAAATTAGAGTCGTATCAGGCACATAAAATCCAAATGAAATAATAGCAGATTTTGATTTTTTTGCCTTTGGAAAGCACTATTTTATGGAAAAAATAGTTTCTTACTAATCATATGCTAATATCACTATCTTTAGTTTCAGAAAAGAAAGGCAATGAGTTGAACATTCAAATATTATAGATGAATTAAAACAGACAAAAAACAAAAATAAAGGAAAAAAGAATTTAAAAAATCATGTCGGTGGCTATAAGGTTACAGGTTATTTCTGTTTGTAATGAAGAAAGATTTTTAACTCTCTTATCTGCACCACTCAATATGCCAGCAAATTTGGAAAACTCAGCAGTGGCCACAGGACTGGAAAAGGTCAGTTTTCATTCCAATTCCAAAGAAAGGCAATGCCAAAGAATGCTCAAACTACCGCACAATTGCACTCATCTCACACGCTAGTAAAGTAATGCTCAAAATTCTCCAAGCCAGGCTTCAGCAATATGTGAACCGTGAACTCCCTGATGTTCAAGCTGGTTTTAGAACAGGCAGAGGAACCAGAGATCAAACTGCCAACATCCGCTGGATCATGGAAAAAGCAAGAGAGTTCCAGAAAAACATCTATTTCTGCTTTATTGACTATGCCAAAGCCTTTGACTGTGTGGATCACAATAAACTGTGGAAAATTCTGAAAGAGATGGGAATACCAGACCACCTAACCTGCCTCTTGAGAAATCTGTATGCAGGTCAGGAAGCAACAGTTAGAACTGCACATGGAACAACAGACTGGTTCCAAATAGGAAAAGGAGTACGTCAAGGCTGTATATTGTCTCCCTGCTTATTTAACTTATATGCAGAGTACATCATGAGAAACGCTGGACTGGAAGAAACACAAGCTGGAATCAAGATTGCCGGGAGAAATATCAATAACCTCAGATATGCTGATGACACCACCCTTATGGCAGAAAGTGAGGAGGAGCTAAAAAGCCTCTTGATGAAAGTGAAGGAGGAGAGCGAAAAAGTTGGCTTAAAGCTCAACATTCAGAAAACGAAGATCATGGCATCCGGTCCCATCACTTCATGGGAAATAGATGGGGAAACAGTGGAAACAGTGTTAGACTTTATTTTTTGGGGCTCCAAAATCACTGCAGATGGTGACTGCAGCCATGAAATTAAAAGATGCTTACTCCTTGGAAGAAAAGTTATGACCAACCTGGATAGTATATTCAAAAGCAGAGACATTACTTTGCCGACTAAGGTCCGCCTAGTCAAGGCTATGGTTTTTCCTGTGGTCATGTATGGATGTGAAAGTTGGACTGTGAAGAAGGCTGAGCGCCGAAGAATCAATGCTTTTGAACTGTGGTGTTGGAGAAGATTCTTGAGAGTCCCTTGGACTGCAAGGAGATCCAACCAGCCCATTCTGAAGGAGATCAACCCTGGGATTTCTTTGGAAGGGCTGATGCTAAAGCTGAAACTCCAGTACTTTGGTCATCTCACGTGAAGAGTTGACTCATTGGAAAAGACTCTGATGGTGGGAGGGATTGGGGGCAGGAGGAGAAGGGGACGACCGAGGATGAGATGGCTGGGTGGCATCACGGACTCGATGGACGTGAGTCTGAGTGAACTCCAGGAGATGGTGATGGATAGGGAGGCCTGGCTTGCTGCGATTCATGGGGTCGCAAAGAGTCGGACACGACTGAGCGACTGAACTGAACTGAACTGAACTATCTGCACCACCTGTATGTGCCACCATTTTGTTCTTACAAAGCACAGCTGAAAGCCTGTTCAAAAGTGTTATGACATGTCATAGAATAATTTGTTATTGTTGGGTTGCTTATGAAAGTGACTTGGACTCCTATGGCAGGGATTTTATTTAAAAAAATTAGTCTTCTGTTTCACATACTTGAACTCATCTTAAAATGAACTACTGATTTGCTTCTCTTATGACTATACAACGTATTTTAAATATAACTAAAAATATCTCACTGGTGTTGTACACACTAATTTTACCCAAAGCAAAAATAAGGCGTGTGTAGTGGAATAGTGTGACCAAGCACACTGTTGGTGAGCTTCCTGGCTTTTGTGAAGTTTTGATGAAGCCAACCCATAAAGTAGACACTAATCAAAGGATCCAGTCAATAGCCTCTTTCTCTGGTAGGAGTAGAAGAGAACACATCTAATACATTACATGTAAGTTTGTCCCCATTCATAAATTATCCAAATTGAAAGCTAAGTACATAATTAATGGACTTCGCTGGTGTCTCAGTGGTAAAGAAACTGCCTGCAATGCAGGACACTTGGGTTCGATCTCTGGGTTGGTAAGATCCCCTGGAGAAGGAAGTGGCTCTCCAGTATTCTTGCCTTGGAAATCCCATGGACAGAGGAGCCTGGCAGGGCTACAGTCCATGGGGTTGCACAGAGTTGGACATGACTGGATGACTAAACAACAACGTAACTAACACGCTAGTAGACTGCATCCTTTGTATTTAGGAGGTGCTGGTGTTGAGGACAGGGCCAGTAGGAAGTCATGTGAAGCCACCATTTCAGTGTGGGCCCTCCAAGGAAATCAAAACAGGACAGTGTGTTTCAATGGATTCCAGATTTGCAAAAGTGTTTTAATTCTCCCAGACATGGTTTTATATTTAGATAAAAAACCTCAGGTTCCAGTCTTCTTTTCCTGCCTAGTTCCAGAAAACTTCTAAAGAAGAAAAGCAAGAGAGGGTTCCAATTATCTCCAGAGCTCTCAGGGAGCCTTTTTAAAGGCAAAATATAATTTGTTTTCCAGCAAAGCACCTCCAACACACAGTCTGTAAGAGAACTTAGATGACGTGTGGTGGGTTCTTTTTGCCTATCAGAAATATTCTCTCTTCCTTTTTTCCCCACAGAGTCAACACACAATATTAAGCAACCTGTCTGCAGTATCTAATTAACAAACTGACTGCAGAAGATCACTTACAATGTAAAATATTAAATCATCCAAAAAAAAAAACTAATATTCTCCACACCTCATAAATTAAAATAAGCAAGAGACTGAAATGAAATAAAACCCTGATGCATATCATGCTAGACCTTTGCCCCCCAAAGAGGTTCTACTCCTTGAAGCATTTAACCATTTCAAAGGAAAAAAAAAACACACAGAGACACAAGTACACCAAGCAATTTTAAAATGCTTTCTACTCCTGGTCTATACTTCATCATAGAAAGTCCAACTTGAGACCTCAGTCTGTATTTCTCTTGATCTTATGCTTCACAAATCATTTTAAGTCCAGATATGGAACTCATCAGTTATGTGTCTTTTCATTATAATTGCAACGCAGTCTTAGAGCTCAGTTCTGTTCCCATTGGCTCAATGGTCATCATTTATCTGCTTTGTATATTTAGGGCATTATTTAACAGAAGCAGTGATCTGTTTGAAGAATGCAAGGGCTGTTTGATATTAACACAGAGAATGATTAATCAAAGCACCCTTGGTCCTAAAGCATCAAGAGAGAGCTGAGGTCATTAGCAGGGCAAAACTGAGAAGCAAGCTTTGACTAAGAAAATGAGACAAGCCAATACTTTGAGGATTTTAAAAAATAAATAAATAAGGGGGTTAGGTTTGTTCATTTCCAGAGCTTTCACTTTAAAGTATCACTGTGTTAGGAGATCTGAAGTAACGTTATATTATTTCTAATGCTAGAAATAATTTCTTTTACAGTAAAATATGAAACTATTTGCATCTAGGTAATAGCTTGAACCCTCCAGTGTCTGCAGCAATAATTATTTCTAATTCTGGAATATTTAGATTATTTCATGTTTTAAATGAGAAATAGCAACAGATGCAGAACCAGGCTTTGGATAGGAGAGAGAGCTGGACTAATTAAAACTGTTACCCAATTGAGACTTCTTTGGCGCTCCAAGGTAAGGGTTCCTCTGCCAAAGAAACAGAGGTTTAATGTAATTAGCCAGACATTAATCCAAATTAGCTCAATTTTCTACATTGTTTTGGCAGTCAAATCCATGAAGCATTTACCCCCATCATGTATCAGGGAAAGTGGGACTGAACACCCCAGAACAATAAGAAAAGCAATTAACATCTTAAATTTGGGTTTTCCTCGAAGCAAATCCTGAGACAAGGTGTATTAGTTTTCTACTGCTTCTATGACAAATTACCACAAACTTAATTGTTTAAACAACAATAATTTATTATCTTATAGTTTCATAGATCACAAGTTCTATATGGATTTCTCTGGGCAGACCAAAGCACCATGAGGGTGCATTCCTTTGTGGAGATTTTAGGGAGAATCCATTTCCTTTCCTTTCCTTTTCCAACTTCTACAAGCCATCTGAATTCCTTGGCTCATGACCCCCTCCTGAAGCTTTAAATCTTGCAAGATCAAGCTAAGTCCTCCTCACAGTGCCATCTATTTCTTCCAATTGCCTCTTATGCTTTTAAGGACACTTGTGATTAAATTGAACCCACCTGGCTAATCCAGGCTATTCTCCCTACAACGTGATCAGCTAATTAACGATCTTCATTTCACTTCCTTAGTTCCTGCTTGCCTTGTAATCGAACATGTTCACAGGTTATAAGGATTAGGAGGTAGACATTTGGGGAGCAGCACGGAGTGGGGTGCCATTGCCTTCTCCGTTATTCTGCCTACTACACAGCAATTTGGATATAAGCATTTTGTTTGGGTATTATGAGGGAGGAAGGGAGACACAGAAGGGAGAGAAGCAAATAGAAGGAATTTCTGAGCAAGTTACTATTGTGGGCAATTGAGGCTCAATCTACTGGGGACTCTTTAGAGAGTAGGTAGAACATGCCTTGGGATTATATCAGTGAATGATGAGAAAGCTAAAGCATGTATTCACCTACTTCCACTGTTTATTGCTTGAGGGTTATTCCAGGGATATTATCCTCTTGTTGTATGTATCTTTCTCCAGAGAGTTAGAAAAGATAGCTGCAGGTAGTTCTAATTTACAGTTCTCACAGTACTCAGCCCCAGNGTGAATGATGAGAAAGCTAAAGCATGTATTCACCTACTTCCACTGTTTATTGCTTGAGGGTTATTCCAGGGATATTATCCTCTTGTTGTATGTATCTTTCTCCAGAGAGTTAGAAAAGATAGCTGCAGGTAGTTCTAATTTACAGTTCTCACAGTACTCAGCCCCAGGAGACAGTATCCAAATATTTAAGTTCATTGGATACTCCTGCACAACTTGGGTCAGGTGGCTCACCTTGAACCAATCTGCGAAGTTCAGGAGGGATAAAATGCTATGATTGGCTATCCCTGAGTGAGGCACCATCAAGGATAGGATTGCCAGTTCCACCAGAATTGCTGTGGCCGAAGGAGAAGTACTGCGTTAAAAAGAGGGGTCTTGTGCAGAAAAAAAATTAGTTGATAGTTTCTGGAAGAATGAAGAGAATCTTACAGGGTTCAGAGAGGCGAAGATCAAAGGATAGGCATCAGGACTGACCCTCTAGCATCCAGAGGTCCCAGTTCATGACTCCATGTCTACAGAGACAAGGAGCATGGTTGCTGGGAAAGAAGAAAGAAAAACTAACACACCACAACACTCCAGGGCTGAGAGTTTCTGCAGCCCGAAAAGCAGGTTGTAAACTTGATGTGCAGCTATAGAGCTGAATCCTAGGAGTTTACAGAGAGAGGCTGCCCCAAACGGTGGTGGTAGAAAAGAAAGACGTTGTAAAAAGTTACAAAGATTCATGGACAAGGGAAAGGAGAATCACAAAAAGAGATGAATAGGTACAGAAATGAAGAGAGTTGAAAACCATGGAAATTTACAGCAAATGGGTTTGGAACAATTGTGTATCTTTTAAGGGAGTAGAGCATGAAATTTAGACAGGTGAAATGACTGTTTAGAAGTAAATTAGATAATTGGGCCCACATTTGCTAGGTCTCTTATCTATATAAATCTATCCTTTCTTTCTATCTAACCTACTGTCTACCTTCTAGGGTTAGGATTTGTCTCTGAAAGATAATGCATCTAAAAAAAATGGACTCCTAAGTGCTCTGAAAAAACCTTTTATTTTAAAAACACTTTTTGAAAATTTAAATTAATTGGAGGATAACTGTTTTACAGTATTGTGTTGGTTTCTGCCATATATCAACATGAATTAGACCAGGTATAGGAGATCCAACCAGTCCATTCTGAAGGAGATCAGCCCTGGGATTTCTTTGGAAGGAATGATGCTAAAGCTGAAACTCCAGTACTTTGGCCCCCTCATGCGAAGAGTTGACTCATTGGAAAAGACTCTGATGCTGGGAGGGATTGGGGGCGGGAGGAGAAGGGGACGACCGAGGATGAGATGGCTGGATGGCATCACGGACTCGATGGACGTAAGTCTGAGTGAACTCCGGGAGATGGTGATGGATAGGGAGGCCTGGCGTGCTGCAATTCATGGGGTCGCAAAGAGTCGGACACGACTGAGTGACTGGACTGAACTGAAAACATGTCTCACCCTTCCACTCCCCACCCCTCTGCCCCCTCCACTAGGTTGTCACAGATCACTGGATTTGAGCTCCCATTGTCCTACAGCACGTTTTCACTGGCTATCTAATTTTACATATGATAATACATAGGTTTCAGTGCTACTCTCTTAATTCACCCCACCCTTTCCTTCCCTGGCCTGTGTCCACAAATCTGTTCTCTCTGTGTCTCCATTGCTGCCCTGCACACAGGTTCATCACTACCATCTTTCTAGATTCCATATATATGTGTTAATATGCAATATTTTGTTTTTCTTTAAAGGTTGTAAAGGGACAATTTTAGTATCTAACACACTTAAAAGATTCCTAAACATCTTCTTTTTATCCTCAAAGTGTCACACTGTCTCAATGTGTCTCTGCCACTTCCCTCTGCCACCTACCCACCAATTTCCATCCCTTACTGGTCCCCTGACTCAGGCCTCCTCTTGTTTTCCCATTTTTCCGATTTTTTTTTTTTTCTCTTAAGGGCAGCCCCTTACCTTCAATTAGCTCAGTCAAGCCAGCAGCCAATCAGCAGCATAACGCATCCTCTAAGGAAGGCAGGGGAAAAAGGCTCTGGATTCTGCACTTGACTCTTCTTGGCTCTGTTTCTCCTGCATCATCTTATTTAATTTTGACAATAGATTTAGGAGGTAGGACTGATGACCATCATTAGATAGATGGGAAAACTGAGATTTATACTAAGATCTGTCTGATCCTCAAGTTGATGCTCATGAATACTACACTACCATATATCAATGCTTCTCAGATTTTGGCATGAATTAAGCCACCTGGGGATATTAGTTAACTGTAAGGATCCTAAGGCTTTACCCCAAGAGATTGTAACTTAGTAATTTTGCAATGAAGGTCGGGAATCTGCTTGTTTAACAAGCGCTCAGGTGAATCTAATGCAGGTGATTCTAATACAAGTCAGACCCAGAACATACTTTGAGAAACACTGCTAATAAATCCTTCACTGGGAAGGATTGCTTGGGAAGTAATGTAAGACAGAGCCGTCATATACATACATGAGTGTATATTAAAAAAAAAAAAATCATGTGCTACTTCCCACAGATGTATGGATTTTTTGTTTGAATCCTACCTGACTGTTTGTGGTCTCTCTTGGTTCTGTGAACAGTACACTAATATTACATAATCATTTAAAACCTTGCACAATGTAAGAAAAGGATTCAGTCTTTTTGTTATGATTCAGAAATAATGTGCAGACATACCCCATGGTGTTTCAGTTTTAGAAACCAGTCTAAAAAGGCATTTGCGGTCCCTGACAATGCCTTTAATTAAGAGTGCTGCTTCTCTAGTGAAAGCTTTGGGGGAAGGAAAAAGAGAAGGAAAGAAAGTTCCACTAAATGACAACCCTCAGAGGTTAATAGCACTGAAGAGTTTTGTCTCTAGATTGATATTTCTTTGTGGAAATTCTACATGTTTTGAAAGTAGAGTAGGGTCACCCTCCCTCAAAAGCAGAGTGTGCTGATTCAGTGGCTTCTGAGAAGCAGCTGAAGTGCCTGGGAACAGGAAGATGCCCCACCATGGCAGAGGTGCGGATTGCTGGAGTAATGAGGCTCTAAAAAAAATGTCTCCCTATTCCAGTTTTGTCTTTTCTGGGCTTTGGGTGGGAGACAATTAGGGCTGCCCACAGGGTCACCTTCCTTTACACCTGAGAGCAGTTCTGCTGGGAGCAGTTCTTTCTGCTTTCTCTCCAGTCTTTAGAGAATCTCCCCTCATCTCCAAGATGCTGACGCTAGTGGAATGTGGTGGGGAGACTTTGATGCCAGACGTGTGGAATCCTGGCCATGCCCTTTACTTACCACGTGACTCAGGCAGGCAGATTTCCATTCGTCCTCTCTAAGCCGAGATGATCAGTCAGTATTTCAGTGTAGGGTGTCCAACATATAGCAAATGGCTCCATGAATGTTAGCTCTCATCAGTTTTTATTTATAACACTGAACATTTACTCTAGTCATTAAATGCCACGAAACAGCCAAGTGTGCACTTTTCATCTTACTTGGCCCAACAGCGAGTTCATCAGACATGGCGCTACCCTGGGAAATGACATTCTCAGTAAGCTCAGTTCAGTCACACAGTCATGTACGACTCTTTGTGACCCCATGGACTGCAGCACGCCAGGCATCCCTGTCCATCACCAACTCCCGGAGTTTAGCCAAACTCCTTTGAGTCGCTGATGCTGTCCAACCATCTCATCCTCTGTCATCCCCTTCTCCTCCCTCCTTCAGTCTTTCCCAGCATCAGGGTCTTTTCCAATGAGTCAGTTCTTCATATCAAGTGGCCAAAGTATTAGAGTTTCAGCTTCAACATCAGTCCTTCCAATGAACACCCAGGACTGATTTCCTTTAGGATAGACTGGTTGGATCTCCTTGCAGTCCAAGGAACTCTCAAGAGTCTTCTCCAGAACCTCAGTTCAAAACATCAATTCTTTGGCACTCAGCTTTCTTTATAGTTCAACTCCCACATCCATACATGACTTCTGGAAAAATCAAAGCTTTGACTAGATGAACCTTTGTTGGCAAAGTAATGTCTCTGCTTTCAAATATGCTGTCTAGGTTGGTCAAAACTTTCCTTCCAAGGAGTAAACGTCTTTTAATATCATGGCTGCAATCACCATCTGCAGTGATTTTGGAGCTCCCCAAAAATAAAGTCAGCCATTGTTTCCACTGTTTCCCCATCTATTTGCCATGAAGTAATGGGACCAGATGCCATGATTTTAGTTTTCTGAATGTTGAGCTTTAAGCCAACATTTTCACTCTCCTCTTTCACTTTCATCAAGAGGCTCTTTAGTTCCTCTTCACTTTCTGCCATGAGGGTGGTGTCATCTGCATATCTGAAGTTATTGATATTCCTCCTGGCAATCTTGATTCCAGCTTCTGCTTCATCCAGACCAGCGTTTCTCATGATGTACTCTGCATATAAGTTAAATAAGTAGGGTGACAATATACAGCCTTGATGTACTCCTTTCCCTATTTGGAACCAGTCTGTTGTTCCATGTGCAGTTTTAACTGTTGCTTCCTGACCTGCATACAGATTTCTCAAGAGGCAGGTCAGTTGGTCTGGGATTCCCATCTCTTTCAGAATTTTCCACAGTTTACTGTGATCCACACAGCCAAAGGCTTTGGCATAGTCAATAAACCAGAAATAGATGTTTTTCTGGAACTCTCTTGCTTTATTGATGATCCAACAGATGTTGACAATTTGACTTCTGGTTCCTCTGCCTTTTCTAGAACCAGCTTGAACATCTGGAAATTCACAGTTCACGTATTGTTGAAGCCTGGCTTGGAGAATTTTGAGCATTACTTTACTAGCGTGTGAGATGAGTGCAATTGTGCAGTAGTTTGAGCACTCTTTGGGATTGCCTTTCTTTGGGATTGGAATGAAAACTGACCTTTTCCAGTCCTATGGCCGCTGCTGAGTTTTCCCAATTTGCTGGCATAGTGAGTGCAGCACTTTCACAGCATCATCTTTTAGGATTCAAAATAGCTCAACTGGAATTCCATCACCTCCACTAGCTTTGTTTCTAGTGATGCTCCTAAGGCCCACTTGACTTCACATTCTAGGATGTTTGGCTCTAGGTTACTGATAACATCATCTTGATTATCTGGGTCATGAAGATCTTTTTGTATAGTTTTTGTGTATTCTTGCCACCTCTTCTTAATATCTTCTGCTTCTGTTAGGTACATACCATTTCTGTCCTTTATCGAGCCCATCTTTGCATGAAATGTTCCCTTGGTATCTCTAATTTTCTTGAAGAGATCTCTAGTCTTTCCCATTCTATTGTTTTCCTCTATTTCTTTCCACTGATCACTGAGGAAGGCTTTCTTATCTCTCCTTGCTATTCTCTGGAACTCTGCATTCAAATGGGTATATCTTTCCTTTTCTCCTTTGCTTTTCACTTCTCTTCTTTTCACAGCTATTTGTAAGGCCTCCTCAGACAGCCATTTGGCTTTTTTGCATTCCTTTTTCTTGAGGATGGTCTTGATCCCTGTCTCCTGTACAGTGTCATGAACCTCCATCCATAGCTCATCAGGCACTCTATCAGGTCTAATCCCTTAAGTCTATTTCTCACTTCCACTGTATAATCATAAGGGATTTGATTTAGGTCATACCTGAATGGTCTAGTGATTTTCCCTATATTCTTCAATTTAAGTCTGAATTTGGCAATAAGGAGTTCATGATCTGAGCCACAGTCAGCTCCCAGTCTTGTTTTTGCTAACTGTATAGAGCTTCTCCATCTTTGGCTACAAATAATATAATCAATCTGATTTCGGTATCAACCATCTGATGATGTTCATGTGTAGAGTCTTCTCTTTTGTTGGAAGAGAGTGTTTGATATGGCCAGTGTGTTCTCTTGGCAAAACTCTATTAGCCTTTGCCCTGCTTCATTCTGTACTCCAAGGCCAGATTTGCCTGTTACTTCAGGTGTTTCTTGACTTCCTACTTTTGCATTCCAGTCTCCTATAATGAAAAGGACATCTTTTTTAGGTGTTAGTTCTAGAAGGTCTTATAGGTCTTTATAGGATCATTCAGCTTCAGCTTCTTCAGCATTATTAGCTGGGGCGTAGACGTGGGTTACTGTGATATTGAATGGTTTGCCTTGGAAATGAACAGATATCACTCTGACGTTTTGAGATTGCATCCAAGTACTGCATTTTGGACTCTTTTGTTGACTACGATGGCTACTCCATTTCTTCTTAGGAATCTTGACCACAGTAGTAGATATAATGGTCATCTGAGTTAAATTCACCCGTTTCAGTCCATTTTAGTTCACTGATTCCTAAAATGTCGATGTTCACTCTTGCCATCTCCTGTTTGACCACTTCCAATTTGCCTTGATTCATGGACCTGACATTCCAGGTTCCTATGCAATATTGCTCTTTACAGCA
Organism: Oreotragus oreotragus; assembly: GCA_006410675.1. Lineage (NCBI taxonomy): Eukaryota > Metazoa > Chordata > Mammalia > Artiodactyla > Bovidae > Oreotragus > Oreotragus oreotragus. The sequence goes on along the minus strand of SJYX01006685.1, from coordinate 59,503 downwards.
TTGGACCTTGCTTCTATCACCAGTCACATCCACAGCTGTGTGTTGTTTTTGCTTCGGCTCCATCCCTTCATTCTTTCTGGAGTTATTTCTCCACTGATCTCCAGGAGCATATTGGGTACCTACCGACCCGGGGAGTTCATCTTTCAGTGTCCTATCTTTTTGCCTTTTCATACTGTTCATGGGGTTCTCATGACTTTTTCTAGAAGTCATGTATGGATGTGAGAGTTGAACTATAAAGAAAGCTGAGTGCCAAAGAATTGATGGCAATAATACTGAAGTGGTTTGCCATTCCCTTCTCCAGTGGACCACATTCTGCATTCAAATGGATATATCTTTCCTTTTCTCCTTTGCCTTTCATGTCTCTTCTATTCATAGCCTCCTCAGACAACCATTTTGGCTTTTTGCATTTATTTTCCTTGGGGATGGTCTTGATCCCTGCCTCCTGTACAGTGTCATGAACCTCAGTCCATAGTTCTTCAGGCACCCTGTCTATCTGATCTAATCCCTTGAATCTATTTGTCACTTCCACTGTATAATTGTAAGGGATTTGATTTAGGTCATACCTGAATGGTCTAGTGGTTTTCCCTACTTTCTTCAATTTAAGTCTGAATTTGGCAATAAGGAGTTCATGATCTAGAATGACATTCTGGGGAGGAAAATAAGACATTGAATTCTGAGCACATTTGGATAATTCTTATATCTTAGATATGACACTTTGATAAGGTAATTCTTCTGCCAACTGATAAGGAAACAGTTAGAGAACTTGGCAAAAAGTCAAGACCTGCATGCACCATATTAGAAATTGGAATACGATTCTGCTTTACTTCCCAATCCACATTCCACTCACTGCCATGTGGTTTCAGCACAGATGATTTATCTTTTGTCGATTTTTAACCACCTTCTCACTGAAGGGCCTGATTGCATTCTTCATGCTGTGTGTGCAAGCAATTTCTAACTGGCAGGAAACTTGGATGATTATGATTTATTTCATGTTTGGGAAATGTAGAGGAGAGGAGAAACTTTTTATTCATGGGATTATTTTGTGTGTGACACCTCGAATAAACAAATCAGACTGGGGAAGAGCAAAGGGCTTAAAACATGTATCAGTTATATTTGCTCATACCTCAGGAAGCCATTAGTAGAAAACTATAAATAAAGTGCTTGATTCTGAAAAGTACCCATCTCTGAACAGGAGACCATACTATGTAAACATGGCCAAATGTCACAGAATAGATGGAAATGAGCTCTAATATATGTCATGGTTTATGGCTAGATCTGGCGGAGAAAACTCTCACTGAATTGCTAAACCAATAAAAGAAAATATTTATTCAGTTTTCTTAATGTAAGCTTTATAATTGTTTCTGTGGCATGGATAACTTTTCATATCTAAACAAAATCAGAGGAGAAGCTGACTTCAATATCCATCACAAATGTGGATGTACAATGAAACCTAAAAATAATGGAAAGATTTTTAACCATACTATTGGTTCAACCTTTTTCCGCATCCAGTGCTTTCTAAGGAAGCTGAGGATTTCTTCTTTCTGCTCCCCATCATCCTCTAGTGATAACATAGAGACCAAAAGTAAGGCGGTAAAAAGGCAGTGAGAAGAGAGTAGGAAGAATAGAATCTAACTAGACCAAACGCACCAACTAGACTGAAGTGTAGGAATGAAAACACTTCCATTCACAAAGTCTTTGTGTTTTTATTTTTCTGCTGTCAACTACTATCACTGCAACGAAGAATTTAGCAAAGAGGATCAGAATATAGTAGCCAAATCTATAATTATTTAAACAAATACTAGTCATGAAAACAGAAGCTCATTTTGGGGAAGACTTGGTAAAGGTCAGCTGGACCCATTGGAAGATGCGTTAATTCTTTCCAGGCACCAGAGCAGAGTTAATTAAATGTCACCCTAACGGGTCACCCAGAGCCTTACCAGGCTCACACCCAGCTCCACATCCCAGACGTACGACAAACATCCCTTGATTAGTTAAAATAAATCATTTTAATTTTATATAGATTTTTCTACTTCAATAATAAACTCCTTTTTGGCATTGTTGTTTGTGCAGATAGTGACCCTCTTCAGAGACGGAGACCCCAAAGGTCATAGGTCTCCCCAGTGCCTGTCAGAGTCCCAGAGTAACTCACAGTCAAAAGGACATATTTTGAAGAGGCTATTCATTCTGCACAAATCTCGAGTGCTTTTGGTTTCAGCAATTTTCTGTTTAAAAATAAAATATCTTGACATCTAAATAGGCAATGGTACATTTTAAGTTTTATCTGAATTCCTTCTCCTTCATTGTGGATGGATTGCAGATTTTCTCAGCTTTTTTTTTTTTTTTTTTTAGAGAAGCAGTTCTCAATCTGGACTTTATAGATTGGCCTGAGGGATCTGTGAGCATCTACAACTGTGTGTGCACTTAGGTACCATTTTTTTCCCCTGAGAAGTGGATCCGATAACTTTATCAGATTCTTAGAGAGATCTGGGAACAAAGTATGATTAAGGGAGCTGTCTTCCCAGTCTCTAATTCTTATCTGCTATCCAGAAGCCCACTTACTGTCATGATCCTTAATCCCTTGGCAAAGAACCTTCTATAACCTTCTTTGGTTCTTATAGATCAGTACAGGTCTTTTCTGGATTCCTGATCACCATTCAGAAAAATACATATAAATTATAGGCTAAAAGATCTGCAGAATCTTGCAAGCTTCAGAAAGCTACAAATTAAAATGTTTGACTCTTGGGTTCTGTCCCCATTTCTGATTAAGATGTCTGTGTCATATGTTAAAAAAAAAAAGATATAAAGCTGCAGGTTTACATCAACCCAGCCACATTTTCACTTTCATGCATTGGAGAAGGAAATGGCAAACCACTCCAGTGTTCTTGCCTGGAGAATCCCAGGGACAGGATAGCCTGGTGGGCTGCCATCTATGGGGTCGCACAGAGTCGGACCAGACTGAAGCAACTTAGCAGCAGCAGCAGCAGCCACATTCCCTGGTACAAACAAAACTTGCGTTGAAGTCAAAGGCTCTTCTTAATGCACTTTTAAAACAATCTTACAGAGAATAAAGCACTGACTGAAGTCCTTCTCTTTCTCCATAAAGCCTCTAGGAGCCTCACTATTGCCTGGGAGGACAGCCCAAATGCCCTCTCCTTCCCTGGACATTGCGGGTGGCAGCCAACCCCTCGAGAAATTCCTTCCTCATCCTGCAGGTGTCAGTAGAGGCTCATACATCTTTCTTCCCTCCCCGCCCCCTCCCTGTCCATTCATAAAGTGGCGGGTGATTTGTGATGGCCTCACTGTGACTGTAGAGGGAAACAGCCATCTTTGCTTGTCTCCATCCTAGATTTGTTTTTCTAATTTCTTTTTACTTGAAGGTTTACCAGCTGCTTTATTACCAGAGTGCTGCTTCCTTGCAGTCTCTTTTCTTCTTCCTCTCCCCCTCTGTTCCCCTCCTTTTTGTTCCTAGAGACAATCAGTGTCTCTGGTCCCAGCTGCCACTGCTGATTTTTCATTACAGTTTAATTTAAAACTGGGATTGGAATGGAAATGTCTTTTTGCCATTTGGGGTTTGCGAGGCCTGTGGTTTTATTGCCAAAGGCACAAATGTTACTTACTACTGTTTTTCCAGAGTTTGCAGGGGAGGGTAAGGGGGAGGCTGGGAGGGAAAGACAGACAGACAGACTGAGCAGAGTGGGAGGGAAACGAGAGAAAATCCCTCTCAGGGGCAACATCATTCTGCATATTACTTTGTTTGATGTTTTGAAGAATATGAGTTGGGTCAGGAGGCAGGGAAAATAGTGTCTCCTCTCCTTAAATGAATGTTTATGTGGGTCAAATATCTGTCAACATCACACACAGGATTTGGGACTTTACAGAAAGCAAAAAAAAAAATTTTTTTTAGAGAAGCAGTTCTCAATCTGGACTTTATAGATTGGCCTGAGGGATCTGTGAGCATCTACAACTGTGTGTGCACTTAGGTACCATTTTTTTCCCCTGAGAAGTGGATCCGATAACTTTATCAGATTCTTAGAGAGATCTGGGAACAAAGTATGATTAAGGGAGCTGTCTTCCCAGTCTCTAATTCTTATCTGCTATCCAGAAGCCCACTTACTGTCATGATCCTTAATCCCTTGGCAAAGAACCTTCTATAACCTTCTTTGGTTCTTATAGATCAGTACAGGTCTTTTCTGGATTCCTGATCACCATTCAGAAAAATACATATAAATTATAGGCTAAAAGATCTGCAGAATCTTGCAAGCTTCAGAAAGCTACAAATTAAAATGTTTGACTCTTGGGTTCTGTCCCTATTTCTGATTAAGATGTCTGTGTCATATGTTAAAAAAAAAAAGATATAAAGCTGCAGGTTTACATCAACCCAGCCACATTTTCACTTTCATGCATTGGAGAAGGAAATGGCAAACCACTCCAGTGTTCTTGCCTGGAGAATCCCAGGGACAGGATAGCCTGGTGGGCTGCCATCTATGGGGTCGCACAGAGTCGGACCAGACTGAAGCAACTTAGCAGCAGNTTTTCACTTTCATGCATTGGAGAAGGAAATGGCAAACCACTCCAGTGTTCTTGCCTGGAGAATCCCAGGGACAGGATAGCCTGGTGGGCTGCCATCTATGGGGTCGCACAGAGTCGGACCAGACTGAAGCAACTTAGCAGCAGCAGCAGCAGCCACATTCCCTGGTACAAACAAAACTTGCGTTGAAGTCAAAGGCTCTTCTTAATGCACTTTTAAAACAATCTTACAGAGAATAAAGCACTGACTGAAGTCCTTCTCTTTCTCCATAAAGCCTCTAGGAGCCTCACTATTGCCTGGGAGGACAGCCCAAATGCCCTCTCCTTCCCTGGACATTGCGGGTGGCAGCCAACCCCTCGAGAAATTCCTTCCTCATCCTGCAGGTGTCAGTAGAGGCTCATACATCTTTCTTCCCTCCCCGCCCCCTCCCTGTCCATTCATAAAGTGGCGGGTGATTTGTGATGGCCTCACTGTGACTGTAGAGGGAAACAGCCATCTTTGCTTGTCTCCATCCTAGATTTGTTTTTCTAATTTCTTTTTACTTGAAGGTTTACCAGCTGCTTTATTACCAGAGTGCTGCTTCCTTGCAGTCTCTTTTCTTCTTCCTCTCCCCCTCTGTTCCCCTCCTTTTTGTTCCTAGAGACAATCAGTGTCTCTGGTCCCAGCTGCCACTGCTGATTTTTCATTACAGTTTAATTTAAAACTGGGATTGGAATGGAAATGTCTTTTTGCCATTTGGGGTTTGCGAGGCCTGTGGTTTTATTGCCAAAGGCACAAATGTTACTTACTACTGTTTTTCCAGAGTTTGCAGGGGAGGGTAAGGGGGAGGCTGGGAGGGAAAGACAGACAGACAGACTGAGCAGAGTGGGAGGGAAACGAGAGAAAATCCCTCTCAGGGGCAACATCATTCTGCATATTACTTTGTTTGATGTTTTGAAGAATATGAGTTGGGTCAGGAGGCAGGGAAAATAGTGTCTCCTCTCCTTAAATGAATGTTTATGTGGGTCAAATATCTGTCAACATCACACACAGGATTTGGGACTTTACAGAAAGCTTTTTTTTTTTTCTTGGTAAGAAATAGCATCTCCAGCCCTTCAGTTGACCACAGCTTTAAATGGGAACACTTGTGAAGAGGGACTAAATTGTATACAACCTCAGAGGGAGCAAACTATTTATATATTCTCACTTAAGCGGCAATATCAGCCATCTTTCTCCACCAGCTTCTGTTTTCTCTCTCCTGTTACACTCTTGGGCTCAAGTCCTAGGCTTTATTTATGAGTCTCCCTGCAGTCATGAAACCCAGTCCAGCTACACAATTAATGTTTCCCATAATCTCTCGGCAACTTATGGTTTTGATCAGATTAAAGCCAAGCAATCCTCTACAATTATGCTTTTACCTATCATAGTGTAAAATTAAGAAGGCAGAGTCTTCTTATTTAAGAGTGATCTTGAAAGAGGAAGTGGAGAGAAGCTAGAAACTTTGCATGCCTTAAATTTAAATATTTAGCTAGTTTCCCAGATGCGGGGGATCAGGGAAGCAGGAATGTCTTATCTGTCATGTTAAAAGCGATTACTGTCTCCCCTCCCAGCAAGAATCCCGCTCCACCTGGAGACTCAAGGCTCAGATGGCAAGCTGAAGGCTCCATTATCTGTGCAGATCATGCGGCCTCCTCCTCCCCAGGTGAACCTTTCCACCTCCTCCCCAAGTGGCCCCAGTTGGCCCCCCACTTCCATGAACCTGTCCTGGGGTAGCCCCCTCTCACTATCAGGGAGCAGCTCCAAGACTTGCCAGCTGCTTGGGACCCTGCTGCCAGTGTGCTCTGTGCTGTGTACCCCTGGTTAACGGGGACAATATTTTACCCCAACGCATAAGTTTCTTGTGGCTGGACAGCTCAGCTAGGTGCCCTCTCTTCCTGATTTGCTCCCATCCGCTCCTCTCCCACCTGTCCTGTGGTTGTTATTTCCACTTGGAAGGGAGGAGGATCGTGGCAAGGGGGCCCCAGCCATCACTCCACAGACAAATTTCCAAGACTCTTGCGGTTGTCTTTGCAGCTCATGGAACATTCCAGTGGTTGGAATTTCCTCACAGAAGCCACTCCACTAACAAAAGTGGGGATCTCATTTCTGCAGTTCAGAGTTCAGGATACACAAAGGGGAAAGAAAACAATAACAATGGAAACCGTGTTTAACCCCAGCAGCTGCCCTGCCTCTACTCTGACAACGACAACGCAAACAATAAGAACAACAAGAAATCTTCTCCCTAACCCGGGCCCTAATGTGGTTAAGGCTAAGCTAACCATTGTAGCCACAGTCACTGGGCCAGAAACCACACACTGCTGAACGAAAATATGTGCAGAGGAAATACCTCCGCGACCACTGAATGAAGTCTGAACCGTCAAGGAGCCGACTGACACTTTGTTCTCTTTGCATTGGGGGCAGTCTTGCTGGATGAAGAAAATTCCACAGTTATCACCTTTGGTTGATCGGCCCTCCCCTCTGGGATGAATTTGGTACCAGGCAGGAGGCTCGCAGGGCTGGTCCCCTCGTGCTGTGAGGAAGCGGACTCTATCTTGCGATGTTTTCTTGCTCTGGGATACCACACAAGGCCTTCAGCTCCTTGCAAAGCAGACACTGCCACCAAAGTTTCTTCCCGTGTTTACTGAGGTAGATGCAGGGGTAACTATGGATTCCTTGTCCTGTTTGACAGGAAAAGTGGGTGTTTGATCTTGTGTTGTGCTCCAGGAATTTCTTCAGAAATCTCTTGGAAAATCTCATAAAGCTATGTTAGTGACCACATATGGAATCCATTAACTCCTCATTTCTGCTTGTTCTTAGCAAATTTTTGTCTGGTGACAACACGTGAACTTAGGGGGTGTTTTTGTTTTGCTTCACACCACGGAACTCTGACTTGCTTTAGTTTTGAGAAAAATTGGGGAAAAAAAGCAAGCTGTGGTTGGGGTGAAATATAGCTAATTGTGAGTAAAACTGGGTGGGATGTTTGGTTTGTGAGAAAGCAGGAGGACACTCTTCAGATTTCAGGGGGATTCCAAAATTGCCAGTGTTCTGGGAAGAATGTTCCTTCAATTTCCTGATGAAATTGAATAAGAAATCTGGATTCTCTCGCTTTCTTCATCCACACCTCATGGTATAATGCTGGTTGAATGGATTGCTCGCCCTTACTTCCTAAATTTTTGTTTTCTAAATATAGGAGAAAACAGCAACGTGCCTTTGCAAGACAGCCACATATCTCCAGCTTAAAAAGCGTTACATAATTACATCACACCAATATTTGGAACTAAAGTTACTGGTATATGACTGGAAAAAAAAAGATTGGAGGATGTTAAGGAAGACTGAGAAATTTATTTAGAAGATAATTATCTTTTATTTTTCTGTTTAAAGTAATTAATAAACTAAACATAACAATAAGCCTTTTCACCCACAGTCAGCATCAGGGGACTTCAAACATTGCCTTTGAAGCGGGCCCCCAGTTGGGAAGACCCCACTGTTCAGGCTACTTTATAGTGGTAATATACTGCCTGGAAAAAACAGATGCCAAGAAAATGCACAGATTGAATCTCTGAGCATCTGAAAACCTAAAACTTCAGGGGGCCAAGGAAGGTCCTAGTCTTTTGATTTTTTTTTTTTCTTTTAAAAAGGCCCAAAGTATTAAATTGAAACAGACACTTCATTTCTTTCCTTCATTTCTCCCTTCACCTCAGGAGACCTATGTTAAATTCCACTTAGATCACAGCTAGACGTAGGTTTGATGGTCTCAAGCCACCTTTTAACTGTATGTTCATCCCATAAATAGGAGATGAATAAAGATGTCAAACTTCATCCATATAGTATTCTGACACACGTGGCTCCCTGTCAAAGAGGAGCCAGGATGAAGGTGGATTGCAGTGGCTTCTAGAGAGAGGAGAACTTCAGCATAACGTGGTCAATCTACACATGTAAACAAGAATGTGTGGGCTAGGAGCCACACAGGTGGGACTGCAGCTGCCAACATCATCCTAAACGGACGTTTGTGGAAGGACAGAGATTGTGCTGATACAGTATGAGTTTCGTGTGGGCCACTCTCCCAAAGCCATCGTTGTCAAACTTTGTGCTTAAATGGCTCTTTTCCAGGCAAGCAAACTAAAACTAGGAGCCACACAGGTGGGACTGCAGCTGCCAACATCATCCTAAACGGACGTTTGTGGAAGGACAGAGATTGTGCTGATACAGTATGAGTTTCGTGTGGGCCACTCTCCCAAAGCCATCGTTGTCAAACTTTGTGCTTAAATGGCTCTTTTCCAGGCAAGCAAACTAAAGCCTATGCTTAAAGCAAGGTGTCCTGAGACCAGATTCAGTTCTTTATCTTCTCAGTAAAAAAAAAAAAAAGATTGTGATATGGGGATTATACTACTAAGATTTATTCATCTCTCTGTGTCCTAAATAGGCAAGGAACCAAATCTAACAACTGGAAAGCAAGGAATACACTGCCAAATATTGATAATTCCTTCCCTGGAATACTCAGGGCTATTTTTAGTTTCTTAATGTAAAAAGCTAGTGAGATGAAAAGTGAAGTGATCCGTTTCCAGAAGAAAAACCAGTCGAATCTTCATTAATAATTCCTTGTAGAACGCTCCATGGGCCTTTATCTGACAGCCTGACAAGCTGAACTAAACAACAGAGACTGTAGGAATGTAAAAGACATAATCTTAACACCAAACCTTCTGAAGATGTGGCTGTCATTTTACATTAAAGGTGAGAAGTAAAAAACCTCCATTGAAACAGAAAGAGCTTGCAGCATGATTACAGTGCCAGAATTTATTGGGGGAAGAAAAGACAGGCATCAGAGTTAGCAAAGGGAGGTATGAAGGGTACTGAATAACAAGCTTCCTTTCCACGTTTGGTTTGGGAGTTTTGAGAGCAAAAGATGAGGCAGGTAATGATGAGATGCTGTTTAACTGCTCCTAGGCCTAGAGGCAAATCTTCATTATCAACAAAGACTAGCAAGGATTGGGCTAACCACTGTATAAAAACTAACACAAATCTAGATCCTTCTTATGTTTCTATAGCAATGTACACTTTCCAATGTCTCTTCATATGAAAGAGTCTCACTGGACTGTCATGATAACACCATGGGGTAGTCAGGATAAACATTGCTGTCCTATTGTACACATGAGAAACCCATCATTCAGAAATATTAAGGGACTTGTCCAGGGTTAAGTATTGGGGTTGAGACCAGATCCAGCTTTCCCTGCCTTTATGCCTGTGCTCCCAGTACATTTTTAAAATAATAAATAAGTGCACACAGCAAACCCTGGGTGATCTGCACAACTTACCGACTGAATAATAACAGCTACCGTCCATCAGAAGCCCAAGGTCTGCAGCAAAGAACTGAAATCAGTGAGAAAAGAATAATGTCAGAGAGCAAACGACTATGGGAGCATATAGATGTTGTTGCCTTCCTGCACTGAGGGTCTTATTGCCCATGAATTGAGCAAAATCAAAGTGAGAAATTGTGTTATTGTTGTATGGTTTCTTTCCCCCAATCATGTTATAATTAGTATTAAAATATAGTAATGCACTCCTATAAAGTAGTTTATGTCAGGCAGTATTCTAAGCTATTTTTATTGATTGGTTAATTTATTCCCTATGAAGGCAGTTTTAATGTTATCTCCATTTTACAGGTAAGAAACACATGACTTTTTCAGATGGATTTTTTTTTAAGATTTTTTTTTTTTTTTTGGATGTGGATCATTTAAGTTTTTGTTGAATTTGTTACAATATTTCTTCTGTTTTATATTTTGGTTTTTTGGCCACAAGGCATCTTAGCTCCCCAATCAAGGATTGAACCCATACCCCCTGCATTGGAAAGCAAAGTCTCAGCCATTGGGACCTGTAGGGAAATCCCCAGAATTCATCCCTAGGAGCAATTCTGCAATTGGATAAGATGCATTTCGAAAGTCTGTGAGAGCCAGACTTTAGAAGAGCCCACATTCCTCAACCTACAGGAGAGTGTGCGGGTAGGCGTCCAGGGGCTGGTGTGGGGAGACGCCTTTCTCTCTCTCCTCATTCTCTCTCTCACTTTATCACTATTTCCTGAGCACACCCTGTCCTGTGCCTCCTTTTGTTAACCACCTTCCAGTGCTCCCGGAGCAAAGGTTGGCTTGCAGCTTTCTCCCCTTCCTGCTGCCTGTCAGGAGAGGAAATCACAACTTTCAGAGGGCCCTGCCCCAGGGAGACTGGATTGCACCAACGGGTCAAGGGTAAGAATGCAGGGGAACAGTGAGAACACTCCCCCACCACCCCCCACCCCCACCCCCGAGAGCGGCCAGCCGGCGCTCAGCAGGAAGGCCTCTTTCCCATGCCTTTCTCCTGTTTTTTGTCTGGTTCCTGCAGGAAAGAAAACCACAGTGGATTTCACTGTGATGGTGCTCACACACAGCCGTCCACACTGCTGGAGAAATGTTGAGGGCTTCAGAAGAGGTGTGACCCTAGGCTGTGGGCTTGCCAATCTCCTGGTACAAATAAGCTGGGAAATTTAACTGGAATTATGTAGTATTGGTTAAGGAACCGGCTTCCCCGGTGGTTCAGCAGTTGAGAATCTGCCTGCATTGCTGGGGTCACAGGAGATGCAGGTTTGATCCCTAAGTTGGGAAGATCCCCTTGAGGTGGGCACGGCAACCCATTCCAGTATTCTTGCCTGAAGAATCCCATGGACAGGGAAGCCTGGCAGGCTACAGTCCATAGAGTCTCAAAGAATTGGACATGACTGAAGTGGCTTAGCATTCACAGCACATGGCCAATTGAATGTGTAATTCATCACCAGGTCCTATTGCTATAATAACCTAGATGGCTAATCACCCTGTGTGCTAGTAACAATGGTGCATGGTGAAAAGGCTTCATGACAAGAGCACATGGTGAAACCTTCCTGTGAATTCATGAAAAGAATTTTCCCTTCCTTGTATCCGATTCCAGACCAGGCTACTGACACAGTTAAGGATGGGGTGCGAGTCTGCCATGAACACCTGGCCTGGATGAGAACACATCTTCCCCATAAAGGTCAGTATGTTCTGACGTGATCTCCTCTGAGCCCATGCTGCTCAGGGTTAAAGCCTCCCTAGTTAAGAAAGATGACCAGATACAGACAATGAAATGACACACCAAGAGGTCACAGGTTAAAGGTTTGGGCAGCAATTGTTTGGCTAGTGATGTTTCTAATTCCCATTAACTTTCATTAAGAATTATGTGTGTGGAGCAGGAGAAGAAGGCATGCTTATTAACTGAGTCCTTCTCTCTGATGAGCAATAAATGCTGCTATTTATTAATGAAGCTGAATGTTCCTAAGGCAAGGAATGGTATAAAGATCATCGAATTTTTGAACCTAGAATGGGCGTTAGAGATCATTTAGTCTAACTCTTTCATTTTAAAGAAGAGGAAACAGGTCCTGCGAGGCTCATCACTTGCTTGAGGAAGGCCACTTAGTGGAGTCAGGGCTACACAGTTTCTTACTCCCATCCCCACCTCTGCCACGCTAACAAATTAGCAAGTATTAAATCGCTCCTAACACCTCAGGAACCAGAGGGTAATGTTAAATCTGTATGGCTTCCAGTGTGTGTGGAACTGAAGGCATATTTAGTGGCCAGAGGCTACAGGCAAGATATCTTTTTAAAATGCAAATTGCTATCCACCAAATAAAATGAGTATAAGTTTGAGGAAGTTAGTTCAGCTGGAGCTAATAGGCAACAGTGTTAATTAGTCCAAGGGCATGGGTCCAATTTCCATAAGGGCCAATTAGCTTCACACAACGGTTTTTTTTTTTTTTTTGACTATTTCCTAGAGTTGGTCTAGACCCCAAACTCCGCCAGCCAGGCCCCTGGGGGAAGCCAGGTGAGAGAGTGAGGATGACACAGCACAATCTTCCCCACCCCAACTCCACGACTGGAAAAACAGCTCAGGGCATTTCTCAGTGGAATCATCTCACTACCTTCAGGGCAGATGTTTTATAAAAAGTTTTATTGAGGTTGAAAGATGAAGATTCCTTGGAGCATATTTTCACATCCGTTCTCTTCACTTCTTTGGATAATGATCGCAAAAGAGATTTTTATTCCAGTTTTGCAGATTAGGACCTAAACCCAGAGAGGTACATTTATCTTAAAATATATATATATATATTTTAACCCAATATCAGGAAATGAGAGAACATTGGATTCAAGTCCTAAACCTAGGTCTCCTGGACTTTGCACTGCAGATATAGATGCCACAGCTTCGTACAGCCCAGAGCTACTGCTATGATGATAAAAAGAGGAAAACAAAGGCATTTTGAGTTGCATCCATGAGTTAGGTCATTACTCAGTCGGAAAGCCAGCTGCGCTCCATGATTGGGCCAAAGACCAAAAGGAAACATGTAGTTACAATTCAACCGCAATTTTCTTTGGCAAAATATAAACAGGCACCAATGAGAGGACTCCTGTCATCCTACCTGAAGGGCCCCAGCCCTGTTTCACAAGTCAAAATCCAAGACAGGTGGATGAGGACAGAGGCAAGGCAGGAGGGGCCTCAGCTGAGAAAATAAACAAGGGCAGGCACATCACATAACTCGTACATGTCTGTGTGGCCCCTTTATTGTCTTATTTCAGGCCACGAAAGTTTGGGCAATGATAACCTACTTTGTCCTTTTTAGAAATAAGATGTTGGCAATATCAAGCACAGGCAGAGTCAAAAAGAGGTACTGGGGGGCTGCAGATATGAAATGGAGCCAAGCAATTCAAATAGTAACTTAGACCTCCCAAGGGAATACAGCCAGGCCACCACACACTATCCCCCTCAATGAAACAGATTTTAAGCCAACGTAACAGAGATGGAATCTAATTTTTCACTCCAATGTCTTTTAACAACTTGGGCAAGTCAGCCATTGTTCAAAAAGATTTGTACACATTACTGCTCAATTCAGCCAGCACTTAGATTAAATTCTGTTTAATCCAAGAATTCCTGATGATGATGCAGAGCTTTGGCAGCTTCCTTTTATTCCTACGTAAGGTATTTTATTAAGTGCTTATGGTTTCCTTGAGACTTATATTCGCAAGTGAACAGAAAGCAGCCAAGACAAGCAGTAACAGCTTCTTGGGGCTTCCCAGGTGGCTCAGTGGTAAAGAATCCACCTGACAGTGCAGGAGATTCAGGAGACACAGGTTTGATCCCTAGGTCAGGAAGATCCCCTGGAGGAGGATATGGCAACCCACTCCAGTATGCTTGCCTGGAAAGTCCCATGGACAGAGGAGCCTGGCGGGCTACAGTCCATGGGGTGGCAGAGTCGGATACGACTGAATAACTGAGCATGCACATGAGAGATTCTCAATGGACAGGGTGAGGCAACCTCACCAATTCTTTTTCCCAGTGTCGCACATCCATTTGGATGGGGGTTGTTCTCAGATAGGCTAGCAAGTGTCTCTCTCTGTGCTCATACCAGAGGCTTGATCAGTGCTCATACCAGAGGCCTAGTTGTTCAAGTGCTGAGTTGGTTAAGGTCAGGAATTACAACGAAGAACATTTTGATAGTCAGGTTCCTGTGATCTGAGCTGAGGGGGAAACAGAAAGGTAAAAATGGTTGAGGGAATGCAGGTGTCACCTAGTCCAGGCCTTAGTTCTAACCTTCCAATCTCTCTTCCACATCGCTGACCATGGGAAATTCATTCCCTCCCGAGGAAGCCCATTCCAGTTGGGTCAATTCTAGTTGTGATCAAGTTGTTTCTTAAACTAGTGATCCATCTGCTTCTCAGGTGACTTTGAAGCACTGGTCCTGATTCTGCCCTCTAGAGTCAAAAAGAATAAATTTACTCTCTCTTACCTATAGCTGTATTGAAAGCCAGCTGTCTTTAATTTACCCATTTACTTCTTAATCCACTCACTTTGCATTTAGAGTCTCTATTGTATTGTACACAGAAATGAATAGGCCTACATCCTCACTTAAGGAATCTTCAGCCCATTTGGGCACATCTTTCTTCTTTAATGGGGCTTCCCTTGTGGCTCAGCTGGTAAAGAAACCACCTGCAATGCAGGAGACCTGGGTTCGATCCCTGGGTTGGGAAGATCCCCTGGAGAAGGGAAAGGCTACCCACTCCAGTATTCTGGACTGGAGAATTCCATGGACTGCAGTCCATGGGGTCACATAGAGTTGGACATGACTGAGCGACTTTCACTTCTTTAATCTAAAAATCACTCTGTTCTCTCAACTTTTCGTAAAACATAGAGGCTTCCACAGTGGATATTTCTTCCTCCAGACTTTACAGTGGAACACTGTTACTGAGAATAGTTGTTGAGGATCTACAATGTTATAGGTTTTGAGCTAGCTCCTATAATATTCTTAAGTACCCTCGAGGTGTTATCAATTCTCTATTAGCTGTGAGGAACTGGCTCATAAAGTAACTTACCTTTGTTCATATGGTGAACCACTATATGGTAGGTAGTATGTTTGACAGAGACTAACTCCAAAGCCTCCAGTTTGAGAGTGTTCTTTTTATGAGTAGCTCCTAGAATTGAAGACTGTACTGGTATTTACCTTGTCCATGGCAGAGAAAACCATATCTTCCCTCAAGGGAAGTCGCTTGGTCATGTCCGACTCTTTGCGACCCCATGAACTGTAGCCTATTGGGCTCCTCCGTCCATGGGATTTTCCAGGCAAGAGTGCTAGAGTGGATTGCCAGTTCCTTCTCCAGGGGATCTTCCCCACCCAGGATTCGAACCCGGGTCTCCCGAATTGCAGGCAGACGCTTTACCGTCTGAGCCACCAGGGAAGCCCTATCCCTTGTGTGATAGCAAATAGCATAGAGGTCTCCCTTTCTTTTGAAACTCCCTACAGTAAAGAACCCACCTGCAATGCAGGGGACACAGGAGTCACCAGTTCGATCCCTGATGTGGGAAGAATCCCTGCAGGAGGGCATGGCAACCCACTCCAGCATTCTGGCCTGGAAAATCCCATGGACAGAGGAGCCTGGTGGGCTATAGTCCATGGGGTCACAAAGAGTTGGACGTGACTGAGCACGCATGCGTACACACACCATATAAAACATAATAAACCACATTGCTAGCCCACATGAAATGTATTTTTTGTTGCAAAATTTCTGAAGGGATTTAAAAAATCATTTCCTTCTGAAATAAAAATTTTAATCCAGGAGTAACTCATTTATGATTGGCAATGATTTCTTGGTCAGCATCAGGCATACTTAGAAATTCTTATAAAACGAGAGAATCTAACCTACAAATTGTTTTCAAATGTAATGAAGTTTTTATGAACAATAAACATAACAAATAATGAAGTTGACATCATATTTCATTTTGTAGATGTTTAATTAAACATTTATTAATTTCAGTGTATCAATTTTGTATTTTGGAAGTAGTAAATCTCTTGAGATCTTAGAGCATTTTTATGGATGTTTGAAAGAAACAAGGCTGTGAGTTCTGTTTTTAGTGACTGAATAATGCTGGGTCTTTTACCTTTTTTGGTGAAGATAGAAGAGCCAGTACTACCATGTTTGTGGCAAAATGGCAAGAGCTTCTTTTGGAGACCCCATTGGTGGTTTTTCTAGTCCACTGTGGCTTCTTCTGGTTGCCCAATATGCCTATCTTTTACATACTACAAACCAGATAATAAGGTCTTCTTTGGGGCAGCTTTGTGTATCTTTCAATTTTCCTTGATCAACTTTGTCTTTCTTGGTCTGCACCCTATCCATGGTGTGTTGGTCCTTTGCTCCCAATCTTAGATGAAAAGGGACACTGATGTATTTGGTTTCATGATCTAGTTTCAACTGAGGGGCCAGAAAACACGATCTAAAAGTGAGGGGTGTTCATGACAGGAGAAAGAAAGGAAGCAGATGCTTCTCCCATCCTTTTCCTTTTTTAGCATCTCTCATAGGGATATCCTCTTGACCAAACAGACATGTCTGCTGCGCTTCGAGACTGGTGAAGCAAGGCCAGCATGCATGTGCTGATCTGCATGTTTCTTTATCTTCTATCTCTTTTACTTTCACTTCCAACATCCTGGGTTTGCACTTGTCTTCTTGCCTCTGGCATCACATTCTAGGGAACCCGGTCAAGGGAGTGCTAAGCCACAGGTTGTCATCCATGGACCTAGTGCCAAGCAACTTTACTCAATCTGTTCTTTAAACTATATCCTAGATACCTCTCCAGCTTCTGACTATTGCTTTTTGTTTTTCTCTTAGGTTTTACTCCCAGTTCAACCTTGAATATCACATTTTGTAGGGTAGGCGAAGAAAATATTGAACTTCCTATTGACTAAATGTCAAAGCTAGGTCTCTCTTATCTTGCCTATATACAGTTTTTTTTTTCAGCCCAGTTATAAGACCTTTTGTTTTTCCCTGTTAAATCTGATCATTTTAGTCAGCTCATTATTGCTCTCATATGTCAAAAACATTTAGAATCTTGATACAGTCAGGATATTCCATATTCCTCATGATTTTGTGTCATCTGTATTTGAACTTTTTTTTTTTTTTTTTGCCTTCAACATAGATTATACAATCCATGGTGGATGGAAAAGCCTGTAGATAGGACAACCTGCAGAAAACTTCCAAGCCCTAATCCTCACCATTTAGGATTTGTTTATTCACCTAATAAATTAATTATCCTTTGCCTTCAGGCAAAGTAACTCAATTCCATTTCACAAACACACATTCAATGATTGCCTAATTCAGGCAAACCACAGTGTGGAGTTTTCTTGCTGGGTCATAGAGATAAATAAGAAGCTAGAGAATTTTTATTGGTGGGAATTTCTCTTCTTTAAAGGAAGATAGGGGAATTCCCTAGAGGTCCAGTGGTAAGGACTCAGAACTTCTACTGTCAAGGGGTGGGGGGGGTGGTTCAGCCCCTGGTTAAGATTCCTTAAGTTGTGTGGCCAAAAGAAAAGAAAAAAAAAAAAAAAAANAAGATAGGGGAATTCCCTAGAGGTCCAGTGGTAAGGACTCAGAACTTCTACTGTCAAGGGGGGGGGGGTGGTTCAGCCCCTGGTTAAGATTCCTTAAGTTGTGTGGCCAAAAGAAAAGAAAAAAAAAAAAAAGGCCTGTGATAGAGATATTGCAGAAGAGACCAGCCTTTTTTTGGACACCTCTCAAATCACACAGGATAGTCACTACCTATTTCTTCTCCATGAATACTGGCTCTGATGAAAGAGAAAAGAAATACAGTTTAATAATGCTCTAAGAAACTAGATAAACTAGGATAATCACTTTCTTCCACTGAAAATTCAGTTTACCAAGAAGGTGTGAATTTAGAAACTAAAATAGCCTCCTTCCTAAGCACCTACACATGTCGATAAAAACTCTTTGCCAAGTCACAAAGTCCTATCACGGTTGTAAATTCCTCTGTCACAATAATTGTTGCTTGTTAACTTTTAAGGCAAGAGTGAGAGGTTTATTGAATGGCAAGACGAGCATCTGGCATTTCTGGTTTAGTATCTGGAATTTCAGTAAATGTCAAACACACATTTCTGAGAAGGAAAAAGGGAAAAAGTCACTGGGAAAAGGAAACTAAGAGATAGCAAAAGTATTGGAACATTGCATATGAAATTTCAAAAGTATAGAAGAACTTAAACTCTTCATTACCATTTAAAAATAAGCTTTCACTGTAGTTTGAGGAAGATGCTACTTCAAAGTAATTAGTATAAATGGCCCTAAGGAGTAGAAACAGGAAAACATGGAAATCTCTGAAAATAACCTAATAAAAACCACAGATTGGATAATCGGGATTTTAGTAGTTACCACAGTGAAAGCCATGGAGAGAAACAGAAGCCAAAACAGAATTCAATATATGAGTCTAAGGCTTTCAGAGAAAGCCACTGATAAACCAGAGTGTCAACTAAACACGAGGGGAGGAGTACATTATCTTTTGTGACGTTAAGAGCTTGAAACTCAGACAGTACCTTTCTCCCCCTTTACTTGCCTCTTTCCTTTTATTTTAATGGCTTGAAATAAGGCTATTTCACATGGCTAACTGATTCTCATCTTTGTTAGAGAAGGCAAGCAATAACTACATAAACACATACATCGATAATACACATTTGGAAAGGACAGTTCATTAACAATCTGTTAGATATTGAAAGCCCAGACTCCCCTGATGATGTCTAGACCGTGACAGAACTGAGATGGAGAGACAAGCCTACGTCGGACCTGGGGAAGGTGGTGGGGTATCTGGTCTCGGCAGCTGCCCCCGTCACTTCCTGGCAGTGGCCTCATGGGTGGCAGCTAAGCATCGTTGTTCCCCCCCCC